>OY731406.1:8357981-8847301 GCA_963425845.1 Sphenostylis stenocarpa | reverse complement strand
AAACTTATTTCAACAGATTGAAATTCTGTGATATCTTAGAATGAAAAAAATAATCTCTCTGTTTCAACAGATTAAAACTTATTTCAACAGATTGAAATTGCGAAACCTTTAATATGGAAAAATCATCAAGAACATTTTAACCTGTTGATTCTGCGATTCAATCAATTAAAATTTTGACTGAAAAAAATAATCTCTCTGTTTCAACAGATTAAAACTTATTTCAACAGATTGAAATTGCGAAACCTTTAATATGGAAAAATCATCAAGAACATTTTAACCTGTTGATTCTGCGATTCAATCAATTAAAATTTTGACTGTATATGTGCATTTCCTATTTTAAGTGATTTTAACATATTGAAACTTCTTTTTAACAGATTGAAAAACTCAGTTTGTTCTTTTAATGCTTAAAGATTGGTTTGGTTTTTCATGCAGTAAAATAAGTTCTATGAAATGCATCATTTATAGGCACTTATCACAAGATCTGCTAAAACTATCAAGAGATTAAATTCTAAACCTATAACCTATTCACCTACACACTCACAAACTAAACTCTAAAAACTTTATATGTCTTCATCAAATCCAACAAGTGCTTCAATTAAGGTTATAACTTATAAGTGAGAAAGACCCATAACCTATTGCCTTAAGGTTTGGGTTGAGAGTGATGTCATATTCTTTTATATGGTTGACTCATGACCCATTTATGAGAATCTCTCTGTTGTTTGCCCCCTGAAACATACTTTGTCCTTATTCGTGATATCTATACCTTTGAAATGTCCCTTCCTACATGTCCATTCTATTCAAGATTCAACTACTTTATCGTTGTCCTTCTCCCTTTTAGTAAGATCCCCATTTTTTTTCCTCAATGCCGTTTTTGGTTATAGCTTCTTCTAACAACTTGGATAACAACTCCACCTTTTTTATAGATTCATATTCCCTTATTCGGAGTTCATCATTTTCTAACTCATTCATTTCCTTTATTTAATAAGTTTTCACTACTACAAATAAAGCTTTCAACGTCGGTTCTGGAAGGCTTTCAACGTCGTTTTTTTACAACCCCTTTACCCCCTTTTATTTATCTAGAAGTCTCCCCTCTCTTTATATTATATTTTTTAGAAGTTTATTAATTTTTTAAGAGAATTGTCATTAGCGAGATTCGAACCCAGTACTTTAGAATTGGAGGTCGATACTCCAACCACTAAACTACTAGAATTTTCCGATAATAACTTACAAATAAATTATATTTATATACAAATAAATATATATCCGTGTAAATATATAAATATATAAATACAAATATATTTATATATTTTGATATATTTATATAGTTATATATTTATATGTTGGATGTGAGGGCACACTCGAAAGTGAAAGTGTGTGTCGAGTGGGTTTTCAAAATTTGATGCTAAATTTGTGAGCAGGTATCTTTATATGAGTTTGTAATTTAATGACAGAATATAATCTTTATAATTTTATTTATATAATGATATAAAATAAATTTGGGAAACGCGTTATTTTCTCTCAAGCGAAAAATACCAATTTTCGCTCAAGCGAGACTTGAGTAAGTGAATTTCCGTGAGCTTTAACATATTTTCACTCAAGCAAAAGTCAATCACACTTTCACCCTCGATCGAAAAATACCAATATAATTTATTTGTAAGTTATTATCAAAAAATTATAGTGGTTTAATGGTTGGGATATTAACTTTCAACCCTAAAGTACTGGGTTCAAATGCTATCAGTGACAATTCATTAACTTAAGAGAATTTTTGGTTGAAAATAAAAATAAAAATATTTTCCAGAAAATATATACAAATAAATATATATTTACATGGATATATATTTATTTGTATATAAATATAATTTATTTGTAAATTATTATCAGAAAATTCTAGTAGCCTAATGGTTGGAGTATCAGCTTTCAACTCTAAAGTACTGGGTTCGAATCCTGCCAATGACAATTTTCAAATTTAAGTGAGTTTTTTGGGTGAAAAAAAAAAGACTTTCAACGTCGGTTTATATGGGAACCGACGTAGAAAGTACTTTCTACGTCGGTTGACTAAAAACCGACATAGAATGTGTTTACTATTCAACTTTCAACGTCGTCTCATCTGGGAACCGACGTGGAAAGTACTTTCTACGTCGTCTCAGCTATAACTGACGTTAAATGACGACGTAGAAAGTATATTTTGTAGTAGTGTTTCCGTCAATTTCATGTTCTTAGTTGTGGCTTCCTTAAGAGCTTCTTGCAGTTGAATTGCCTTAGGCTTAACTTCCTTGAGATTTTCCTTCAGTTGAGCTTCTTCCTTCTTGTTGAAATTAGTTTTTTCCTTAATTTGTTTAAGCAAATAAAACAAATCTTTTTTTAGGGATACCTTTTGTTCTTCAATTTTCTTTATGCGACTGACTAGAAGGAGTTCTCTCTACTCCTAGTCAACATTGGAGTTCTCAAATACACTCTTAGAACTTTCAATACTATATACAAGAACATCAATCTCATGTTCAACCTTATCGAGCTTGGACTCATTTTCACTATAACTTTCAATAATAACTTCAATCATCTAAGTCTCGTATTTCACGTTTAACTTGGATGTTTAGTAGATTTTACTCTCTTCTTTACCTTCTACAAATATTTCATATAAAATATAAGCTAATTTTTTCATTACCTTTTTACTCTTTTCTTCATTCTTAGAATTCTCCAATTAAGTTTGTTTTTTTTCTTCGATTAGAATAATCCCTAATTATTTAGGGTATAAATTATAAACCAACACCAAACTCTAATTATGCCAAAAAAAAAAACAATGTTGGTCCTGCATGTAATGAATGACATCTGAATCATACTATAAAAATATAACCATTGTAAAACTAGTTTAAGGACAATACATAAGATAAACAAATTGAAACACAAACTTAGAACAGAATATATTTAAGTTTATTATGATTTTTTATTCAAATATACAAAGAATATATTAAACATAATTTAAATAATAAGGTATATAATTATTAAATGCCAAAATATATATTTATGTTTTCAAATATATATAATTTTCAAATAATATTATGATTTTAGAATTATATTTATTCTTATACATTATGTTTAATTATAGATAATTTTAATTATATTTGAGTTGAATTGTGTTTAATATATATTATATTTTCTTAAAATCATAGTTAAATTGGATTTGAAAACTGAATTTGGTATATATATATATATATATATATATATATATATATATATATATATATATATATATAATTATAGTATAGGAGAAAATAAAATGCATTTAAAAGTTTCATGAAAAAAAAATTAATATTGTATTAATAAAAATAATTTTTTATAATTATCGATAGATATATTCGTCATTAATTATATTTTATCGACGAATTATCATAATGATAAATTACTTAAATTCATTAATCATATTTATCTATAATAAAAATTTTGATAAATATTTTTCACCAATAATATATGTTTTTTTTTACAATTTTTACATTTTTGAAGAATATTAATAATGCATAATATTTATCATATTTAATGTATTTTAAAGCGTGCATTTTCAAATAATATATTATTAAAATAGATCATACAATTTAGTTATATAAAAAATAACTAATTTTTAACTTATTAATACACATATTTCATTAATAAGAATTATCATCAAAATATTAAAAATTAATGTAACTATTATTAATTTTTTATTTTTTGTTTTTATTTCTTCTTAAACTATAAATCTCGTACTCATATATATATATATATATATATATATATATATATATATATATATATATATATATATATATATATATATTATAATTTAAAATATTAAATATAACTATTAAAAATAAGACATATAACTTAATATTTTAAAAATATAATATTACTGTATCTTTGTGACATTTTATGATATTTTTTTTATTTTAAAGAAGATTTTTCATCATATTTTTCTTGATAAATTTTTATAATTAAACTTAATATGATATCATATTAATAATAAATAGATATTTAATTCAATTTTATAAATTTAATTTAATAAAATAAAGATTATATTTATTTATATATTATAATATTATGTTATTTTTCGTTTCAAATAAGATTTTTTATCAATGTCACAACGTAAAAAATAAAAAAAAATTAATAGGAATGTATAGACGGGGAAGTGTTGACATTTGATAATGGGAATCATCTAGATTTTCTGTTGTTATATGTAGTTCACATATTCATTCACACATCTCAATTACAAGACAAATTTAAAATTGAAACAATTTGATCTTCATTCAATAAGTTAGATTTATGTGACTAAAACTCTACACATTTTCAATTACCCAAAATTGGTTCACCACTCATAGTGCATGAATAGAGAAACATTTTTTAAGTAGAAGAACAAGTAGCATATGCGCCCGCCACATGCTAACTTAGTTGTCAAAATTGAATGTATGATTGACTTAAAAAAATATTTTAAGGTTTCGTGTCCAAATTTTGTTTAAACCTAAAAAAAGAAAAGAAAATATCGTATTAGAAAAACCATGGAATCGATTATTAGATTAATAGACAATTTTTTTTTCACTTGACATTTTTTTTCTTTTATATTATATAACTATTTTTGTCATTGAACTGGTTTGTATTCGCTAGGATACCCAGTCAGTAGTAGGGCAGGTTAAGGTCAGGGAGTGTCATGACGACCCTAAGTCCAACGACGCTATCTTTGTGGGTTGAGGAATACGTTGCATATTGCGACAGTCTTTGCAAAAATATTTAGTACATTTGTGGGTTGAAGAATACTTTGCATATTGCGGCAGTCTTTGTAAAGAAAAATATTTTCATTTTTTTTACAAATTCTCTTTCTTGTCTGTTTGTGTGTTTTTCTTTTTATCACTAATTGGACCGAGAGTATAAGTATCAAAGTGTGAACCTTTACTATGAGCTATAGTTACTAAGTGGCTACCGCTGCGTGCTCATCCTTATATTATATAACTATTTTTCATCTGTACTTTTACTAATATAAATAAAAAAGAAAGCAATTTGAACGATGACTATGAAATGTTTGCGATTGAGATAGAATTTTACGAACTTAGTGGGAGAGAGATTCGAATAAAACAACACAAACAAGGCACGGATTTCCTTTATTTATGAACAACACCTTGATCTAAGTCAAAAGATGGAGAAAGATATGTTACAGTGGAATACCTTTTTATTAATAGAGTGAAATACTTTTTTTTTTTTACTTTTGTTTATTATTATGAATTTGACAAAAGTAAATAACCAATTGTTTCCTACCAACAAAAATTACTTGTAGTGGTTAATGATGATGTTGATAGTGTTATTATCAGTGTTATGTCGCTTTTTTTTGTCGTAGTGTTTGGAAGGATGATTTAGGGATTGACTAAATTCATTCAAAAAGTCCTGATATTTAAAATATCAAATGGATCTGAACTGTAATGTTTTGAGTAATTACTAGTTGGATAAATATTATTAGTTGGATAAAAATAACTCACAATTCATTCTTTAATTCTAAATGTCTTGTATAAAGTATATTTACTAATCAATCAAAAGTGAAAACTTATACTTTCGAAATTTACCTTGAATCAAAACACATAAAAGTTCTAAATAAATTTCCACCATCACTAACTACAGATATTTTAGTGCTTTAACTTAGATTTTTACTTGTCCACGTGAAAAAAAGTTCAACATCATGAATAAATTTTTATATAAATAATGTGCCACAAATTATTAGAGAAGCACTAACACTTGTTAACCTCACTTAGCCTTCAACTAATTAATGTTGAAGATACATTTGAAAGAGTTTTATAACGTAAACGATAAAAATAAATGTTGAAGGAGTTTTATGTCTTTAAGTGAGATAATTTGGTTAAACTTAAATTAATGAGATTTTAAGTGGCTTTTCAAATATTGAAAGGCCAGATTTTCTTTTCTTTTTTCTTTTTTTTGGTAAATACTGAAAGGCCTGAGTGTACTTTAAATGGATAGAGCCTTTCTTAAATTTAAATTTAACTTATTTATTTGATATTCATTTTTTTTATACTTGAATTCGTATTTTGTAAACGTTGACCCAATTTACTAGTTTATTTCAAATTAAATATTTAATTTAATACTCTCTTTGTGTTTTTTTCAAATTCTTATATTTTTAGAAGAAAATATTTGTATTTATATGTTATTGTAAAATATAAGATAATATTAATTATATTTTTACCCATTATATTTTTAAAGTTCAGCAGTTCCTTTAATTATTAACCAATAGTTATCAAACTATAACAATCTACAATTTATTCAATCCATTAAACCAGATACTAATCCTGCAGGGATATAGTAATTGACCAGATTCCCTTTTTCACACAATGATTGCAGCTAAATATTTGGTCCCCAATTAATTACTGCTACAGAACAAAGAAGCCAATGAGACTTCTTGTTATGTTAATTAGTTTAATAATATTGTTACATCTGCATAATTCATACATCTTAAACGTACATGACAGATGGTAATAATGGGCAATATAGCCTATTGTTTATACATGAAAAGTTTGTATTTTTTTATATTCTTGCTAATTCCACGGATTGAACCAATGGCGGCTACTACTGAAACAAGGAAGCACAGAAAGCTCAATAGCTGGAGCACACACCATTTCAATGATAATCTTTTGATCTGTTTCTGTGCAATGTGCATTTGTACGGGGAAAAAGACGATGAGAGGCCAAAACCCAATTGCTCCAAGAAGGGCTAGAAACTCATTGAAAAACGGCATGGCCATGGCAATGGTTGTGGCCACTGCCACGTATATTGTCCTCCAAATTAGCCTAAACAAGTTGAAACTGAATGTCAAGGGTCCTATTTTTGTTGGGTATTCCTTGTTTATGAAATCTGAACGTGGCCACATCATGTTAGCACCCATCTCAATTATGCGAAATAGTGGTTGAGCAAGCACCTGTTTCATTACATGATCATTCATAATATCTCACATTAGACATTATAATTTAACATATACAAGTTGAATTATATGGTTAAAATTTGCTATTGTTTTTGCCTTTGATATTCACATTATCCTATATAAATAGAGAAGGAATGGAACCTGATATGCTCCCACCATGTGGGTTACAATGCACACATTGCCAAGGGCAACCAACCAGAATGGCTCGTAAAATCCAAAGCCTGTGAGGATGTTTCCAGGTGTGTGATCCCCGAAAGCAGCATAGCCAAGGCCACCACATAGCAGGAAAAGTAATGTCATTGTTGTGATTCCAAACACGTTGGCCTTTTTCATCTGTTTGCATTCGGGTGGATATGACTTCAACGTGTCCTAAATAATGCACAAATAATCAAATTGAATGACTTGCAATTCCAATTTGCTATAGCAGTGAACTCTATCTGTTTAACCAAACAATGATGTGTTCTTTTACCATTATATCATAAACAACAGTCGCATAAGAACAAGCAAGTGCAATGTTTCCCAAAGCACTGAAAACCCTCCAAATTTTGTCAGCTTCTGATAGTCCTGGCCCTACTTTGTTTCCAAATATACGGGTTGGTTCTCCTTTACCTGTTCACACAAACAGACTTCATTATGATGCAGTGGAAGCCTCCAAAAATGAAACTGGTGAAAACCTCTCTTAGAAATATGTACTGTTAAAATTTCGGAATTAGAGTTGGAAAGTTTTTGGAAAAATATATATAGGTGAAAATCATACCTGGGACCACGACTGCCAGAGAAAGGCCACTTCCAATGAATGCATAACCAAAAGAGGTAATAGCAGCAATGGTTGAAAGATATGTTAACTTGTGAAAATTTGGGATTTGTGACAGTAAAATTTGCAACACCCCAAAACCAATCATATAGGGATTATTAGAAAACTTGCAATAAGCTTGGTGACCTCTTTTGTGAAAGCAGATGGCCTTCTTTATAGCGCTGCCAAATAAGGGGAATTCAGAGTCCCTCATCTCATTAGATTGTGATCACAATTATACAAAAAAAATAGCTTATCAATAATAACATACGTACACCAAACTAGTAGACGAAGTTATAGTGTAACCCACAGTAATCCCAGCAAGCTTCCCATACTGAATCAATCCACAGAACACATGCATTTTTCCACCTAATCATCAAGTTGAAAATACTAAACTAATGAAAACATTTTGAAAGAGTCTTGAATATACGTAGATGATTTTGTTTATAGTAATGCATTTAGACAAGCTTGTAGACATATATGGTACCAAGATATGCATGCACGGCCTGCATGTAAGTGTAGTTCCTCTTGCCATTAACTGGGTCAGGATATCTGTAACAATCAGCTATAAGATTGTAAGTGTAAATGGAAATGCATGCAAAAATGATCATGGTGATTATGCCGGGTATCCATCCTAATTGGGCCATGGCCCATGCCAGAGCCAGCACTCCTGCTCCTACCACCACCGTTATTATGTGCATGGTAGTGGTGAACACATT
Organism: Sphenostylis stenocarpa; assembly: GCA_963425845.1. NCBI lineage: Eukaryota > Viridiplantae > Streptophyta > Magnoliopsida > Fabales > Fabaceae > Sphenostylis > Sphenostylis stenocarpa. The sequence goes on along the minus strand of OY731406.1, from coordinate 8,838,852 downwards.
CCCTGCAAGTAACACAAAATGAAAGAGCTGAAACCGGTGAAAGTGGAACTATAATGGAATAGAATATGGTTGGTCGAAAAAAAAAAAAAAAACAAACAGGTTATTCATTGGTTTCTCCGAAGTGCACACCTGTAACCTGTGACAGTTGTTTTATGCGCCTGAAAAATCACTTTCTGCAATTCTTTAATCTTTTAGGTTCATCAATTAAGAATGTAAAATTATATTTAGGATTGACCAATCCAGATCGTTGTGACTTCTGAATTGACTAAAAGTAAAATAAAAATAAAAAATTAGATTAATACTTGAAGAAATTTTCAGAGTGCAGATAGCAACTGCTGTACTCTGTTTTTGGTGACAAATCAAAAGGGGCGCATGAACCACAATTTTTCAGTGAGAAGTTTAAAAGAATTAGGTTAAACAAGTTTATCTTCTAATTAAAAGGAACTACAATATTATAAATATTATCTTTTAATTAAAACTATCATAATTCAATAGCATATCTTAACGTTTAATAATACTGCATTTAGATTGAAAAAGTGACCAACAACACGTTTATCTTTGTTTTCTTCTTCTCTTGTAATGGTTTATCTATATTATATTTTTTTTATTATACTCTCCTTGTTCTTATTTACGAGAAAAAAATATATAAGTAAATTTTATTCATTCGATAATATTTTTCTTAAAATATCTTAATTTTAATTATTATCAAACATATTTTGAATACACCATTATGAACAACTTTTATTTTACAATATACTAATCACAATTAAACTGTAGAAAATTTAATATATTTTACTTACTTCTTTATTTTACGTAAAATTGTTATTATTTTTCTTACAAATAATAATTGAGGTAATTCTTATTATCAGGCAGAAACTTTCTTTTTTATGAACAATAATTGAGTTACCTAAACATGGGTGCCTTCGGATAAGAAATCACGTGCTGTGGAGTTTCATCAATTATTTTGAGAAGTAAAAGTAAGGAAAAAGGTTTTTTTTTATATCCAATTTTTTCAAACATTCTCTACGGATAATCCTAGAATATTATTTTTTAATTGATTAATAGAAAAAAATATATAAAATCTAAAAATGGATGGTTGGTTAATTTAAAAAAAATAGATTCTCAATATATCATAATCCTATAAAAGTAATTAATCATATCCACATCCTAAAATTTTATAATTTACACCAATTTTATTTCTTATATATATTACTACTTTTTACCATTTTTACTATAACCACTGATGAAGATAATGGAAGCATACTAACCAGTTCTTTTGATTCTGCCATCGTCATCCACCTCTGCACTCTCACAAACCCTCTTACCACCTTCAACTTCCATCGTAAGACTCCTTGCAACTCACTATCTTAGAAAGGAATCTGATTTCGAAGCACACCACCAAAACATCAACCACTAAAGTTCAATAAAAAGAGACATAATCGAAACCAAAAAATCGTTCTCAGTTTATATATACATACCTGTTTGTTTCAAATCAGAATGCTCTGTCAATTTTCTGCTCTCTGAAATTCGAGTGTTTCTCGCTTGCTCATTTTCTCCAATGTTAACAACTTATCTTGCTTTGTGCCAAATACGCGTTTCCCTTCACCGTGATTCTAATTCTTTTTCTTTTTTTATTTGTATATAGTAATAAGTAGAAACTGTAACTAGAATGCGACACAACAATATCGTATACGTCTTATCTGTTCTCTCGTAAAGATTATTTCTGTTCTCCTTTATGCCCTCTGATATGATTTATTTCTCATCCGAATTTATGATTTGGCTTGATATATAACCTCCCCTCAACCTCGTTCATGTACCAAAATGATGTTCCACTGTTTCAAATATATTTTTTTCTTTATAAAAATAAGAAGTAACTGTGATTCGGTGAAAAGAATGAAGTAATATAAGCGTGTTATCAGTGGGGTATCGATTACATTCGGGAGTTTTTGGTGTTATTTTTAAAAGTAAGAAATTTTGTATAATTTAAGAAACACTTGCAGTACTAGAATACTTCTGCTACGCACAAAACATCAAACAATGATAGATTCGTGAAAAGTTCCTTCTGGAACTAGCTGAGTCATATTTTCTAGTATTAAGAAACAAGAGTAACACTATTGATGTTCCTTTTGGGCCTAACCATTGAAGTTGGGTCGAATAAATACTACCTTCCTTGGAAATAACCTTATTCTTTAGTTGAATGAAGGATGAGACTTTGTTCTCAGATAAGACTCCCCTTCAAGTAGATTCGGATTCACTGATGATTGCATAGAGTAGTTTTATCACTATTGAAACAAACATTTTGCTTGTTATTCTACTGTCTGGTTGTCCTTTAATGTCTGGTATGGTAAAGTGGAAAAAAAAAATTGGAAGAGAAAAGGGTAAAAAATAAGTATATAAAGAGATAGTTTGGGGAGAAAAAATTAAATTTGTGTTTAGATTCGAGAGGGAATTTGAGATAATGGAAAAAGAAAATAAGAGCGAAAAATTCGATTGTTTGTTTTAACAAAAAAGAATGAAGAGAGGAAAAAAAAAGAAAATCATAGAAAATGAGATTAATCTTATTGATTAAAATATAAATTTATTAATTTTAAATATATTTATTTATTATTTAATTATTTATTATTATAATAATAAAAAATAAAAAATTGAAATTATATAAAAATAAAATTAACTATATCTATTCATTTTCTTCGTAGGAGAAAAGAAAAAAAAAGATTTTTTTCTTTTTTCTAATATTTTGATTACCGCAATTTCTCATAAAATTACTTATTTTCCTAATTCTTCCTGCATCCAAACACAAAGGGAAAAGAAGTATTGTTTTTATTTATTGCTAATTTTTTATTATTCATTATTATTATAATTATTAAATAAAACACAAAATAAAATAATAGCTCTATAATCGATTATATATGAAAGATGTTCTCAACTCTTGAAAGGATAATTGTTGGATTTATTGGTTTTGGTTGGGGGGTGACCCTAAAATATTAGGCATGGACATGTTTAGAAACCGGTTGAAACAATGGTGAATACATATTTTCTTTACTTTTCAATATGCTAATGAGAAGAAAGTAAAGAGTTTGATTCACAAAAAATAAGCACACTTTATAACTTGAAATAGACAGGTAAGTTACTAAAGAAAATGGCAATCTATAATCCAAATAGTGAAGACATAAATTCATTAGCATAAACAGTAACTAAAGAGGTTTGAGTTAACTTCAATACCTTATTGTTTTTTCCTGAGACTATACATAATCAATTCAATTTGTGCTTTTTCTACACATAATCACATGTTGCTTTCTTCATAACCAAATTGTTAACTTGCACCACTTTTACTTTCAAAAACATTTTTGGAATATGGAACATATATGTGGAGATTGAAGGTAGTGTAGTGGTTTGTTTGAGTGATGGCACATGTAATGTTAGCTATGTGTCATTTTCGTAGGCAATGATGGTATTAGTGTTGGCCTTGTAGTGGATGTTAAACATCATTTGATTTAGATAGACACCAATGTAGTGTTTTTTTTTTTCTTCTTGTGGGGATCCCAAGTTAATGTCTATTTTTTGGCCAACTTTAGTTATTGTTGACTAACCAAAATATGGTTGCACCTGTGTATCTTCTGGCTTTGGAGCCTAGGAAGACAAGAAGATTCAAATATTAAATAAGTTTAACAATTTAAAATGTTTAAAAATAAAATTAATTTCAACTAATATTTACTCTAAACATTATATCAACTAAACCAATACCATGATTGATAAATTTTAAATAAAAATTACATAAAATAAAGTACTTTCAAATCTCTTCATGCCACGAGTCCAAGTGGGATGACATAGTTGAATATCATAGAGAGGGTGCAACAATAGTTACAAATATAGTAAATGTGAAAGAAACATTATTATTAGGAGGAGAAGCTAAGGATGTTGGTGGAGCAATTTATGTGGTCACTATGCAATGTTTGTCATTGAACCAGAATTTGTGAACTACATGAAGTAGTGGTGGTGGGATTGTTTTTGTCGTGATTATAAGCATGAATAGAACAACACAATTGAGACCACAGTAATCCACCCACCAGCTTATGTGGCTATTGTGGATGATGTACTATTCTGGTTTTGATTTTTTTGTTTCTTTATATATTTTTCGACACTTGTAGATACACTTTATGAAAATAAAACATAAAAACATACCACTCTTTGTGATATATCTTTAAAGACGCTGAACATCTGAGAGAAAATCGATCTCTATTAAATTTATCTTCACAATAAGTGGGCATCAACAAGAAGGCCCAACTAAGCCCAACAAAGGTCCAAAATTGGAAGCCCAAACCTCCTTTTTCCTTATCAAACCCACTCTTTCTCACCAACCCAATCCTAAATTTGTTGTCGAAGATTTTCTATTTCTGACTAATTAGTCAATCATATTTAATATTTTTTTTTCACGGATCCTAAAACCAATCGTACTAACTTATTTTATCATTTTTTTATTTTATGAAATATTAATAAATTGTTAAAATGACTATATATATATATATTAATAAAAAATGACATAATTTTGAAAAATAATCAAATTAATTTACGAATAACTATCTTAAACACAATATTTTAAGAATAATAGTTATAAAATGTAACATAAAAATATATTAAAAATCTTGAGAAAAATATATTGATGATACAAATATTATAATTTTTTTTATATTTATTGGGTATGAAATATTTATGGACTTTGTTAACAAAAATAATTATTTTTCATAAAATTTGATCACTTTTACTACAATTTTTTCTTTTAACTATTTTTTAATCTCCAAATGTTATAATTTAAGTAGTTTCTATAGAAGAAGTTCATTTGAACTCTTCATTTTCTTTTAACCAGTTTTACATAAAATGTAAATCACTCAACTAAAGTTTCAAAGCATTTATTTATTCACATTATGCTTTCTATTTTAACATAAAAATATTTTTTATATAACAATGCTTTTATTCAAACAACTTTTATAATAACTTGTTTACTTTAGCAAGTTCTTTTTCAAAAAACATTGATATATATGAACAACTCTACATTTATTTAACAACCCAAAATATTAATATAATAATAAATTTTAATATTATATTGGTATAATCGGTTGCATTTCAGTATTTAGGTTGTAAACAAACATTTTCCGTGTTCAAAACTATGAATGTTTAAATTTTATATGCAGACAGTAATCAAATTTAAAATGAGATTTGATTTGTTCAAATGCTATTTTTTTTTAATTTAAAATATGATGAAAACTAATGATTTACAAATTATTTTTTACCTTAAAAATATTCAACATATAATAATAATAATAAACAAACCATTTTTAATTACTAATATAAAGATATTAGTTAATAAATTGATATTCTAAGAACTATTTTTAACCAAAATTGATATTGAATGTTTTTCTCATGGCATAGGAATGGTTAAAAGTAAATATTTTATTATAAGTTGTATATTTAAATTATTTATTTAAAATTAAAAGAAAATTATTTAATATTTAAGGTCAAAATTTAAATAATTTATAAATAAGATTTATAAAAAAATATTTAATTTATTTTTAAATAATTTTTGTTAGAAAGTCCTTTAATATGTTCTTAATTTCTTAAATTTCTATTTTATCATTGTTTAAAAATAAATCATGAAAATAAAAAATAATATTAAAATATAATACAATTTTTTTCGTAAACTAAAATACAATTAATGTATTTAAAAATATGGATTTATTATAAACTTTAATCATAATACAATTTATGTATTTTAAGAATAAAATTATTATAAATTTTAATGATAGAAAATAAATATCCATCATTTCAAAACACAAAATCTGGCGGGTCGACCCACTGGTCACCGAATGTCCATGCCCAGGTTAGTTAATTAATTAATTAACACTTTTCTTTGCATTGACGCTGAATCCTGGTTTGGTTCCCATTTGTCTAGAACAATGGTCTCGCAGTTGGTGAAGCACGAGCGCATTGAAACTACTGTCTCCAAGGTAGTACAAATCAATTCGAGGTAGTTTGCCACTAAATTTTAGATTTTGATCATATATCCAAGGTGTTCTGATTTGATCGCTTGCAGGCCAAAGAGATCAGAAGACTTGCGGAAAATATGGTACAGCTAGGAAAGGAGGTAGGTACGTATAATTCATGTTGGAGTCAATTTATTTGCTTGCACTGTATGTAAGTTTTACTATTTATGTGGCATCTTTCAAAGAATAGATGGTTTCTAAATGGGAATCAATCTATTAAGGATGCCGTGGAGCTGTGGAAATATGAATACGATTTTTTTTTTTCTTTCAAGTTCTGCATCAGTTGTACAAATCCAAAATTATTGATTCTTTGTACTTGTTTGGGGCAACTATTGAAGTGCTAGATGTTGGTGTTTGAAAAGTAAAAAAAAAAAAAAAAAAAAAAAAGGTAGCAAGTTGTTGGTTGGCAAGTGGTTGGAGACAAGAAAAATTGAAAAGCCTTAAATGTACAAGAACCATTCCTTTTGCTATAAAATGTTATTTCACTTCACTCATTTCTATCATCCAATTCCAAAGCAACCATTACAAGAGTTAGCCAACAAGAAGCAGAAAGAAAATAATCTAGCTTCTGGGTGTAATTGGGTTGAGGGTTGAGTGTTTTGAGAGTGCTTTGTAAACACCTGTGTATTTTCTTTTCTCCCAGTAAAATATCTGCAGTAGTCTGGAGACGTAGGCAATTTTGGCCGAACTCCGTTATCAATTGGTGTGTCCAATTATTCTGTCTTTATTTCGTTTTTATTTCACTTTCATAGATCTGACTACATGGAAAAGTTATGTGTATTTTTCCTAACAACTGATATCAGAGCTGGTTGTTAACTCTGCAATTTTTGTGGTGATACTATTCATATGAATAGTGAATTTACTATTATGTGAATAGTAAAAACGTGAATAGTAAAAATTTTGTCGGTGCTACAAAATTATCTACAGACGTGTTCCGAAACATGGTAGTTCACAGAAATTATCAGAAACGATCCAGAAAAGTCAGATCCGAGTTGGAGTGATGGCTGTAGATGAAGGAAAGGTGAAAATCGAGAAGTTCGATGGTGCGGACTTTGGGTTCTGGAAGATGCAGATCGAGGATTACCTGTATCAGAAGGATATGTTCGAATCACTCACAGGAAAGAAACCAGAGGGTATGAAAGAGGAGGAATGGACTCTTCTCGACAAAAAGACCCTTAGAGCCATTCGACTGACGTTATCCCGTAATGTTGCTTTTAACATTGCAAAAGAAAATACGACAGCAGGTCTTATGGATACTCTTTCCAGTATGTACGAGAAACCATCAACCTCAAACAAAGTTCATTTGATGAGGCGGTTGTTCAATCTACGGATGTCTGAAGGCGCTTCAACGGCGCAACATATCAATGAACTCAATACTGTTACAACTCAGTTGAGTTCAGTTGGGATCGAGTTCAATGATCAAGTACGAGCTTTGATACTTTTGTCTTCTCTACCAGAAAGTTGGAATGCTGCTGTCACAGTTGTGAGTAGCTCATCGGGAAGCAATAAGTTAAAATTTGATGATATTCGTAATTTGGTTCTCAGTGAAGAGATCCGGCGGAGGGAGTCAGGTGAATCATTAACCTCTTCAGTATTGCATACATAGTCAAGAGGAAGAAGTTCAACCAAAGAAAGCGGACGCAGAAAATCAAAGGGCAAACGATCCAAGTCCATAAATCATCGTGGTTCCCAAAACTTGAAGCAAATCGAGTGTTGGAATTGTGGGAAGACCGGACATTACAAAAATCAGTGCAAGAATGCACGAAAGAATCAAGAAGCGAAGGACGAGGCAAACGTTGTCTCTACCTCAGGGAAAGATGATGTGTTGATATGCTCTTTAGAAAGCAAGGAGGAGTCTTGGGTGTTAGACTCTGGAGCATCTTTCCATGCTACCTCACAAAAGCAACTGTTCGAGAATTATGTTCCCGGAAATCTTGGTAAAGTTTACCTTGGTAATGAGCAATCGTGTGAGATTGTAGGTAAAGGTACAGTAAAGATTAAGTTGAACGGGTCTGTATGACAATTGAAAAATGTCAGACATATTCCCGACCTGACGAAGAACTTAATCTCAGTGAGTCAGTTAGCCAGTAAAACAATCTTCCACGGTGATGATTGGAAGATCTCAAAGGGTGCGATGACAATTGCTCGAGGCAAAAAGAGTGGTACTCTTTACAAGACTGCAGGAGCATGTCATTTGATTGCAGTTGCAACAAATGAAAATCCCAATCTATGGCACCAAAGACTTGGGCATATGAGTGAGAAAGGGATGAAGATCATGCACTCAAAAGGAAAACTACTAGGTCTTCAGTCAGTAGAAATTGACATGTGTGAAGACTGCATACTTGAAAAGCAGAAGAGAGTTAGCTTTCAGACAAATAGAAGAATTCCAAAGAAAGAGAGACTTAAGCTTGTCCACTCGATGTTTGGGGTTCAACGACTGTCCCATTCGTTGGTGGGAAGCAATACTTCGTGACGTTTATCGATGATCACTCCGGAAAGGTATGGGTTTACTTTCCGAAACACAAGTCGAAGTATTTGAAGCTTTCAAGATTTGGAAAGCTATGGTAGAAAATGAAACGAGATTGAAGATTAAGAAGCTCAGATCCAACAATGGTGGTGAATATGTAGACACCTGATTCAAGAAGTTTTGCTATGAGCACTGAATCGAATGGAGAGGACCGTGCCTGGTATGCCTCAACACAATGGTGTAGCTGAGCGTATGAACCGAACGTTGACTGAAAGAGCCAGAAGCTTGCGTGTACAGTCAGGCTTACCAAAGCAGTTCTGGGCAGAAACAGTTAACACAGCAGCTTACTTGATCAACCGAAGTCCATCGGTACCATTGGAGCACGGAATACCAGAAGAGGTATGGAGCAGAAAAGAGGTAAAACTCTCACATCTTAGAGTTTTCGGTTGTGTAGCATATGTCCATATCAGTGATCAAGGTAGAAACAAACTTGATCGAAAATCAAAGAAGTGCACTTTCATTGGTTATGGTGAAGATGAGTATGGCTATCGCATATGGGATGAAGAAAACAAAAAGATGATCCGCAGCAGAGATGTAATCTTCAATGAAAGAGTGTTGTACAAGGACATGTATAAAACAGGTATTAGCAATTCAAAATCGAGTGGGCTAGTTTTTGCATAAGTGGAAGATGTCCTAGAAAATCCTATAGTGAGGAGTCCTCAGTCAGAGGAATCAATTGAAGAAGGTGATGTGCAACCAGAACCTCTTACTCTAACTCCTGTATTGAGAAGGTCCTTTAGACCTCATGTGCCAAACAGGAGATACATGGACTACAGGTTGCTGACTGATGGAGGGGAGCCCGAAGATTATATAGAAGCTTGTCAAACCACAAATGCTAGCAAGTGAGAGTTTGCCATGAAAGAAGAGATGAAGTCTCTGATCTCCAATCAGACATGGGAACTAGTCAAGTTACCCATGGGGAAGAAAACACTTCACAACAAATGGGTGTATCGGGTGAAGGAAGACCATGATGGTTCCAAGAGATACAAAGTCCGACTAGTTGTCAAAGGATTTCAGCAGAAAGAAGGAGTTGACTACACTGAAATCTTTGCTCCAGTCGTAAAGCTCAATACTATCAGAACAATGTTAAGTATTGTGGCTAGTGAAGAGCTCTACCTAAAGCAATTAGATGTGAAGACTGCATTTCTCCACGGAGACTTAGATGAGGAGATCTACATGCACCAACCTCGAAGGATTTTCGAAGGAAAGAAGGATATGGTGTGCAAATTGAAGAAGAGATTGTACAGATCGAAACAAGCTCCAAGACAATGAGTACAGAAGTTTGAAAGTTTCATGCATAAGGAAGGTTTCCGAAGTGCAATGTCGATCATCGTTGTTTCTTCAAGAGGTATAAGTCCAGTTATATCATACTGCTACTTTATGTTGATGACATGTTAGTATCAGGTTCAAATATGAGGGATATCAGAAATTTAAAGATGCAGTTGTCAAAGGAATTTGACATGAAGGACTTAGGACCAACAAAGAAGATTCTTGGAATGCAAATCACGAGAGATAAGCAAAAAGGAGTTTTGCAGTTATCTCAAGAGGAGTACATCAACCGTGTTTTGCAAAGATTTAACATGGACAAGGTCAAACCAGTCAATACACCTTTGGTCAGTCATTTTCGTCTATCCAAGGATCAGTCTCCTCAAACAAAGGAAGAAGAATAAATTATGGCTAAGGTTCCGTATGCTTCAGCCATTGGAAGTTTGATGTACGCAATGGTCTGTACAAGGCCAGACATTGGCCATGCAGTAGGAGTTGTGAGCAGGTTTATGGCAAATCCAGGAAAGGCTCACTGGGAAGCCGTCAAGTGGATTCTAAGATATCTACGAGGAACAACAAAAAAATGTCTGTGTTTTGGAAAAGGAAATCTAAGATTACAGGGCTACGTAGATGCAGACTTTGGAGGTGAAGTTGATCACCGAAGAAGCACCACCGGTTATGTTTTCACGGTTGGTACTACAGCTGTTACTTGGATGTCGCGAATACAAAAAATGATTGTTTTATCCACTACAGAGGCTGAGTATGTAGCAGTGACAGAAGCCAGTAAAGAATTGATATGGCTTCAAGGACTATTAGCAGAGCTGAGATTCACTCAAGAAGGGAGTGTTTTGCATAGTGATAGTCAGAGTGCAATACATCTGGCAAAGAATTCAGCATTTCACTCCAGAACCAACCACATTGATATTCGTTATCATTTCATCAGATCTCTACTTGAGAATGAGGTGTTAACATTGAAGCAGATTATAGGAAGCAAGAACCCAGCAGATATGCTAACGAAGGTGGTGACCATTGACAAACTGAAGTTGTGCTCAACTTCAGTTAGCTTGCAAGAGTAGCAGACCAGAGAAGACTACTGCATTAATCAAGGTGTGAGGATAGATTGAAATCAGTCCTCAAGTGGGAGATTGTTGGTGTTTGAAAAGTCAAAAAAAAGGTACCAAGTGGTTGGTTGGCAAGTGGTTGGATGGCAAGTGGTTAGAGACAAGAAAAATTGGAAAGCCTTAAATGCAAAAGAACCATTCCTTTTGCTATAAAATGTTATTTCACTTCACTCATTTCTATCATCCAATTCCAAAGCAACCATTACAAGAGTTAGCCAGCAAGAAGCAGAAAAAAAATAATCTAGCTTTTGGGTGTAATTGGGTTAAGGGTTGAGTGTTTTGAGAGTGCTTTGTAAACACTTGTGTATTTTCTTTTCTCCCAGTATCAATTGGTGTGTCCAATTATTCCGTCTTTATTTTGTTTTTATTTTACTTTCATATATCTTACTAGATGGAAAAGTTATGTGAATTTTTTCTAACACCCTAATGGTTGTCGCCTGTCACTGGTGGAACGGCGTGGTGGGATTTCGTCATTCTGCCATTTATTTTTATTTTTTCCGTTTGTTTTGCCTCCGTTGGTGCTGAAGGTTGCTCATTGCTGTGCTATCGCACCTGCAACCATTTTAGAGCAACAGATAACAATTATAATCTTGTTAGCTAGACCTATTGTATTCTAATTTTTAGGACAAGTTAGATCTATCTCAGTGTTTCTTTTGCATCACGTCACCTTTCTCTTCTTCGAATCAGTTCACCTTACTCAAGGCATTCTCCTTCTAATCCGTATACAGTCCACTAGAAACAGTTAAATTTGCACTCTTTTTTTCACCTTGGTCTTAGAGTGTGAAATTGTCAGAGTAACCATTTTGTTTGTTGATTTGACTTGATTGTTGGTATTGGCCTATAGTTTTACATTATTACTTGTTTTAGGGATCCCAATGTGCTGCAAGACGCGCTGCTAGTTTTGTGCGAGGAGATGATGTCCCAAGCTGTTTACAGAACTGGCTTATAGGTACAAGTAAGTAATAAAGTTGATATAACTTGGGTTGTCAGTTTATGGTAGTAAAGTTGTAACACGGAGCAGAGATTACATTTCACAGGGATAGAACTGGAGCATAACCAGATTTTCGAGTGGATGATGCTGCACCAATGGCCTATTTAGAGTGAGTACATTTTTTGGTTCTGATATTTGGGTCACCCCACTTGATTTCAGCAAAGAAGTTGTCCACTAACTGTTCTTGATGTTGCATGTCTATCTAATATATTGTGTTATAGTTTAATCCTTCAAATGTTCCTGGTTGCTTAGAATGAGGACGTTGAAATTGAAACTTTGTATTAAAAAAATTATATGCTTTGAAACAGGTTTATTGACAGAGAAAATGGCAGTCAAAGCCACCAATTCCTCAGCCACCACAGAGAGCATCCCTTGATCCTTGGACGCGTTCCCGTCTCAGTCGGCAATTTGCACCTCCCAAAGAGGAAAAATATGATTCTGATTTGTGATTCTTTCGAATGTAATCCCAGTCATTTTTGTATGTATAATTACAGGATGACAATAACGTGTAGTTATGAGGAGGACAGTATTTTTAAGGCAGTCCCTTACCCCCTCTCCGTTCGCAGTTGTCAAAAAAACTGAACCTTTCCCTACAACAAAAAGCAAATGGATAAAACCCGGAAACACAATATGCTTCGTCATAATCCACCTTTTACTTTGAGTTGCTTATTGCTGATCTCCATATTCGCCTTGATTTTCCTTAACACATGCTTTCTCAGTTCCCTCAAGGGCTCAATATATTTATTTTTTATTTATCGAATTGTTATGCAAGCGATGCAGTGCCAGGCGCAACTGGTGCAAAGCTGAATTACAATGCAGTACCAGGATGCGATAATGTCTATCTATGCTTTCTAGTTAATCAAGATAAATTGGAACAAGATTATGATTGAGAGAATTGCGTGTTATACAACTTAATTCATTCAATGCACCTATTTTCATCTCAAAATATTTGTTATTTATTTACAGTCTACGAAGCTGACCAGGCAACACCACTTTCATATAGACACCTCTAAACTATCTTCAGGACTGATAATCAATTAATCAAAAGTCCAAATTAATATTACTTTTTAAGTAATTATCACTAAACTTAATGATTTCTAAAACTTATTTTAGTGTCTGTTCATTAGCTATTTACTCTATATTATTTTCTTGCATGAATACATATTCTAGAATCAAGGGTATGATATATGTTTCAATCTGTCAATAAAATTAGAGTTCCTTAAACCACATCTCTAGACTCGAGAATGAATCAGACATGCTTGCATGGAGCTTAAGAATAATAATGAACTTCAAACATCTAGAACAAATCAATAACTAGATGAGACTGATCATTAATTCTTTTATATTAGATTTTCACTTGATCTTAAGTGTAAGATTTATATTATATCTATTTCTTTATTAATAAACATTAAAGAGGTATTTAAATTAATCAAGATGGTTATTCTCCACATCACCAAGCGAAGCATCTCTATATATGGTCAAAATTGGGTTGGTCAATTTTTGTATTTATTGATGTATTCTTTGGGGTTTTCTTAAATTTGATTCAGAGGACTCATTTATGTCCTGATGTTCAGATTGCATACATAGCAGAATCTTAGTAGGATAGCTTGATTAATAGAAGTTTGTTCTAATTGAGTGAGAATGATAATAATACACATTAACATGGGTAGCTTGTGTACTTATACTAGTTTTGGAATGGGTTTGTATGAGAAAAGGGCTGAGAATGATAAGAATTGGAGAGTTTCTGATAAACAGAAACTATATTTTTTAAGGCTGAAAATGTTTATTTTGATAGATTTAGAAGTCAACAATACAAAGATGTTCATAAATTAAGAGAATAAGAGGGTCATCACAACATTGTTGCAATAGAAAGCCTAAGAATATAAACATTACTTTGTCATTGTAGCAATAGTTGAGTTTTTAGTAGTACACTGATAAAAACTACAGAAAAAAAAAACATAAAAGCTTAACCCGCGACCACCAGGGATTATACTCTCTTACAGTATGGAATTTCTATGAGAAATTAGACATCAAAATAATTTGCACCATGTATTACACTTATTTGTTTGAGTTGCAAAAGGTAAAAATTTGATTAAAACACGGTAATATTTTCTGTCTTATATTGTTCGGGTAAAAATTAATTCATATCATCAATGCATATAATATTAGTATAAATTTATAATATTTATAATAATAAATAAGTTTTATTAGATAAAATATACATTAATAAAGTTTTATAATACCTTAGATGGAGAATATAAAAGAGAGAATAATTAAGTAATATGATATGATTATAAAAAATAAAAATAAAGTGACAAGATATAAAATGAGTATTTTCAATATGAAGGTTCCTTTTAATTATTCAAAGAAAACTGTGTGGTAATGGTGTAAAATGATGCATAAAATCATTATTGTTCTGTTTCTCTACATAATAGTCAACCCTTCTGGATAGGATATCAGCATCAACTATAAATGAATATTGTTTAATCTGAGCAGCTTTCCTTCATTAACTGAATAATAACATTAAAGAGATGAGTCAAATAATAAAGGTGCACAAGGGAAATAAAACATAATTATTAGTTCATTAATTGTGTCATTCCTCAAATAATTAATAGTAAAAATAAATTAAGCATAATTAATAACAATTAATGGCTTTACATGCATGACATAAAGTTGCACCAGAAAATGACTCTAAAAGTGATTTGGATACCTGAAAGTAGGTCTCGAGCTTCTTCTTCAAAGTCGTATACTCTAGATAGATCTGTTGGAAAGTCCTGGAGCATCTGAAAAGGTATTCTTGGAACATGTTTATAATCAACCATTATATAGTATTAACTAGTTAAATCCAAAAATATAACAGAGGTTAAGAGATTTGTTAGTTGCATGAAGGTTAATGTTTTTATTACAGAATTAAATAAATAGATAAATGTAGTAAAATATTATTTATATTGCTGTATAAAAATTATTACAATATTTTGTAAAAAGTTATGTATACCCTTCAGAGTTTTCTGCTGCACAATACTCACTGAATCTGCTACATTCAGTCGTCACCTTCTTTGCTCCAATGCTGTCAATAAATTAAGAACTTCAAGTTTTTGTATAGATTCAAAACATGAATTAAGAAAAATCTCCAAACTCTGACATGTGACAGTTTAGAAAAATGAATAGTGACCATAATAACTGCAAAATTCTTGATTTGCGAAAATATCTTAATTAAGAAAACAGTATCAAGGAAAAACAGAAATTATGTTCTGAAATTGTTATAATGAGAATCATTTACTTCACCTTGAGCAACTACCCTTGAACTGATGCATGTAATCATCTAGCTTGGTGAAATTTGGAGGGTTTCTCATCCTGTATAGTAGTAGCAGACTCTAGATGAGTGATTAGGAAGAAGTTGAAGAAAAAAAAAATAATGTAACAAATTTGAGTGATTTTCACTCACAGTCCTCTTTCTATGTTGGAGATGAGTCTTATAGAGTCACTGTAGAAAAGGGTCACAATTTCTTCAACAAAATTGGGATTAACATCGTCTTGTAATTCCTCTAACTGAATGAATTGCTCATCAAGGAACCCCTACAACAACATCAATTAATAAAAGTAAAATTTTATATTTACTGATAGACTCAACCTAAAGTACATCAAAATAATACAAAAATAGTTTTATTTAATCATTGTCATGTCCAATTTTGACAAACGTAATTTTCAATTTCACAGTACTTATAATCTTATATATAGTTAACACAGATATAATTATATATGTGCAAATTTTCTATATATTCTTATGTAAATTATTAAATATTTTTTAGTTTTTTTTATGAGATCCTTTTTAAAGTTAAATTAATTTATCTTGATTTTTTTTTTACAAAATACATTGAAATTGCCAATAATAATAATAATAATATTTATATTAAATAAAAATATCAAAACCATTTATATTATTAATGTATAGATAGTTTATGTTTTGATTGAAAAATATAAAGGTATAATTTTTTTTATATATATAAATATATTTTTTAGTAAAAATTAATTTGAATAGTTAATGAGCACAAAACTGAATTACTTATAATAATTTAATTTTCATGAACTATTGACCTAACACTATTAATCAATCAGAAAAAGCATTTTAAATGTAATTTTAAAGGCTTATCAAAAACATATCATCTTATCATATATGTGAATTTTATATATTTAAATTGAATGATAATGTAAAACAAAATTACAATATTAATTAATTCTAATTAAATTCAGTGTTAAATAAAATAATTTTAAAATTAAAATTATTTTTTCGTTAATAGTTTTTCTTAATCAATAAAAAAAATGTTATATATATATATAACAAATTTCTAGCACATACTTTTTTATTGGCTAAAGGAATACTATAAAGTAGTTAATAGAGTTCATTAATTAATTAAGATGTGAAACTCATTTAATTTTATAACCTCTTATTAAAAATGTGTTCTTGATAAAAAAAATTTAATATATAAAATAAGGAGGAAAAGGGTAAAGATAAACATAAAGAATAATAAATATAGACAAGAAAAAGAAGTGGGAAGTAAACCTCGTCAAAGAGTGATCTTCGAATGAACATGGCTTGTTGTCTCAACTTAGTCTTGTCCATGTCTCCTTATCTTGAGAGTGATAAAAAATTTTCAACAGAAAATCAAATCAAAGAGACCAAGAAAAAAAAGAAGGGTCAAGAAAAAAAAGGATATGGATTTTTGTTCACTTGGCAACTAATATTTATAGCATCTAATGTCTTGGAGGAAAAAGAATCAGAGAATTTTATTTACTAAAAACCAATCATTCATCCTTGTCGCTTTTTCTTTCCTTCTTAAAACCAACAACCCTATATTATTAATCTGTTTCCTCTTATAAATTGACCTCTCTAAAGTAGAAGATGGCAAAATGCAATTAAAAGGAATATTACTCAATCAACCTATCATCATTTGTCCCCTTAAATAAACCAGTTTCATGCCATTAAAGTTTCAAGTATCTATCAAAATTAATTAAACATCTTCCCATTTACATATAAATCAAGAAGCAAAATTAATGTGTGATTTATATAGTACAAAAATATGAATTTAATGATCTTGCTTTAAAAGTATAAAATTATTTTAAATGGTATAGTAATCACAAATCATGATAATTGTAAATTTTAAATAAATTTTATAAAATGTAATAAATTTATTATTCATGTCGATTGAAAAAAAGTTTTGCAGCAGACATTTTTTTTTGTCGAAAATACTATCATTTTGTTATTGGGTTAATTTTCATTAATACAATCATTAATCAACAAAAAAATAGTGGATGTTATAAGTATTTTAGCAATAAAAATTAAATTTAAAATCCATAAAGTATTCAATATTTTATTATTAGAAAAATATCAGTAAATTGCTTATCAATAACTCATTAAAAGTTTTTGATCAATGAGAGATTATTCATTATTATCTAATATAGTAAAAGAATAAACTTTTAAATGGAATGTTAACATGAAAACAATGTTTTAAAATAGTTTCATATCATTGTAAAAATCAGCAAAGTATAGAACAATGAGAGTGAGAACTAGGAGAAAAAAAAATATCTTAGTACAGAATATAAAATGAGATATTTTAATTAGAATATGTATAGCTACAGGAGAACCACATTTTCCTTTTTTGTTATGCAAATTGTGAAACCTACGATGGCATCTTTCATCTTTTACTTTAAAGAAGCTGAAACTAACATAATTTTCCACACATTAAAAATTCTTTAATATTTCCAACAAAATTCATGAATTTGAGACATCTCATTTTATAAAATAAATAAATCACAGTTTTCTTCTTTGGAAAATGTTATATATTCTTTTCTCTTCACAAATTCAGGTTCATAATAATGTATTTCATAAAATATATATATATATATATATATATATATATATATATATATATATAATTATTAAAGTATTAACTAGCCTTCACTTTGCTCGTGTCAAGATAGGTACTTCTCTACCAATAAAAAGGTTGATCCTTTGAAAAAATATGATTAATGTTTCATTAGAACATGCTTTTGTATTTGGGAAACATTCCTTCATAAATATAATGTAATCATATTCACAATTTCTAACACTTTCTTTTACAAATAAAAAAAAAAAAATATATATATATATATATATATATATATATATATATATATATATATTTCTCTACCTTAACATAGAAAAATATATTAGTTCGACTTTATTTCATTTTTAATCTTATTAGAAGAATTATACTCTCATATCTTTATATATTCAAATATTAAACTTCTATTTTTTTAAGACATCTAGTTTTCACTTTTAATAAATAAAAATACAAAAATTCACAAATTCTTCAAAAGAAATATTGTATTTTTTATTAAAGTATTTTTTGACCATAAAAAAATGTTATTTTTTATTGAAAAAAATTATATTCAAGCTGAATAAATAACTGTCAATAACAAAACTCTATAAAACAAAAAATGTACTGATTGCTAGATCGGGTAATTTGTATAAAATATCAATAAAACTTGACTTATCTAAATGGAACCTATAAGTTCTATGGTATTTTAAAAGTTTTTTTAAGTAATCAAAATTACTTATTTTTATGTGTTTGTTATTAGTATTGTCATATTTTAGAAACATATATTTGCATCAATTTTTTTTTTCTTATCTGTTGTCATTTTCTGTAGATGCTTTGTCTATCTGTTCAATCTGAAGTATAAAGACTAATACACACATCAGAACTTTATTAGCTACTTTTTTTTCTAAGGATGTATAGCACCTTGCTCTATTCTATTCACAGAGTAGGTCTAGTGAGATGGGGAAACAAGATGAATAATTCTGATGCAATAAATATCTAGCTTCAAAATATCCAAAAGGTAAGACACAAAAGCAATCACACAGTGCAATCATGAAGTTATATTCCCAGAAGTGAACTTTTATTACAAGTTCTTTAGGAAACAAAAGTTACTTAAAAGAAATAACCATTTTTTATAACTTTTTTATGTGGTTAATTTCAAACCACTTGTTTTATTATTAAATATATCTATTTTCTTAAAAAAATCTTTAAAAATATAGTTACTGCATTTATTTTTCATCTATATATTGTTTTTTTTTTCTGTTACAAACTGCCAAAGTTTAAGTATTGAAAATAAGGTATAAACTTCGAGTCTAATTGCATATAAAAATTTATATAATGTGCATGCATTTCGTAGAAGCTTATGTTTGTATAGATGAAACGAAACACATTATTGTTTATCTTTTATACGCATATATAACCGTCCCCACATAAGAACTGAAATAGGGTAAACATTACATCAATTCTTTTATTTGCATGCAAGAATCTTACTTTAGGTAATCCAATGGTGGACACTGACATGTCTTTTTCCCGCTCATCCCCGCCTACACGAAGTCAGTGTACTGTTTCTGATAAGAGACACATCATTTATTCTATAGGTGCCCATAACCGAAAAGAGAAATTTGCATTGCTCTCCAATGGTTTCTGCAGATGCCCTATCACATTCACTGCAATGCATCGGAATAATTATGTGGTGCATCACAAGACTCCTTGATGGGAAAAAAAAAAGACTCCTTGCTGTATATCAAACAAAAAACAAAAAATCTTCTAGAAAAAAAAAATTAACTGATTGGATGATTTAATATTCTGCCTTGCAGTAAGTATTCGATGTTGATAAGAATGCCACTATGGCCTCATTAAACCATCTATGAAATGCTACTTCCACATTCCACCAGTTTCATTAGGGTATGCATGCTACTGTACTGGTAAAAAAAAAATAATAATGACGCTGTCAGTTTTTTTTTTCATGTAATTGTTTCTATTAAAGAATACTTGCCCATTGGAAAACAGGGGCTCTCTTGGGGGTGGGGGGTGTATTAAGCACACAAGAAGTTATTCCAGATAATTAGTAAAATGACGAAAGAATTAAGATGACTAAGTCGTCTTTCCGTCTTTCCATCAATTACAATGGCGAAACCATTTATCAATTTGAATTCATAATGAAATACAAGTAAATTATGGAAGAGATAGAAAAAATAATATAAAATAAAATGAAGGCAATAACAAATTTCATGAAGAACCTAAGTGACCTTTAGGCTTTATATAAAACATTATTTGACAAACAATATTTCCACTTCCAATAGCCAGTATACGTCCACAAGATTACACTAAAATCTCGAAGCCGTCATTAATCGTTGCTGTCCCGCCAATATTAATTTATTTAGATATCAATTATCACAGTCTCTTCAAAAAGCCCATTGCTTGGTAAACATTATGAAGTGTGGTATCTGCTATTTCTGCCGCATTTCTAGCACCTTGAGCCAATACTTCATCTAAATAACCTGAATCGGACATGATTTCCTCATAGTGAACCTGCCAAAGTTGGAGAAAAAAGAGTGATATCGCAGACCCCATGCTCACTAAGTAAAATATTAGGGACCAACTTTTACAAAGGAAGCAAACAAAACCCGCTAAGCATTAATAAATGGAATAGTGAGACTCAGAATAGAGGGAAGCAAAAGAACTTCGAGGACTAGTTCTCGAGAACATGAAGAAAGAGTTGGTTCTTGACTGAATTACCGTATTTAACTACATTAGTAGTGAAAACTGAAAAGTAACAAACAAAAACTTGTTCATTCCCCTATGCAAAGACCCCAACATCAACAAATTTCAGAGAAATATCTATTGTGTCTAGAACGCGTTGGAGTCAATTTTCCACTATATGAACTGCTGACTACACAAGCTAGCACAGGTGCAAGAACCAGCCAGGTAAAGGCAGTAAACTTGTTGAATCATTGTCTAAGTCCCCTTTCAGAGAAGATCAACCCTCGACCATTAAGAATAGGCTGTGTTTAAATACCATAAAACCTGTTTGGCCCATTTGACTTGTTCAACCTAGTAACATGTTAATACTACCAGTTCTTTGACAATTAAAATGCAGTAGAGAAATTTCCGGTTAGTTAAGAAACAAAAGATGGACATTTAGAAACAGTGTAAAAGTTAAACACTAAAGATGAATGCATGATTGAAAAAACAATGAATACTTAATATTTTGAAATGCATGCATTTTTACCCAATAAAAGTTAAACACTAAAGATGAAATACATGATAAATTGTGTAAGAGTGAAATATACAGATGAATTCGAATGAGTGTTAAAATTTTATTATTCACTTAACATCATTAATAAAAATTTAAGCTACCAAAGTTCAAGTGTTCGACTGAATATTTCGTTTTAAGTTTTGTTAGCATGAACATTGGAATGAAGTCTCCTCCCGGTGGAGTCAATTGGAAATCTGTAGTCAAAGGGAAAGTATTTCATCTATCGGCAAACATATTTGCTTATGAGCGTCATAGTGTTTAGAGTGAACAGATAAACTGATGGCCTACTAAAGCTCAAAAAAATAGCAACCCAATCCAAATCAAGGCCACTTTAAACATTGTTCAGCTTCATAATCTCCAAATAAAATAAGTTACAGACTATGAAGTTATGCACATACCTTTTTCTTACAACACTAAGATTGTGTTTGGCTAACTGTTTCAATTACATTTTGAGCTCAGAGCTTATATATTACATTTGACCTCAAAATTTCTGTTTCACAGTTAGTTGACTGTTTGGGCAGCAAAAAAACTAAAATGACGTGTGTTTCTTGTATGCTGAAAACATATTCCAGCAGAAAATTGGGGAAATATATTTTTTATCACTTAAAATATCTTGAAATTCAGTTTTAGTTACATTTTGAGTTCCTAGATATACCACAAGTGATATGGTTATAGTACCTCATCAGGAGCTAAAAGCATGTGCTTCTGTAGAGGCTAAAAACATAAAAAATTTATAGGGACTAATTTCAAGATATTTTGAGAGACCAAAAGCATTTTACCCTTAACATATTTTTTAATGTTGCTGAATGTCATTTTGTAGGTTCAGAACTATTTCACAATAATACTCCCCACTTTGCTTAAAAGAATATTACATGGTGACTTATTTCTTATTCATATCCACATTTATATTAAGACATAAAACTGTTCAAGTTTTGGCACCATTTTATAGATTCTTTCCCACATCCTTTTCTTAGGGGTAATTGAAATTGGATTGGTAGTGTTCTGCTACCATGTGGGTGGGATATGTGTCTAGTTTTTTTAGTACAAAACTATCCATAAAAAACTTATTCTCATAAAATCAAATCCAAACGTAAAAGTCATTCTTTCAATATTGAACTTTTCAAAAGTAATTAGAAATGCTGAATAAAAACAAGAGTAAATAGGACTTAGTTGTTGACGCATCAATTAAAAAATTATCCACTCAGAAGCCTAAGATATAATACGGATTGTAGTAGAAAACAAGGAGGATATTGTAAATCTGTAACTTGAGAAAGAGTAATTTAGTATTGGAAACCTGAATGGGATGTAAATGATCAATCAAGGCATCTGTTAAAAGGGTTTTGAATATGCCCCAGTTCATATTTTGACATTCCTGAACAACTTCCTGCATAAAAAAAATGGTTTCGAGTAGAATTGATTAGTTAGAAAATCAGGAATTACTACATGATTGGGGATTATTTTAAATAACTTAACAGGTGAATATTTAAGCAGGAATTTTTCTAAATACACAAAAATTCAGCAACACGTCTCATATACTATCTTTTGACACGCATATTAGAAAGAATTATTTTACAAATTAATGCCCAATAATTATTCTCAATTGGTAGCAATATGTTCAAGATTAATGGATACTCGTGTTAATGTCATAATTTGAGAAAAACTAGTTCATGATTGTTGAATATAGGGTTAATTTCCCTTATGTATTTACCACACATAGGGCAGTGTATTTATAATAAAGAAAGGTACTCCTCAAAAGAGTAACAGAATACAAATAGGGTAAATAAAAAGATATTATTTGATATTGTGATTAACAATATCTAACAATATCTCAACAATATCAAACAATATCAACTAATATCTAATCATATCTAACACTCCCCCTCAAGCTGGAGCATACAAATCGTATGTGCCTAGCTTGGTACAAAGATAATCCATCCTAGGTCCCCGTAAAGACTTAGTGAAAATATCTGCTAATTGATCACATGAGTTAACGAACTCAGTCTTGATGTCTCCGAGACATAATCTTTTCCCGAATAAAATGGCAAGTCAATCTCAATGTGTTTAGTTCTCTCATGAAAGACAGGATTAGAGCTTATATGGAGAGCAGCTCGATTGTCACACACTAGTGTCATTTGAGTGACATCTCCAAATTGTAGCTCTTTAAGCAATTGCTTGAGCCAAATAAGTTCACAGTGTAGCCGAGGCCATAGCTCTATACTCGCTTCTGCACCGGATCTTGCCACAACACTTTGTTTCTTACTTTTCCATGAGATCAAGTTACCACCAATGGAAACACAATACCCAGATGTAGATCTTCTATCGAGAGGAGATCCCGCCCAATCAAGCATCCGAATAGCGAGACAACTCTTGTATGATTATGGGAGTCATACACCAAACCTTTTCCAGGAGACTTTTTGATGTACTTCAATATACGGATGACCGCATTCCAATGATCTTGACAAGGAGAATTGAGGAATTGACTCACCATACTCGACCGCAAAGGAAATGTCGTGGCGAGTAACCGTAAGATAATTTAATTTTCCAACTAATCTTCTATATTGTTCGAGATCCGACATTGGCTCCCCCGATTTGGCAAGAGTTTGGTATTAGGATCCATGGGTGTGTCAACAGGCTTTGAATTCATCAACCCAGCTTCCTCCAAAATATCCAATGCATATTTTCTTTGAGATATAACAATGCCATCGGTAGATTGTGCTACCTCAATACCCAAGAAATATCTCGAGTTTGCCAAGATCTTTGGTTTGAAAATGGTGGCAAAGGTGTTGTTTCATCTCGAGAGATGCCATGATGGTCACTACCCGTAAGAATAATGTCATCGACATACACTATCAAATAGATACATCCAACGATTCGAGTGACTGGTAAAAGACCGAGTGGTCTCGCCTCACTTCTAGTCATGCCAAATTGTTGAACAACGCTGCTAAATTTTCCAAACCAGGCCTAGAAGACTATTTTAGGCCATATAAAGATTTGCGAAGACGACATACCAATCCGGAAGACTCCCCCGAGCAACAAATCCGGAGGTTGCTCCATATAAATTTCTTCTTGCAAATCGTCATTCAAGAAAGCATTTTTGACATCCAGTTGATAAAGAGGCCATTGTTGAATAGCGATCATGGCAATGAATAAACGAACGTAAGCCATCTTTGCCACTCGGAGAGAAAGTATCACCATAATCCAACCCAAAAATTTGGGTATAGCCTTTGGCTACAAGGCGAGCTTTGAGGCGATCAATAGTACCATCAGGACCAACCTTGATAGCGAAGACCCACTCGCAACCAACAACAGATTTTCCAGATGGTAATGGGACAAGCGTCCGGGTTCCACTAGTCCGAAGAGCACCGAGTTCATCTAGCATGGCCTCGACGCCAACCAGGGTGGGCTAAGGCTTCGAGAGACAAATTTAGGAATAGACACGGAAGAAATAGACGAGAGACAGGTATAAAATGGTGAAGAAATTCGATGATAACTTAAAGCGGTATAATGTGGAGAAGGATTACGAGTAGAACGCGTACCTTTACGAAGGGCAATAGGAAGGTCGGACTACGTGGACTGAACCGGAGGAGGCGAGTATTTGGCACCGGGAGTGAGTCATGTGGCGTCTGTTGTGGGCGAGGTCTCGCGACTATAAACCCGAAGGGGTGGTGGAGGAGGAGGGGCTAATGGTGGATGGTCCTCAACATAAGGATCAATGAGAACAGGAATGGGAACTGTAGCAGATGGAGACTCAGCAGGTAGGGAAGGGTCCTTAAAGTAAAAGGAACACTCATTGAAGGTGACATCTGCAGACACAAAATAGCGATTAAGAGAAGGAGAAAAACACTTGTATCCTTTTTGGGATCGAGTAAATCCTAAGAAAACACATTTGTGTGATCGAGGAGATAACTTATCATGACCAGGATCAAAATTGTGGACAAAACAGGTAGACCCAAAACCTTCGGAGGTAAAGGATGGAGAGTGTCATGAGGAAATAAAATAGAATGGGGAATTTTGTTATCTAAAACCGAAGAGGGCATACGATTAATAAGATAACAGCAAGTAAGAACAGAGATCACCCAAAAAATGTTGAGGAACCTCACCATGAATTAAAAGAGTACGGGTTGTTTCAATAAGGTGTCTATTCTTGCGCTCACCTACCCCATTTTGTTGAGGGGTATAAGCACGGGAAGTTTGATGAAGAATGCCATGAGAAGCCATAAATTGTTTAAACGAGTTTGAAAGATATTCACGGCCATTATCACTTCGAAAAGTTTGAATAGAGACACCAAATTGATTTTTAATTTCATGATAAAAGTTTTGGAATATAGAAAACAACTCGTAACGATTTTTCATTAAAAATAACCAAG
This sequence comes from Sphenostylis stenocarpa, assembly GCA_963425845.1. NCBI lineage: Eukaryota > Viridiplantae > Streptophyta > Magnoliopsida > Fabales > Fabaceae > Sphenostylis > Sphenostylis stenocarpa. The sequence continues at coordinate 8,813,428 of OY731406.1, read as the reverse complement.
TACAACGAGAGAAATCATCAATAAAAGTAACAAAATATTGAAAACCTAAATTAGACTTAACACGACTGGGTCCCCAAATGTCGAGTGAACTAAGGCAAAGGGGGATGAGGCACGCCGGGAAACACTACGAGAAAAGGAAGTACGACTAAGTTTGCCTAACCGACGGGACTCACACACCAAATTGGACAACCGGGATAAGGCTGGGAACAAGTTGCTCGTAATTTGCGCAGACCGGGGTGACCAAGCCGAGCATGAAGGAGAGAAGGAGACTCCATAACCGTGCCAACATGTGGAGAAGGTTGAAGATAATAAAGTCCATGTGACTCACATCCGGTGCCAATCACTCTTTGCGAGCTCCTAGTCCTGTAGGGAAACGAAGTTTTGGTAAAAGAGATAACACAATCAAGAGATCGAGTTAGACGGCTAATGGATAATAAGTTAAAGGGGGACCCGGTACATACAAAACATTATCAATGGACAACGAGGGAAAAAGAGTAACCGTTCCAATACCATGAGCTAAAGTTGTAGACCCATTAGCCATTGTAACAGAGGGTAAATTATGAGAAGAAGTGAAAGAGAAAAATAAGGATTTGTTACCGGTGATGTGATCGGTGGCGCCCGAGTCAAGAACCCAAGGGCCAATAGAAGAAGAGTGAGTCGGACTAGCAAAAGATGTACCTGTGTGGGCAACGAAGTAGTGGAACCTGGAGGGCTTTCGATCCTCATACCATTGAAGAAAATCATTGAAGATAGCGATTTGTCCGAAGGTACGGACGAAGGAGGATCCACGAGCAGAGGATTGTGCGGAAGAATCGGTCCGAGCAAGCTGCAGCAGATCGGCGAGGATAACCATGTAAAGCATAACATTTGTTAATTTTGTGGCCTAGTTTGCCACAATGGTCACACTTGACACGCCCTTTGCCTCGGCTTGTGAGAGCGATTACGATCATCACGGTGAGAGGCCAAGGCGGATGAATCATTAGAAACTACAGGGGGAATATTGAGAGGTTTACATGGCACCCGCAAAGGGAGGAACTGGTAGCGGTAAAGCCGGGTGTAACAGGGGAACCCAAAATCTCGGTCACGAACAGGGGCATATTTATCGACAAGTCCGTGTAACATCAAAACCATGAAAAACTTTGATCGTTGCTCTAATTCTTGGGCGAGGAGTCGAGGCAGGGGGTAATAACTCATTAAATTCATGGAGAAGAGCATGGATCTTACCCACATAATCCGCCACAGGATCCTTATCTCGAGGAGCAATAACATCAAGAAGATTGTAACAAACACCATAAAGATGTTGAGTGTCATTGGTGTATAATAATTTGGCTTGTTCCCAAACGTCATAACATGTGCCATACGATCGAAAAATTTGTTTTAAAGAAGATTGGATGGTATTCTTGAGAACCATACATATATGAGCATCAACTTTCTTCCAACGGACACGATCATTGGAAGGAACATCATCTACCTTGGTAGTAAGATGATCAACATACCCACGACTCTCAAGCCAAAGTCTAATATCGGATGCCCAAGTTGCATAATTCGTACCATCTAATTTATCAATGGGTAAATTCACATTGACATAATTAGTAAAAACAGATTGCTCGGACCCACCGGAGCCGACGGAGGTAACTTCGAATTGGAAGTGGCGACGGAAGATGCCATGGAGGAAGAGAGAGAAAAACCCTAAAACACCAAAGAGGTCCGATTGGAGCAGCGAGGACAGATCCGGAGAGAGGAGAAGGAGGCGACGCCGGCGCAAAGATCGGCGGCCTGAACGGCGGCGAGACGCGCCGCCACGCGCGGCGGAACGGGAGAAGGTGGCGCGGCTTCGGGAGGCGCGTGAGGGAGCGTGGCCGCTCCGATGACCGCGAAACTTCCACGGTGGAGGTCGCACGGAGGAGGCGAGCAAAACCCCGTGCTCGGCGGTCCGAACTGCTACTCTGGCGACGGCGGCGGCGGCGGACGGTGGTGGCGACGGCGGCGGCGATGGAGGCGGCGACAGCTGCAGGTTCAGTGGCAGAGCCGAAAAAAAAATCCCAAGAGACCTTAAGCTCTTGATACCATGTTGAATATAGGGTTAATTTCCCTTATGTATTTACCACACATAGGGCAGTGTATTTATAATAAAGAAAGGTACTCCTCAAAAGAGTAACAGAATACAAATAGGGTAAATAAAAAGATATTATTTGATATTGTGATTAACAATATCTAACAATATCTCAACAATATCAAACAATATCAACTAATATCTAATCATATCTAACAATGATCATGAATTTAAAAACAGATACATATTCTTCAAGCATATCACAGACAATTCTAGCTAACATCTCTAGTTTTTTAAACAACAAAGAGTTACACAAGACTAGCCCACCCAGTCCTAATACCTGTATTTTAGTTGGCCATAGAAAAGAAACTCACAAGACCTAGCCCACCATGCAACTTACAACCCAACCCAACCCATCCCATTATAATCAACATATAGGCATCATTTATCAGGTATGGTCACTCCTGCTCCAATGATGATTGGGTAGGGACACCGACAAATAGATGACAGACTTCAGTATAATGTGTTCTACATGGCGGAAACCTAATTCGAGGAAGAGGAAAAGTAATACAGTTTCCAGATTCAATGCAGAAACTGTATAGGTGCATAATTATAGTAGCAGCAAAGTTTGAGCTTATGTGTCTTGAGCAACTACTACAACTAAATTTGGGAGACATTCAATGCAGAAAACTTATCTGCAACAATCAACTAGCTACAATTCATATTGAATCAAACCCTGTCTTCCATAAAGGATCAAATGCATAGAGATCAATGCCATTTCGATAGAGAAAAGTGCTTCGCTGAGACATCACAATCACTTTGGTAACTTCAATAATTAATTAGCTGGCATGCTCAGTAACTCTCTTCAAGGTTCTCTTGGGTTGAATGTATTTGTAACAATTATGCTCTAGTTTGAGGAGGTTATGAATAACATGTTTTACTTATTTTACACATGCCAATATCTGTATATTATCCAATAATTAAATTAGGGATTCAATTTATATCCTTTGTATTTATAACTCTACTCTAATGTTTCATTAAATAATACGCATTTGTGTAAAAGATACACAATATTAGAAATCATCTTGTTTGTATAGACATTAACCAAGATCTTTTTCTTATCTTAAGGATCTAGGGAGAGCTCCTCAAGTTAGGTCAATGGCTGGTGTTCTAGAACAAAATTTTGCTGTTTATGCTGAAGAAAGGGTATAAATTTCAGGAAAAGTTGGCAAATCACCAACGGACCACATGGAGAGAAATTCTCTGAAGGAACCCTAGTCTAAGAAACAAGAAACTAAAGCTAGCATTGTGCCAACTCACCTTCATGTCTCAACACCCACCGTCAACCCCCAAATACTAAGCATCACCACCACCAAACAACCCTGATGATTACCCTTGGAGTTTGTTTGATATATCACAGGTATCATTTTTCCAACCACCCCACCATTAAAAAAAACCTTCACCTAATGGCCTTTTCCAAATTTGGGATTTTAAAAGTAGTAGAACGCAACGGCATTGTTGATCTATGTATTAGATCCTATCCAGTGAGAAAAGGATCTGTTGTTATCTTGTTGTAATGAAATAGAAGTTCATCAAGGAAGAAAGAAACAGCTTACAGTAAAGGGCAATGGCTAATCCCTTAATCAATCTCAGTACCCATAGCCATTATTAAGACCTTTTAGTGGATAAAATCTATCATAGTCAAAGCTAAACATAAGGTGATTCTGCCATGTGTCACTTGCTTCTTTTAGGCCAACTCTTTCTATTTTTGAAAGACCAAAAGCACACACTTCATTACATTTCACACAGAAAAAGAAAAACATAAAGATAATAAAAAATTACACTTGGAAAGATAGAAAAATTAATTGAACTAAGTAGATTCATTACCACTAACAACATATTGATAACAGAAAAGAATTATAATTATAAGTGCAAAATATCTATCTAACTAAATAACTATATATATACACATAGAAATAGCATTTCTGACCTCTTTTGTCTTTCCTGAAACAAGCTGGTATATGGAAAGAAGATTGTTACATTCAGGTCTCTCAGAGTTGTCAAATTCCAAGCTGTAAGATGTCATAAAGTGCACCAAAAAGAAAGATTTATAGAAAACAGGTAAATGATGAGAAAAGAAAGTATTTATAGACTAAAGCTCTGAAGACCAATATCATCATCATATGGTAATATTGCAAGTACTAACCTTGGAAATGAATCAGTTTTGCAACGTTTGATCTTGTTGGCTATAAGCTACAAAATAAAATAAGTAAACTCAGTGCAAGAGCGAGCAAAGGCAAGCTAACATTTACAGGACAGGTAGAAAACTAATATTCATAGTTAAATTAACTCAAATATTAGTGTGCAAGTTGCAAGCAACGGATCGATGAGTATGGATGACAACAAAGATTGCAAATTAAGCACACCTAAGAGGGCAGCCTAGTCAAAGAAGTGAATTCATCTTACTTACATCTTTAGGATCAAGAATATTGATTCTGGATTGATCAGAAGGTGCAGACTTTGACATCTACAAAATTGAATCCAAAATAAATGTAAAACAAATGTATACGTTCAAAGCAATAAATATTGTTCTGCATTCCAATTCCTAAAAAATGACATTGATTGCAGGAAATTTGCTTTGCTTTCAATTATCTAGCATTCTGAATTCTTTGATGGTAAAACAGAACTATCTGACATACCAGTTGAATTTTCAAGAGTTCATGATTTATAGAGGAAATGAAGTGGCTGATATTATTTACTAAAAAATTAGATACAGAAATGTTGTTTGTGTAATGTATGTACATATAAGCAGGAAAAAATAGAAAACCTTGGACAGGCCATCCGTTAGAGACATTATTCTGGCACCCGCTGGAGGTATAAGGGGCTCTGGCACCTACATCCAGATAGCGCAGTTAGAAAATATACATTTCCATTGCATTATGATTCAATAGCTCTTTTTAATGGAATGACATATAACTTGCCTTAAATATGGTACTGCCTCGGCTGTCATAAATGTGCAAAATAAAATTTGAAAAGGTCAAGTCCAATGTAAAATCTATAAAAGGTAAAACATTCCAACCCTATCTTATGTTGGTAGTTATCTCCAGTTTAGAAACAATTACTCACCCCCCTAATTTCTTCCACTTTCTCCCTCCATATAAATTATTAACTCGTTCAGCCAAGTCACGAGTCAACTCCAAATGCTGCTTTTGATCTTCACCAACAGGGACAAGATCAGACTGCAGAAGCATGCTGCAATTATAAGAATTACTCTTATTCAAGGTAAATTTAGTATAATGCATTTTAAATCATTTTTTTCAAAAAAATTGAGGTAGCAAAAACTAATCAACCAAAGCTGCAATCATATTAGGTAAAATTAGCTTATTTATTTAGGCTTTCACTATTACATTCAAGGACTAAACAAATTTCGACAAGGTAGAGTGTCAGAAATAACCTGATATAGAAGTATATCAGAAGCCATCAGAACAGGATATGTCAAAAGAGCAACGCCAACTTCTTCATCTCCCTGCATATCCAATTTCACAAGAATCTATTATTTCTAAAAAATGAAAACATAGAAGCCAGTATGAGAGTACTAAGAAAAAAGGGCTTGATTTAGCAAACCTACATGGTCAAAGACAAACTATATAGTGCAATCCAACAGGATGGAAGATGCATGAATAGCACATGCAGCATTGTTAAAACTGCAATTTTAACCATGGAATCACAGGACTTCACAATTTTCCTAAGGCCTTGGAAACCAACAAGTAGAATCATACCCTGGTGGAATCATCAAGTTGGAGTACGGATTTGTGACTCAGAGCAACTCACACAATTACATCAGAAAGTGGGTACCAGTTTAGTTTTCTTAACCCATAAAGAAAAAAAAAAAAAAGAGATCAGTTTTTCTGAACTTAATGAGGCACAAAACCCATTGCAAAACAGACACAGGTCTCTGCCATCTCTTTGAATCCTTTTTTCTACCCCATAGAACCAACTGAAACCCTTTGTTCTGTAACTTTTGTTCTCTCAAGTCTCACCCTTGCACTTTGCACTAAGGTTCAGTAGAGCTAGGAGCAGAGAGAATCTCTTTTCTCACATCAAGTGCCCCTCGCCCTCTCTCTATTCTTTGTTTCTGGCTTTGTGTTTTTATCTGGGAAAATTAGCAATTTGATGCTAGACTAAATATCTAGAATCTGAATTATTCTATAATTGCAGACGTGGAGTATCATTTTCTTGTGTTTTAGTTGTGATATGTTATGGAAAACTTGTGACTATGACTTACAAGTTGTATTGGATGTTATGCTAATGAATTTTCATCTTAAGTTTAATTTAACAGGTGATTGGGAGGTTATTTTCATTATTTATGTTATTCTCTATATATTTGTATATGGTTAAGTATAGTTTTGTATTTAAGTTAAAACCTTTTTACTTCCCCTTCTTACATAAAAATCTCAAATTTTGACAACATTGAACCTATAAGTTAATAACTTGTGTTTTTAGAATAGGCTTAATTCATTATCAAAGCCTAAATCTCAGACCAGAAGCTTCTTCTGCCTTCCATGTTTTAAAAGAGCAGCAACCAAGGGTTAATAGAAGAAGTTATTACTGAGCATCTAAGCACAGCCAGAGCGCCAAAATGGCATGGTGCACAGTCAAGTTCTTGACATTCAAAACAAGGGAGAGTTTTTTTTTTTTTTTTTCAAATTATTCCCAAATAAAATGTATATCAGTGACCACACTATCACAACCAACATAGAATTCAAAATATAAAAAGATGAAGTCGAGAGGAAATCTTATTCCCAAAGTTTGCTTAATTAAAGAATCAAATTGAACTATATTACTTCAAGAAGAGCACTGTCAAGAAGGAAAAATACAGACAAAAATTAAGTAACATGATAAAAATTGCAAAAATCAAATTAAGTCCATAAAACCAGAAAATAATAAATAAATTTATAAAATAGAATTAGGAATTCATACAGCTATGAACGCACCGCCTTGCGAGATTTCTCTTTAAACTGTATCATTTTGTTCAGCCAACCAATTGGTGTTGTGGAACTTAGCAGCCACATCAATTCTACATGTGCACGAACATGAGACTGTACAAATACTGAAGCCTGTATGCACAAAACGAATGTCGTTTATATCACAGTGATCTTGACATTTCCAACATAAATATTCTTCCAGAAAAGGTTCACAGCAAAAGTTGCAAAGAACCTTGGAAGGATCCACTCCACATGCTAGGTAAATAGCAGCAGTTGACCTTGTAGCCTTAGATAATTGTTGGGTGTCATATGGTAATGTAATCTGTAAGATCAAATCCAAAGGGATGAGAAATGGGATAGTATCATTCAACATCAACAAAACAGAGAACTAGCATTGACCAGTAACAAGTACTATGAAAAGTAATTTTAAGCATAAAATTAGTCCACAAAAACCTCTCAGAAAGTTTTGAAGTGCAACTTTGAAGCATGGACATTAAAAAAAAATGCAGTATCTGAAATAGGTCAAACATGAAGTGATGTTACATATTGTAACAAGGTGATGTGAACATGACCTATGATAAGGGCTAGAGCAAGGGAAACAAAGGAAGCTTTTCATCAAGTATTGTTGATTGACCAAATTGTGTTTTGGATTAATCAATTAATGGGCTTTAGTTTGATTTTATTTTAAGTTGTAATAAGGGCCTAATTGAAAATTTAGTCATCAGCCTTTGGGAGACCAAGGGATGCATAGCTGATTGACTTTTGGTTACCACAGTTTCAGATACAATCAGTCATTAAGTAGTTTTCAATTCCTAGGTTAATGGATCATTATTAGCCTTTATTTGTTTCCATTAAATAGTTTTCAATTCTTAGATTAATGGGTTATTATTAGTATTTATTTTCTTTTATTGAGCCTTTTGTAATTCCGATGGCAACGCTTCTATATTAGCTGAACCATTCTTATCAAGAAATGACAAGTGAAATTTTATTCAGAAATATTAGAGTTTATCTCTTTTATCTTAGTGAGAGTGATTCTCCTAAATTCTTGAGTGATTCAAGAACCCTTGGCTGTATCAAAGGACTGTCACATCCTTTGTGTGTTGCCTCCCTTGGGAAGAGTGATTCTTTCCTTCCACCTTCTTTCTAATTCCTAAATTTCTTACAAGGTTCTAACCCTAAAGATCCTAAATTACCCCCCTTGTGATTCATATCATTTGGTATTCAGAGCTCCGGTTTAAGGGTTTAAACATCAAATTGATGGCAGAAGAGGAAAATTACAATCAAGAAGCAGGAATTAGTCCAATTCAAATGAGAGTATTGGTACAACATTTGGAAAGATTAGTGATACGACATAACAATGAGCTCCATGAAAGATTGAACCGGTTGGAGAATAGAAATTCTAAAGACGAAGAAGAAAGGAGAAATAGGAGAATGAATGATGGAGTAACAAGACCAAGTAGGCTTGAAGGAGTCAAGCTTAACATTCCTCCGTTCAAAGGAAAAAGTGATCCAGAAGCATACTTGGAGTGGGAGATGAAAATAGAGCATATTTTCTCATGCAACAATTATGAGGAGACCCAAAAGGTGAGGCTTGCAACAACAGAATTTTCTGACTATGCTCTTGTTTGGTGGAACAAGCTACAAAAGGATAGAGATAGAAATGAAGAGCCAATGGTTAATACATGGACCGAGATGAAAAGGATCATGAGGAAGCGGTATGTGCTTAGGCTAGTTATGCAAGGGACTTGAAATTTAAACTCCAAAAACTTACTCAAGGCAACAGGGGGGTTGAGGAGTATTTCAAAGAAATGGACATGCTCATGATTCAAGCAAAGATTGAAGAAGATGAAGAGGTAATTATGGCCCGATTTATTGGTGGTTTGAATATTGATATATGTGATATTGTTGAGTTGCAGGAGTTTGTTGATATGGAGGATTTACTTCATAAAGCAATTCGAGTGGAGCAACAACTCAAAAGAAAAGAAGTGACTAAGAAGAGTTCTACCAACTTTGGATTTTCAAGTTGGAAGGACAAAGGCAAAAAAGATGGGACTGTTACTTCTAATAGTTCCACACATATTCCTACAAAGACTCATTCAAAATATGAAGAACAACCCTCTAAAAAAAGTAGAGATGTGAAGTGTTTCAAGTGTCAAGGCCTAGGACACTATGCTTATGAGTGCCCTAACACAAAGACCATGATTCTTAGAGAGGGAGAATATATAAGTGAATCTGAGGTTGAAGAGGGAGAAAAGAGTGAAGACACTGAGGAGGAGGAAGAGATTCCAAAGGGAGATTTATTGATGATTAGGCGATTACTTGATAGTCAATTGAAACCTATGGAAGAAAACCAAAGAAAAAATATTTTTCACACTAGATGTTTAATCAATGACAAGGTGTGCATAATGATCATAGATGGAGGTAGTTGCACCAATGTGGCTAGTGCTAGATTAGTATCAAAGCTAAATTTAGCTACCAAACCACATCCTAGGCCATATAAACTCCAATGGCTTAGTAAGGATGGAGAGGTGCAAGTGAGACAACAAGTTGAAGTGGTCATTTCCATTGGAAAATACAATGATAAGGTGCTTTGTGATATTATTCCTATGGAAGTCAGTCATTTACTTTTGGAAAGACCATGGCAATTTGATAAAAGGGTTAATCATAACGGGTTCACCAACAAGATTTCTTTCATACACCAAGACAAGAAGATTGTGCTCAAACCTTTGAGTCCACAAGAAGTATGTGAGGATAAAAAGAAAATGAAAGAAAAACTTCTTCAAGAAAAGAAAGAGAAAGAAAGCGTTAGTGAAACACTTGAGAGGAAAAAAAGTGATCAAAAGAAGAGTGAAACACTTGAAGTGAAACAGAGCTATTTAGCCATAAAAAGTGAGTATAATGTTTGTCCTACATTTAATTTGTCAGACTTATCTCTTTTTAATGTAGATGACGAATCCGATTTGAGGACAAATCCTTTTCAAGAGGGAGAGAATGATGTGAACATGACCTATAATAAGGGCTAGAGCAAGGGAAACAAAGGAAGTTTTTCAAAAAGTACTGTTGATTGACCAAATTGTGTTTTGGATTAATCAATTAATGGGCTTTAGTTTGATTTTGTTTTATGTTGTAATAAGGGCCCAATTGAAAATTTAGTCATCAGCCTTTGGGAGACCAAGGGATGCATAGCTGATTGACTTTTGGTTGCCACAGTTCAGATACAATCAGTCATTAAGTAGTTTTCAATTCCTAGGTTAATGGATCATTATTAGCCTTTATTTGTTTCCATTAAATAGTTTTCAATTCTTAGATTAATGGGTTATTATTAGTATTTATTTTCTTTTATTGAGCCTTTTGTAATTCTGATGACAACGCTTTTATATTAGCTGAACTATTCTTATCAAGAAATGACAAGTGAAATTTTATTCAGAAATATTAGAGTTTATCTCTTTTATCTTAGTGAGAGTGATTCTCCTAAATTCTTGAGTGATTCAAGAACCCTTGGCTGTATCAAAGGACTGTCACATCCTTTGTGTGTTGCCTCCCTTGGGAAGAGTGATTCTTTCCTTCCACCTTCTTTCTAATTCCTAAATTTCTTACAAGGTTCTAACCCTAAAGATCCTAAATTACCCCCTTGTGATTCATATCACAAGGCACTTCAAATTTGCTGGAACAGTGTTATATTATTGTCTGTGTCCATGTAACTTTCAGCATCCATGCTTCATAGGTTGTACCTCTTTGACAAAAAAGTCTGGCCACTCTATAGACTAACAACAAAGATAAACTTTAAATAAAAATGTACATCTAAAGAAAAGTGAACTTAAATTATCCTAACAAATTTTAGAACTTTATCCTCAGTTATAAGTAAATGTGTGAGTTTTCTTGGGCAGAGCTGCTAAGCCTCGTCAATGAGAAGCTCAATTAATTGACCTATTAGCAAATTGGTCCTAGAAAGTGTAGATGGTACAATAAATTAAAGTACACACTTGAGCTAACAGTAAACTCGCTACAGAGCAGAAACAGCACAAATAAAGCAAAATCATGAATTTCAAGATTCTTTGTCAAATGATATTATATACCAAAAAATTAGTTATATGAGCTCAGATCTGTGGCTCAAACAAAAAACATCATTGAGCACTTCATAAGTCTAGGTAGTAGAAGGAATCTGGACATACCGCATGCAGGTCCACAATGAAGAAAAGTGTTTCATACACATTCTGCACAACGAAAAATATCATGTCTTAACAAATATGCAAATTTGTGAATGGAGACAATCAAGCAGCATTATATGGAATCCAATCAAGGGTCTATTTGAATAAACAACTCCATAAGTACTTACAGGAGAAAAAAATAAGAAGAAAAATGAAATAAACCTTTACATGAGTTAAAATTAACGCATAAACTATTTTGTCCAAGTCACATTATGTCACCCTCATTGCATTCAATTATTTGTACAATTCAAAAACAACAACCTGGAATAAGAAAAAGAAAGAGGCTGTGAATAATAAACCTGAAGGGCAACCCAATTCTTGATGGCGCCAAAATAGTTTCCAAGATGAATTGAGCCCGTGGGCTGAACCCCCGACACTACTCGTTTCCTGTCAAAAAGAAGCATTAATAAACGGCACAAAATGCTACTTAATTCACACCAAAATTAAAATAATTAAAAAAAAAAATGCAATGATTACTATTACTTTACGGAGGTTGGAATGGGAGTTTCAGTGGTAGTAGCAGTGAGAGTAGTACAACAGCGGATGCGAGAACGGAGCGTTGAAGCCCGCGACCTGGTGGTTCCAACTTGCAATTAAAATCACAAGACCTAACTATGAAGTGAAGAACAAAAACGAAGAGAGAGAACAGAGAGAGTAGAGTACAGTGAAGGGACGAAGCGTGGACGACAACACGATAGAACCGCGAAATGTGAAACGCACATCTTTTCCTTCTCCTTCCACTCCACGCACCCCTTACCGTTTAGCTTTATCTATCGCAGCGACACACTCGTGGTTCAAGGCGGGTGCTGCTTTGGTCTTGTTTCAGTATCAACAAAAACAGCATCAACGGCTATCATTTTAAGAATCAAATTGTTAACCCAAATGCCAAAACTAATTTCTACATTATTTTTTATATGATTTTTTTATTTATTTTGGGGAATGATTTATAATCATATTAATTCACATTGTCATCTTATTCTTGATACTGATAAATATTGTTGTATATCAACATTGTTAAATTTCTGCATCGACCTTCTTTCTTATTTGATGGCAACAAACACTATTGGATAAATATGATTTAACAAGATTTCAATGTAAAAAATAACATGATATAATTTTTAAATTTAACCATAACTTAAGATTGTTTATTTAATCTTTATTATTAAAATGTATCATACTTGCAATTTTTTTATAAATTATTTAATAATTTCAACAAAAATTGTTTATATATAATGATTACTCAAATATTGTAATTCTTCTAAAAAAAGGAAAAAAATTACAAATGTGACCAAAAAGTTTGCTTTACAACGAGCAATATTATTAAGAATTAATGGTTGAATATGTCTTATAAATAATACAAAATTATATATTCACCAATAGTTTTGAAAAATCTATAAAGAAAAAATTAATGATTGTGTTTACGTTTTTTATTTTTATATAAATTAAGATTTTTAATTCTATTTCACTATAGAAAGTGTTGCCTAAATGCATTTTAATGGTTGTGTTTTTAAGTTTTAAATTCTTTATATATATATATATATATATATATATATATATATATATATATTTTTTTATTTTTTTTGTGGTTGATTTTTTTTATGTCTTAATATATGAAATAATAAAAAATAATTATCTTCTTAAAAACTTAAAAAATCTTGAAAATGAATATATTTTTCTTTTCGTCACTTTTATTAAACGATGTCAAGATATCAAACGCACAGATATATCATTAAAAAAAAATACATGTCAAACTACTCTTAAAATCAATAATGAATCTTGAATTTTCTTAATACCATATGAAAGAAAAATGGAAGATATTAATCATGTAAAATTTTTAAAAAAAATAATAATGTACTTGTTGTCCTATAAATAACATAAATAAATAAATAATATATATATATATATATATATATATATATATATATATATAAAAGAATGTCATTTTAAACAAACATCTTACACAGATGGTATAAACCAGAAAGTCATATTAATTACATGTCACAAAAAGGTGACCATAATTATGTTACATATGTGATCTTATAATCAGATTTTAAATATTTTTTAAAAATTAACAAACATTATATTTTTTAACTAATAGTTGGGAATATATTAAACTGATGAATTTGACTTATAAAGTAAGTAAAGAATGAATTATTTTTTAAATAGATCGAGTAATCTAACGCATCTTGTACTGTGTCATAATTTTTTTATCCTAATTTAATTCATCTGAAATGGATTGAACTACTATGTTTCTAAAAGTAAAAATAAAATCAAAACATAAAAATATAATTATAATTATTTATTTTAAATGTCACATTTTTTCCATCAAGACATAAATAATTCAAACACAAATATACAATAAACAAAATTATGATATTTTAAGTGTCAAACAATTAATAATTCAAATCATAAATAAAAAATACAACAACTTAAATAAAAGAAGGATGTCTGAAAAGATGTCAAATAAAAAAATTAGACTAATAGATCGTCGTTTAAATAGAAGTGTGCAAGTGTTGTGTTAAAGAGCCATAAACTACCAGTGCCTCCCCTCTGATGTGGTGTAGTGCCAGCCTGGGGTACAATCCTCCCTTTCCCCTTCTTCTTCCTCTGCAAATCTCCAAACCCTAGCATAGCACCCGAAAATGGATGACGAGGAGAGAGAGAGGCTTCTGGAGAGGGAGAGATTGCAAATCCAAATGATTCACCAGCTCGATCTCGAGCACCTCGAAGTCGAAGAAGTCGATTACACCGATGAAGACGAAGAAGCCGACGAGGAATATGCGATTTTCCTTTCACAATTAAATTCGTCTAGTCCTCCACAATCTTCCGCTGAATTCACTTTCGACACCTATATCACGCCGTTGCATACGTATCTCGGTGGTACGCATTTGTATTGCATTCGTATCTTATGAATCTGCACTTTTCTGCAATGCATTCGCATATTGCTTTGTTCTTTGCTCGTAGATGTGGAAGACACTCGCCACAGGACTGCGTTCTTGGACGGTGGAGCTATATTGAACATTCCGCTTTTTTTCCTCCGAGGTATTGGTAAAATTCATTTTAAATTTGGTTTAAATGGATTTTGAAGTAATGTGATTCATGTTTGCGTGGGGGGTGGGGGGGGGGGTGTATTTTCTAAAAGCTTAGTTAGTACAGTTTCTAAAAGGCTTGTGTTCAACACAAAAGTTACTACAGTTTCTTCAACTCAATATCGAGTTTCGATTCAGTTAAATTGTCAACGTGAAATCAAGCATGCGAAATTGACCGAAAATCTTGTTAGCTGGCATTTCAAAGTGATTTTGGATCATTCAACAGGATCTAAACATGCGCTATATCATCTGCTTTCTTGGACGGTGTTTTGTTTGTTGATGAGACAAACAATGAAGTATTAGTGAACAATTTTTGGAAACTCGTACTCCCACAAGGTGGAAAATGTGTAGACAATCAGACGTTGTATTTTCAGGACCATGTTTGTGCTCTGCTCTCGTTCTTTTTTTGAATAACAGGATTTCTCCTCTGTAAATTTTCAATTTCGAAACAGGTTTCGGTCTAGTCTTTGCCTTTTTAGAAGGAGAATTATGTTTTGACAACCGCAAATAGTAAAAACATTCATCCTACATTTATTATGTTATTATTTGTAATTGTTGAATAGGTGTTTGGTGTGTAAGAATATCATTACTCATTTTAGAATTGCTTATATGTCTGGAAGGAATTTGAGGTTCACTGAGCCTTTTTGTCCAGTTGCACTGTCTCCTAGTGTTTTTGGCAGTTATATTTTTTCCCTTACTTGTATGAAACTTTTGTGAAAAATGTTCTTGAAAAATGGTGTATAAGTTATTTCCTCCTAACTTGAAAGGTGTCTAATGTTGTGTTCTCATATGTTGCCTTCTTATCCTTCCTAGGTTTGTTTTATAATTTTTAACTCACGAGTATAAATATTCGTTGCAATATTCAGGAGTTGTACTCTTTCCAGGGGCTACTCTTCCCCTTAGAATTATTGAACCTCGTATGGTGGTTGCTGTGGAGAGAACTATAACTCCAGATGATATTCCTCAGACCATTGGCGTGGTAAGTTAACTTCATGTGATGACTGTCTACAGTTAAGTCATGCTTAGAATTCAGTTTTAATTTTTCTCTTAAACATAAGTGAGGTGTGGACATGTATTCGCCTTTCAGATTCGAATTCACATGGATACTGCAACTCGAAGGATGAAATCAGCAAGCGTTGGGACAACTGCAGAGGTATTACACCTCAACTGATGTACTATTTATACATGATGAATAATTTACATCGATACATATCCATCCTCATGTTACCGTTTAAAACACATACCATCTGTTTGATACAGGGAATTTATGAATAGCACCTTCATGATACCCAATAACATGTCTGTAAGAGACATTATAAAACAGTAGCAAATCACTTTGCTTCAGAAATTTAATGTTGGCACAGCTACTCTATATATCACTCTATATGTATTTGTGCAAAAGCCGTACTAGTGTAACTGTGGATGTGGGGGGAAGCAGAGCTGAATTACTTGCTTACATAACATCTTGTTCATTTACAAAGCCGGATTTTGCAATGCAGAAGTCACTAGTCCCATATCTCTTGATGGAGGGAAAACAAAAAAGAGACCATCTATAGTTACAAGTTATAGTCTCCTTAGTTCTTACTACAGTTAGACATCAGTGTCTATATGTCTGTTGGTTTATAATATTCGCTAAACTAGTATCTACAGATTCGACAATTTCGGCGTCTGGGGGATGGTACACTGAATGTGGTTACCCGTGGACAACAAAGATTTCGCCTAAGACGGTCCTGGAATGACGTGGATGGAGTGGTAAGCAAAACATATTATATTTACTGCCAATTTATTTTAACTAGGTTCAGTATTAGCTATGTAACTTAATGCTGACAAATCCCTTGTTCTTTGTTTGGTTGGGGTGCCTCTTTTTAGGCTTATGGAGAGATCCAAATTATTGAGGAAGATCTGCCAGTGAGAACTCCAAGGGATGCCTTTGGCAAATTAGCACCATTGAGTAATATGCCCCGTAGCCAAGCTGTCTCATACACAGTGTCTTCACCAGATTCTCATGTTAAAATGCAAAGGTCAAAAAATGAGGAAAGTGATTCAGAAGCGAGTTTTGAGAGTGAGCTCTCATTGGTGGAAAGGAAAATCCATCTATCAGTTGTTGGCTCCAGTTATGTGCATGATACAATGGATGAATCTGCAAACATCAGCGGGGCAAAGTGTAAGTCAGATCAGGAAATTAGATCCAATCTGGATTCAAGGACTGGGAACTGTTCCACTTCTGGAAAACAGTCATCCAAAGAAGAGCTTAATAGATATAAAAATATATGTGCCTACCCATCTCATAAAATTTCTAAAGCATTTTGGCCCCACTGGACATATCGGATGTTTGACTCTTATTTGCTGGCACAAAGGGCTGCAGGTAGATTTGCTTTGCTTCTTCTGGCTCTCGATTAGATATTTCTTGCAAATTCCCCCCCTTCATTGTTATGGTATCACTATTATTGGCTAAATAAAAATTCTGGTTATCCTTTCTACATGCTGGTCCGTTAGTATTGATTTTAAAATTCAAAAAAGGACCTCAATGGAAAATTCATGAGCAAGTTGTGTATTTCTAGAATTTTCAGAAATTGTTCTGCAATATACATTAATACTATATTTATCTATGCTTTTGTCCATTTATTTATTACTATTATGTATTGGTAATTTTACTATTGTATAACAAATATGCAACCCTTAGAATAAACGTTAATGGTTGGATTGTGTTGATAATCTGTAGAAATGTGGAAGCAAATAGTTGGGGTGCCTAACATGGAAAGTCTCGTTAAAAAGCCTGATATTTTATCGTTTCACATAGCCAGTAAAATACCTGTGTCTGAGTCTACAAGGCAGGAGCTTTTGGACATTGATGGCATTGCATACAGACTGCGTAGGGAAATTGAATTACTAGAGAGCATTGATCTTATCCGCTGTAAAAGCTGTGAGGTAATAGTTGTGTAACCAGAGCCCAACACCTTTTGACTTCATGTTGCTTGTGAACAAAATAATGAGATAATTTTAAATGAGCAATTCTGTTTCAACTTTCATCAAATGTGGAAAGTAATATTTCTTCCTCCCTTTTTACCATCTTAAAATTTGCAGAGTACAATTGCAAAACGAAGTGATATGCTGGTGATGTCAAGTGAGGGTCCTCTTAGTGCCTATGTGAATCCAGACGGTTATGTGCATGAGATAATGACTCTTTACAAGGCAAATGGTTTAGCTCTAATTGGACCAGCAGTAGCTGAATACAGTTGGTTTCCTGGGTAAGTGTCACTCCATTTCCATATTCTGTGATGTTATGAACATATCAAGTTATTCATTTTTATTTAGAGTTTAGAAGAATAAGGTATGTCAAAGATCAAACTATTGCATGCCGTGAATCTGTGTGATGCTTCATGTAATGGTGATGCAACTTGTATATTTACATTTCTTTTCTCATCTAGTTTTCTGCCATTTAAATGTGCTTGACTGGATTCTATTTTCCCTAGTGGCTTTGGATTTGTCCTCTCATTTTTCAGAGACATTCTCTACCTGATATCTGGATTTTGAGAAAAGAAAGGCATAAGTATTGTCAGTTTCTTCACTCTTTTTGGGCATGTAGTCCATTTTGTCACTTGTGCGTGGTTGTTTTTAAGAAGGCTTTTGTTAGATATACACAGGAATTGGAGAGCTCCCGTTTTCTTCAGTTTAATTTCTTTGACGTGTTAGATGTGTGCATTTATTATATGTAAATACGGAAAGATAGAGAGTCCATTCCTAGAAATTAGGGATTTCATTGATACATTGTATCATCAATTGTTCGTTTATTTGATTATAAAATAGAAAGCATGTGCGTGGTACTACACATAATATTAAATCCTTTCTACAATGTTTGCTTCACTTTTGGGAAGATTCCTATTCTGTATTTTTCTTTTAGTAGAAAAGTTGGTCTTAAGTTTAGATAAATGCAAGAGTAATAGTCTTAGAAACCAATTCCAATAAATTGAATATGAAAAAATATCATGTCTTTGTCTATTTAATGCCTCTCAATCTCAATTCATAATGAACTGAGTTTTTATACTACTAGTGTTAGATATTTCAATCAACCTTTTGTTTCATTATATTTAGGTTTTTCCTTTGGTTTATATTCCCTTAACCAAATGTCCATTTAAATTATATTGTTATAAATATAATTTTATAGTTGATAATTGATATACTTTTGATTTATCCATACGAAATTCTCTTATTGTTATTTTTCTAGCTTTTGGTCTAGAGAATGTTGATGCAAGTGTGTTTTATTTATTCATTGAGGAGTACATGGGTAGAATGGAATGCCAGAGTCTTTTAGCCAAACATTTTCAGACATAGAGCTTAAAATAGTGTCTTCGTGGAATCTACCCACAATTCCTTCAGGGCTTAGGCTGGTATGCAGGGGGAGTGGATCCATTAGCCTTTTATTTCTTTTATTTTCTTCTGCTCTATGGAAAGATCTACCATAAACAATCCAGAAAAAATGGTGCCTTCCCAACTTTTTTGTTAATGGTCCTTTTTTTTCAATGGCTTTCCATCCTTCATGGGAAGTTTTAGTTCCTGAATCAAGTATTGATTAAAGTCTCTGCTATACCCAGCACTAAAAATAGAAAAAAGACAATGAAAATGATGAGTTAGTAGTGCCCTATAAAGTGAACTTACGGGGCAACTCTTGTTTTTCGTTTTTCGTTTGTCGTGACATTAGTGCTGATGATGCTACATAATGTCTACTTGTAGTTGGTTGTTTAATGAAAACTGAGAAGCTTACGTGCCAATATGCTACTTTTGGCAGGTATGCGTGGACAATTGCTACTTGTGCAACATGTAAAACCCAAATGGGGTGGCTTTTTACTGCCAGGAGCCAAAAACTGAAACCAAGCACTTTCTGGGGGATTCGGAGCTGTCAACTTGCAGAAGAAAAACGCGAAAACCTTTAGTTTGATAATTATGCAATCATCTATCAAAGCTTAATGAAGCCATTTTCCTGGTTATGTATATAATGCAACTTTCTTGTAGCACTGCGCGTGTTGATATTACTTATATTAGAAAATATATGTTTGTAATAGCCTGGAAGAAATAATTAAGTCACACATTAAGAAAATTTTAGATGAGATTATTGCGAACTCTTGTAGATCTTGCTTTCGCAGGATAGATGACGAAGCACCCTATTTCGTTTAAAAGAGCTAGATGCCTGTTTTGTTAGAATTTTTTGCCCGCTCTGGTCTGCATACACTGCAAGCCGAAGTTCGCTTTTGGGGAATAATGTGTAACGTATGAATTTCCTAAACTATTATATATTTTATTTTTATTTTAGCTTTTTGGTTTTATAACATTTGGACTTCTGATACCTTAAGTTCTTTAATTGTACACTATTATTTTGTTGCGACGCATGAACACTTTGTAACAGATTTAATATATTAGTAAAATATACAAAATTAAAAAAATATATAATGAGAAAGTGTGTAAGAAAACTTTAGGAGTAAAATTTGCAAAATAATAATAACTGAGTGATTAAAATGAATAATTTGTTTTTAGTTATTATATAGTGAGAAAATATAAAATAAAAATTATAAGTATTCTTTAAAAAAACTACTTTTATAATAACTTGATATATATATATATATATATATGTGTGTGTGTGTGTGTGTGTGTGTGAAGAGAGATCCAATAAGATCAATCTAAGCAAGCTTACTTCTACAAAAATCATATTTTCTTCAGCATAAATTGGAATTTGAATAGTATTCCCTGATACAAACAAAATCCTAGAAGAATAAGCAACTTTTCAAAGTTCACATGGCAATGCCTTATACCACAAGCCTAACCAGCAATAAAATAAATCTGTTCCTAATAAGCTTATTGTGTATCACTGTAGGGTGACATAATATTAAAAATAAAACTCAACGGTAGCTTCGGTAGCCTGGGCTGTACATGCAACTTTCTGCATATTTGACAAGATCCTTAGGTCGAGGCAGATGAGAAGCCAGACCTGTCCACCAAATAGAGAAGACAAGATTATTGAATGAAAAAAGTAACACACCACTAGCCAGTGTTGTCCAAACTGAAAACAATTCAAGAAAATCACCTAGATCATATGCCTTAGCCGCCACTTTAGCAGCAATGTGGGCTGATATCTTCCTGATGTTTGAGAATGGAGGGTAAATCAGTCCCTTATCATAGTTCTCTTCTGATACTTGTGCAGCCAAAGCTTCAGCTGTTGCAAAAGATGAAGGGTCAATCAAGCTATATATTTTATCCTTTTCTTTTTCCATACATTTTTCACACTCGTAATGTATTCCCAAGTTTCTAATCTCTTCAAGAATTCTTTTGTAAAGTATATATATATATATATTCATCATGCTCAAATGATCTAATCGCTCTAGTTTGTATGTACTCACAGGCTGCCAAGAGCATCTCATCCCGCACACGGATTGCACCAGAGATGATCAAACCCAAGCCAAAACCAGGAAATATGTAAGCATTATTGGCCTGAATTGCATTGTAGGAAAATAATCAAATTGTCAGCCACTAAATTTGGTAATGTGCGTCTGTTGAATAAGAAAATGCTTAGCGAGAGTTAAATTAAACCTGTCCAGGAACAAAAAGTTTTCCTTCATATTCAACAGGATCAAATGGGCTTCCACTGGCAAAGATTGCTCTACCCTGCAAATATAAGAGACATAATGTGGTAAATAAGAGTTTTGTTTGTTTATCTGCTTTAACATTGAACTCGCAATGTGATGTTTCTTGGGCCGTGTAAATATGAAATTAGGAAAATTTACCTTGCTCCATGAGTAAGCTTCTTCAGCTGTGCACTCAGATTGCGAAGTTGGGTTCGAGAGAGCAAGAATGAGTGGTTTCTACATGCCAAGAAATATCAAAACATCAGAGATATAATCTTCCCATGAGGTAGCAAAAAAATCAATAGAGAAAGCAAGAAAGAACCTCATTCAAGGATGCCATGGTTTCAACCACTTCCTTGGTAAATGTCTTCCCTACTCCAGATGATCCAATCAAAACGGTTGGCTTGATTGCCTGATGGAGTGAATTGTAAGATATTGTGTTCAAGAATCAAGGCCAATAAATATTAAATATTTTATGAAATTAAGAAAAAATCTGAGACACTTTCTTTACCTTCACAGCATCTAGAAGCCCCTTCACAGGTTCATGCTCATGGGCCCAAGGCTTTTTAAAGTGCTGAAGTGATTCCAGACGAGAGCTAACAATAAGCCCCTGGAACAGAAAAAACTTGTCATGAGAGGCTAAGAAGAAGAAAATGTCGAAGGAAAACAAAGAAGATTACACTCTTCTTGTTTTCCAGGAACCTCAGCCATTTTACCTTTGAATCCACAAGCCAGATCTTCTTGCGGGTCTCTTCCACTGGATCTTTTGTCTGGCCAACAAAATAGTATTTAGATACTTCATAAAAAAGCTTTGTATTGATATAGAAGAATACAAAGATCAAGCTATACCTGTTTTGAAATCTCTAGAGCAATCAGCTCTGCTATACCCGTTCCAGCCTTCAATACCCAAAAGATTAAAGTAATAAGAAATTTTCCTCCCAAAGAAAAAACATATTATCATGCATTCTCACAAATCATGTATTACCAACAGGAAAAATGATAATATGCCTACAGTCTCTTACCTCTCCAGCACCCAAGAATAAGAAGGTGTGGTCAGCTAAGGTTCCCCCAACTAATTTCAGGGATGCAAGCAATCCTGCTAATACAACAGATGCTGTGCCCTGCATTTAATAAAAAAGGTCAGAATCATTAACCTGAATTAAAATAAGAAACCATGCACAAGTTAAAAACTTTCAAGCTTTCTACCTGGATATCATCGTTAAAAACAAGATGAGATGAGCTGTATTTTGCCAGCAGATCAAATGCATTATGATTTGCGAAATCCTCAAACTGAAAAAGAATCAACAAAATTAGTAAAACAATAAATTCAAAGAAACTAAAGCCACTGCAGGTCTTGAATCTGATATACAACCTGTATGAGAACTTTCTCCCCGTAGTTCTGCTTAACTGCACGCATAAACTCGTCTAGAAGCTCCGCATATTCCTGAAGCACAATAAACAATTTATCATGTTAACGGAATAGAAACATCACAGTCAATAACTATTGTTAAAAAAATGTGCATTCATTTGTATGTATGTCTATGAGTGCCAAGGATGATCATACCTTCCCAGTTGCACGCCTTTGTCTAAGCCCAATGTAAAACTCATCATTCAGCAACTTCTCATTGTTTGTGCCAACATCAATGGTTATAGGCAAGCACTGAAATCATAGAAGATCCAGATAGAAAATTATTATTTGATATACTATGAGTGAGGAAATGGAAAAGGGAATAGAAAAAACAGTATAAGTAGTTCTTACAGATGAAGGGCGAACACCTCCTAAAGCGGTATAGAGAGAAAGTTTCCCAACAGGAATTCCCATTCCCTAACAAAATTTTAGAAAAAAATCATGTTATATTAATTGTGTTTGTGTGTAATGCAGAGTTAAGAGACAAATACTTTTATATTTTTACCTGGCAGCCAAGATCTCCGAGTCCTAATATACGCTCACCATCGGTCACAACTATAACTTGAATACTCTTTTCCGGCCAGTTTTTCAGTACTTCAAGGATCTTGCCTCTGAAGAATCCAAACACTTGGTATTTTCTCAAATGCTTAGCGAAAAAACAAAAAAGAGGAGTGACATGAAAAAGGCTTACTTTTCTTTCAAACTGATATATAGACCCTGAGGACGCCTAAAAATGCTTCCGTATTTCTGGCATGCTTCTCCAACCGTTGGAGTGTAAACAACAGGAAGCAGTTCCTCAACATTATCGATTAGAAGCTTGTAGAACAGCCTTTCATTCCTCTCCTGTCAATAGAGAAATGTGAGAGACAGTGAGAAACCCCGTAGCAATAGTTCTTGGTTATATGTTCCTACACTAGCATGTTGTACATATATATGTACTCATAAAATCCAATTTTTAAAGAGAGTACTACATAGTATATGCACTTTACATGAGAAGAATTATTATTCAGAAAGTACCTGAAGATCCATCAAGGCCATGTACCTATGCAGAGGAACCTCATACTGGCGAAGATTGTGCATCAACCTCTTTTCCTGAACATCAAAAATAGCAAGGGAATTTAGCCAAAAATCTTCAGTTTGCACTGCATCTAACATACCATTTGTATAAAGGATAAAGTTAGATGCAATTTTAAGTGTTTTGGTTCTGTTCTCTGATCAAAATATGAGTTTCATCTTGACAACATGTGCAGTTTTTCATAACGTAATTATCACCGTGAAAATCACATTCTAAATAGAGAACAATACTGAAACACGAGTCCAAGTTTATTCCTTATGTACACAATTAACTGAACGTGATACTAAGAAGCAAGTAACCTGAAGTTCCTGATTGAAGACGGCTGGAGGCAAAAGGCCACGCAAGTAATGAGCATCTCTCTCTCCCTCGGTAAAGGCCAGTCCCTTGTTGTAGCGTGGATCTCTCAGCAAACTGCATCCACTGTAACACAAAATTGAAAATGCTTGATTACCACCCAAACTCCAAGCAAGCAATTCAAACATTTCATAGCAACACAAAAACCACTCTTTGTGCAGATCGCACATAACAAGTCAACATAATAGCCTCATGAAGCATTACATTATCAAATAACTCCACTATCCGGTGATATGCCAAACTCAACCACACATAATCCAAGAATGCCATGAAATGGGGAAAAAAATTCAAATTTTTTTTTTGGAGATGATCAGAAAACAAGTCTAGCATAGCCAGAAAGAAAACTCCCGCATTAACCCGACCACATAAACAAATGACCACAGATCCAAATACGTAAATAAAAGCTACAAAAGACAAATTCCATGTTGTCTTTTTCGATATGTCAAATGCTAAGTAGTGATACCTGGCCACAGAGAAAGTCCATGGAGTGATAAGCTGGTCTTCTGTGGCACTATCCTCACCATACAAGTCCCTCACACCCCCACCATGGCCATTGCTATAATTCTTCGCCACAGAAACCTCAACACCGTTCTCCTTCAACGAATTGCTCGACATGATCCCTGCCAACAACTTCTGTATTACTCTCTGCCAATGTAAGCCATTAACCAAAACACAACAGTGAGAATTAAATTAAAGACATGTTCATGTAGCCATATTAACATATTCAATGAATGCAATACAAGCACTGATTTTCACCTCTTACTTGGTACCTACGCAGACAAAAACAAGCAGGAGAAAACAGAACGCGAGTTTGGTATGTGTCCGAAACAACCTTGTAATGAATCTATATATAAGCTTTCAAGACAATGCTTTTTATTTATTTTTTATTTCTTTTTACTTTGCTTTGGTTTGTTACGTAATAAAATTGGAGTTAGATTTCAACGTGAATGGGGACTGGTGGCACGCGTAATAATCAAATAACGAAGAATTTGCAGTCCTTGGTGTCTCGTACTACCCAACACTTGAATATTTGATTTCATACCATTCAGTGTTAAAAAAATGGTAAATGAATAACAAAAATAACAATGAGAATGGAAATTACTTTGGTGGGTGGTGCGAGAATATTAATATTGTGTCTATGACTATTGAGCCACATCATATTGACTTGGCGGAAGATGCAAGTGACGGTTTTGAAAAGTAGCTTTGCAGATTCTCCGCGTTTTGTTGAAGAGTCAATGTTGCCCTGCTCAGATTGCTCAGCCAAAATGGTTAAGGAAGACAGAAAAAAGTTCACACCTTTCCCATTCTGCTCCACACATTCCACTTTTAAACTTTAAGCTTTATATGCATGTTATTCATATTAAAATATTCACAAGCTACTTTTGCATATGCATAAAAACCATGATGATCTTCCTTTCAAAAAAATACCATGATGATCTGTGTAAAAGAAAAGTCTTTCTTTCCATCAACTTAATATTTTACTTGAAAAAATATATAAATTTACGATGATTACTAAGAATATAGTTTAATTTAATAAAAAAATACACATTATTAATCAAGTATTGTAATGTGATGTTTATGATAATTATCATACAAATTAAAATTATCATATATCAATTTAATATTGAGCAATAATATAAAAAATGTTCTATCAGTATATTATCTACTGTTAATGGTGTTATTTTATGAATAATACCTGTGTTGTCTTCTATGTTCATGTATTTAATTAAATATATTATATTTTATTGTATTCAATTTTGTCGGAATATTAAACAGTTTTTGTTTTCAACATTGTAGTCGCATTACAAACCCAAAGTCCATACTCAAGAATTGGTCATCCACTTCATGTTCAAATATTTCAAAACGCGTTCCTTGTAATTCAAAAATTAAAAATCAATTTAATGAATGTATTTAAAGAACTCTGATTATACATATTAGGCATCTAAATAGAATTTTTAATTAGAGTTGCATACGAATAAAATTAAATATTTTATTATAAATTTTATAGTTTTTAAAATATAAGTAGAGTTGTTTATTTAAGTAATTTTTTTAATTTTAAATAATTTTTTTCACTTTTAAACAACTCTGATATCATAATAAAATATTTATTTTTATTATTTAACAACTCTTGGTAACTTTTAATTGAAAACAATATTATGAGAGGATTAGAGGTAATAGACACGGATAATGTAACAAATGTTTCACAAAATCACAAGGTATTAATTTAATGCACATTAAACATTATTTAATATTCACTTTATTTTTTTAATTAGATTCAATAAAAGGAAAACTCAAAACTGTAAGGGCAAACTATCCATTTTAACAATGAAAATAGAAACCAGACACAACTCAATTTTAAGTGAAATCTTACATTTTACACGGCTAAAATAAATAATAAATTAAGCAAATTATAACTTTCTTAATCTAAAAAAATATCAAACATATATACATTTTTTATTTTACTAATATTTGTTGACGAGTGTTATCCGCTGATACACGCGGTCATCGATACATTCAAAATGATAAACTACATGTTAGAATTTCGTGTATTAATATTAGTTAATTATTATGTTTATTTTATTATTATAAAATATTAATTACAGACATAATTAGTATTTAATTTAATTAAAAAATAATAGTAGTTTATTTATCATATATTTTATGTGAATAAGATTGTATAACATATTAAACTTTCACTGGATATTTAAACAAAATTCAATTTCATACCGATAAAATTATATTAATTATTCTATTGTTTTGTATGCAGTGAGGAACTTTAATTGACAATTATACATGAGTCCTCCATTATTTCATTAAAAAAAATGGATTTTTATTTTTCTAAATTTATTTGTGTTTGTAATACAGTTTCATAAACTTGTCACGTACTGCGTTATGAAACTGTAAAATTAATTAATTTGGTAAAATATGTTTTGCGTCTCTCTAAAATTTCATATATATAAAATACGCGTTTCTGAAATTGTGTTATTTTTTTATAAAATTAAAACATTTTTTAGTTTCTTATAATAACAATAGATAAAAAAAAAAAAGTTATTGGGAACGAGGGGTGTAATTAAGGGTGTAAGTGATTTTGGTTAGATGGATTAAATCCAATTAGATTAGGTGAAATTCACTTTTCTTACCTAGTACTCTAATCTAATTATAATGGAGTAATTTATATTTGAGTAATTTATAAAAAAAATATTATTAAAAAAATATCAACACAAAATATTTTTATAAACTTATTAGATGAATAATATTTTTTATTATATATTTAATTGCATTAGCATCATAATTTTTGCACCTTAACAAACAACTATCTAATTCAACTTTAGTTGAATGCATTAGATACAACTCAATTAAAAAAATGTAATTGAGTTGGATAGGGTTAAGAGGGGTCTTTAATGGGATAATATCTATCTATATTTTCGGCTTTAACACATAAATTTACAATAAAATTTGCTTTGGATTATATACATAATTAACACTATATTAAAACGGTATCTATCCTTATTATTAATTATTACATCAAACGAATCTGTTCAATTAAAAAAAAACAAATGTATTTTATATTTTAGTGATTTTCGTATTTCACCCTTAATTTATAGTTC
The DNA here is from genome assembly GCA_963425845.1 of Sphenostylis stenocarpa. Lineage (NCBI taxonomy): Eukaryota > Viridiplantae > Streptophyta > Magnoliopsida > Fabales > Fabaceae > Sphenostylis > Sphenostylis stenocarpa. The sequence continues at coordinate 8,786,034 of OY731406.1, read as the reverse complement.
ATCTAAAATTTATATATATAAAATACTGAACCAAAATTCAGATGGCTAAATTCTATTTTCTAATCGATTTCCTACTTTGACCTTTTTTGGATTGGTACCTAAAACAAGGGTAGAGAGTGTGAAAGCTTTAATCATCCTTTAGTCAAGGAAAAGTGGTTGCACGCCATTCAAGTCAAACCTGAATCAATATTCAAATGAGACTTTTTCCTTTTCTAGAAACCAAATAATTTTATTTTTGTTTATATTAACTTTGATATATGCTACATAAAAAATATCAGTAACAATTTATCAAACAAAAATTATAATCTCCACTTCTTATCTAATAATTATCTTTTGACTTATTTAATTTTAATTAATAACAAAATACATTTTTAAAAGAAATTAGTATTTTAAAAATCTGATCAATTTAACAATCTAAAAATCAATTTATTATTTTTAAATAATAAAATTTTAATTAAATAAAAAAATCAACTAAATTTTTAGGTTAAATAATAAAAAAAAATTATTTTTTTTTAAAATACAATATATTTTATTTTTTATCTCATATTAATTACATCAATTTTAAATAATAATTATTTTATTATATTTTTATCTTATTTTAATAATTATTTATTTTATATTATAAATATATTATTTTATTAAATTTAGTTACACCATTTTTAAAATATCAATTAAATCCTGGAATGATCTAATTTTAAAACCATTAAAAGAAATAATAAAATATATATTAAAAAAATATTATTAATATTCCTTATAACTATATTATTAATTTCTAGATATAAAATAAAAGGTAAATTAAGGATGAATAATAAAATAAAGAAAACCTAACTTTTTATAAAATTAATTAATAAGTGATTTGTTTTCACTCTTATTAATATTTGTAGAAAAGTTTATTCAACCAATCTCCCTACATTTTCATCTTTTGTTTAGTTTTATTTTTTGTGTGTGAGTGAAGGTTTGAAAACAAAAGAAAAAAATAAATGAAAGGTTATGGTGTCGCAAGATGTGCTTTTTTACTTAGCCACTCCGCACCTCCCCACAATATTTTGGTCACTAGATACACCTCCCTTTCCTAGTAAGGAGTTTTTTAGGTACTACCTAACATTTGCAAAGTTCAAAAAGTCACAAATATTTTTAATTTTCTAACAATTTTTATTTTTTTATCTTTTGTTTATTCTCAAATACGTTATATCAGTATACATTTATAATATATAAAAATATTTAATTTCATTTTTTAAAGGCATTATTATATGAGTGTTTATAATTAAACCAATAAAAAATTTGATATAAAAAATGAAAAAATTAATTAAAATAAAAAATTATTCGGTTCAATTTTTTATTTAGAGTAAAAAATTAAATCAAAATTATAATATATATTATTAAAATTAAAATATAAAATAATATTTTATATGAATAAATTATTAATGATTTATAATTTAAGATATATATTATTATTAATTAATTTAATTTAATATAAAAATAAATTAAAATTATAAATATCAAAATCAATTATCCATGATATTTTAATAATATTTTTTTATTTAATAATTATTTTATTATAATATATATAATAATTTTATAATTAAAAATAGTAAAAATTATTGAAAACAAAACATAAAATATTGATTTAATTTTATTAGATTTAAAAAAATGCAACACTATTACCCTTATTTTTAGTTTATTAAATAATTTCAATTGAGTTTCTCAAGTATTAAATATATGATTTTTAATTTCTAAATTTTTAATTGGATTTTTTATACATCACAATAATACAGTTGTAGTTTCTTAAACGTTTTATAAACTATAGAATAGGAAATATTCGCTTGTAATTATATTGAGCATAATTAGTATTTATACCGGTTTCCAATTAATAAGATGATGGACATCATACAATCTTATATGGTATCACAGTCTCTGAATGATACCTGATACCTTGCCTCCTTCATTTGTGTTATCAATCCAGGCCCAAATGTTGAAACTAACCCTATCAAAAGGTTATCAAAACACCTAGCTGAGCACAATGCGTAGAGTGGGGTTGTTGGTGAGGGAATATTTATGTACGAGCTGTCAATAATCCAGAGGGTTTGTCGAGAGTTTGTTATTATCCATTCTATTTTATATTAGTAATCAATGAATGAATGGAAAAAGAGAAGAAAAAGTTATTATCATTTATTTATTCTTTTTTTCATAGGAGGCTTATTGATATCGAATCAAGGTAATTTCTTTATCATATTATGTGTTTTCGTTCTTCGTATTCATTACGAGAGACCATAATACTTATTCTGAATCCATCATAAACTTGAAAGAAACTAGTATGAAGTTCACCCTTAATCAAAATGAGATTACTATCCCATTGGAAAAAAACTATTTTAGCACTTAATAATTTGCATTTACCTATTTAAAGGTTTAGTTAAATAAATAATAGTATGTAACACTTCAATATTACTCTATGCTTTTTTTTACTCTTTTTTATAAAAGAAAAATATTGCAGCAGCAACACCATTTATTTATTCGTGAGAGTCCTCTTATTCTTTTGTATGCAACAGTGGTATCAGAGTCACTGCAAATAAAATAATGGCAAATATTTTTGTCCAACCATCCATTCCTCACTTTAATGGATACTACTATATTGATAGAGAACTTCTTAAGATCCAAAAAGTATTGACAAGTTGTTTTTTAAGACATTCAGGAACCAGCAGATGTCACAACAATGACAGAGGTTCAGAAAAAGGAGATAGAAGGGTTGTGCTTGAAAAATTTAAAGGTAAAAAATTACCCTTTTCAAGCAATTGATCGTTCAATCTTGGAGAATATTCTTTGTAAAGATGCATCCAAACTATTTGGGATTACATGAAGCAAAAATATCAGGGTTCTGCAAGTGCAAAAAGGCAACAACTTCAAGTCCTTCGTTCGATGTTTGAAACCCTATGAATGAAATCAGTTTGTTTCATTGAAGAAGCTTATGTAGTTGAGGAACTTTCAATTGATGAGTTGCAAAGTTCTTTACTGATTCATGAGCGAAAAATTTGTCAGCAAGAGAGGGAGAAACATGCATTGAAGGCTTCTACATATAATAATTCCACCAATAACACACATACAAAGTGAGTAACAAGCTGAACCAGTGGATGAACGTGAGCAACAAGCAGCTGAATCAACAAATGAACGTCCACAACAAAACATAAGAAAACCTACATGGATAGAGGATTTTATGGTAGATGGAATTATTGAAGAGGTAGTTAATCATTTTGCTCTATTTACATATTGTGATCCAATAATTTTTGAAGAAGCTATCAAAGAGCCCAAATGGAAAAAGACAGTGGATGAAGAAATTGTAGTCATAGAGCACAACAATACTTGGGAGCTGACCCATCTTCCAAAAGGGCACAAAACAATTGGTGTAAAGTGGGTTTACAAGACTAAACTAAAAGAAAATGGTGAAGTTGACAAATTTAAGGCACGCTTAGTAGCTAAAGGTTATAAGCAACAATTTGGTGTTGATTATAAAGAAGTGTTTGCTCCTGTTGTTCGTCATGATACAATCAGATTCGTAATTGCTATTACAGCTCAAAACTCATGGCTCATTTTTCAAGTAGATGACATTGTATGGATTGAAACAAGTCACAAGGGCTTGATATAGTCGCATTGAAGCTTACTTTTTAAAAGAAAGCTTTCACAAGTGCCCATATGAACATACACTCTTTACTAAGGTTTGTGATAAAGATAAAATTATTATTTTTTGCTTATACGTTAATGATCTTATTTTTACTGGGAGTGATGTTGTCATGTTTAACAAGTTCAAAGACTCTATGGTGATTGAATTTAATATGACTGATCTTGACATGCTTCATTATTTTTTGGGCATTGAAGTGGTGTAATCTACTCTCTCAAAAGAAGTATGTGCAAGATATTTTAAACAGGTATTAGATGAAGAATTGCAACTCTGTTTGCACTCCTACTGATATGAATCACAAGGGGTAATTTAGGATATTTAGGGTTAAAACATTGTAAGAAATTTAGGAATTAGAAAGAAGGTGGAAGGAAAAAATCACTCTTTCCAAGGGAGGCAACACACAAAGGATGTGACAGTCATTTGATACAGCCAAGGGTTCTTGAATCACTCAAGAGTTTAGGAGAATCACTCTCACTAAGATAACAGAGATAAACTCTAATATTTCTGAATAAAATTTCACTTGTTATTTCTTGATAAAAATGGTTCAGCTGATATAGAAGCATTGTCACCAAAATTACAAAAGACTCAATAAAAGAAAATAAATACTAATAATAACCCATTAATCTAGGAATTAAAAACTATTTAATGGAAACAAATAAAGGCTAATAATGATCCATTAACCTAGGAATTGAAACTACTTAATGACTAATTGTATCTGAAACTATGGCAACCAAAAGTCAATCAGCTATGCACCCCTTGGTCTCCCAAAGGTGGATGACTAAATTTTCAATTGGGCCCTTATTACAACTTAAAATAAAATCAAACTAAAGCTCATTAATTGATTAATTCAAAACATAATTTGGTCAACCAACAATATTTGTTGAAGAACTTCCTTTATTTCCCTTGTTCTAGCCCTTATCATAGGTCATGTTCACATCATTCTCTCCCTCTTGAAAAGGATTTGTCCTCAAATCGGATTCATCATTTTTTATGACTAAATAGTTCTCCCTCACTTCAAGTGTTTCACTCTTCTTTTGATCACTCTTTTTCCTCTCAAGTGTTTCACTAACTCTCTTTTCTTGAATAAGTTTTTCTTTCATTTTCTTTTTATCCTCACATACTTCTTGTGGACTCAAAGGTTTGAGCACAATCTTCTTGTCTTGGTGTATAAAAGAAATCTTGTTGGTGAACCCATTATGATTAACTCTTTTATCAAATTGCCATGGTCTCCCGAAAAGTAAATGACTGACTTCCATAGGAATAATATCACAAAGCACCTTATCATTGTATTTTCCTATGGAAATGTCCACTTCAACTTGTTGTCTCACTTGCACCTCTCCATCCTTACTAAGCCATTGAAGTTTATATGGCCTAGGATGTGGTTTGGTAGCTAAATTTAGTTTTGATATTAATCTAGCACTAGCCACATTGGTGCAACTACCTCCATCTATGATCATCATGCACACCTTGTCATTGATTAAACATCTAGTGTGAAAAATATTTTTTCTTTGGCTTTCTTCCATAAGTTTCAATTGACTATCAAGTAATCGTCTAATCATCAATAAATCTCCCTTTGGAATCTTCTCCTCCTCCTCAGTGTCTTCACTCTTTTCTCCCTCTTCAACCTCAGATTCACTTATATATTCTCCCTCTCTAAGAATCATGGTCTTTGTGTTAGTGCACTCATAAGCATAGTGTCCTAGGCCTTGACACTTGAAACACTTCACATCTCTACTTTTTTTAGAGGGTTGTTCTTCATATTTTGAATGAGTCTTTGTAGGAATAGGTGTGGAACTACTAGAAGTAACAGTCCCATTTTTTTTTTGCCTTTGTCCTTCCAACTTAAAAATCCAAAGTTGGAAGAACTCTTCTTAGTCATTTCTTTTCTTTTGAGTTGTTGCTCCACTCGAATTGTTTTATGAAGTAAATCCTCCATATCAACAAACTTCTGCAACTCAACAATATCACATATATCAATATTCAAACCACCAATAAATCGGGCCATAGTTACCTCTTCATCTTCTTCAATCTTTGCTTGAATCATGAGCATGTCCATTTCTTTGAAATACTCCTCAACCCCTTTGTTGCCTTGAGTAAGTTTTTAGAGTTTAAATTTCAAGTCTCTTGCATAACTAGCCGGCACATACCGCTTCCTCATGATCTTTTTCATCTCAGTCCATGTATTAACCATTGGCTCTTCATTTCTATCTCTCTCCTTTTGTAGCTTGTTCCACCAAACAAGAGCATAGTCAGAAAATTCTGTTGTTGCAAGACTCACCTTTTGGGTCTCCTCATAATTGTTGCATGAGAAAACATGCTCTATTTTCATCTCCCACTCCAAGTATGCTTCTGGATCACTTTTTCCTTTGAACGGATGAATGTCAAGCTTGACTCCTTCAAGCCTACTTGGTCTTGTTACTCCATCATTCATTCTCATATTTCTCCTTTCTTCTTCGTCTTCAGGATTTCTATTCTCCAACCGGTTCAATCTTTCATGGAGCTCATTGTTATGTCGTATCATTAATCCTTCCAAATGTTGTACCAATACTCTCATTTGAAATGGACTAATTTCTGCTTCTTGATTGTAATTTTCCTCTTTTGCCATCAATTTGATGTTTAAACCCTTAAACCGGAGCTCTGAATACCAAATGACGTGAATCACAAGGGGTAATTTAGGATCTTTAGGGTTAAAATATTGTAAGAAATTTAGGAATTAGAAAGAAGGTGGAAGGAAATAATCACTCTTCCCAAGGGAGGCAACACACAAAGGATGTGACAGTCCTTTGATACAGCCAAGGGTTCTTGAATCACTCAAGAATTTAGGAGAATCACTCTTACTAAGATAAAAGAGATAAACTCTAATATTTCTGAATAAAATTTCACTTGTTATTTCTTGATAAAAATGGTTCAGTTGATATAGAAGCGTTGTCATCAGAATTACAAAAGACTCAATAAAAGAAAATAAATACTAATAATAACCCATTAATCTAGGAATTGAAAATTATTTAATGGAAACAAATAAAGGCTAATAATGATCCATTAACCTAGGAATTGAAACTACTTAATGACTAATTGTATCTGAAACTATGGCAACCAAAAATCAATCAGCTATGCACCCCTTGGTCTCCCAAAGGCTGATGACTAAATTTTCAATTGGGCCCTTATTACAACTTAAAACAAAATTAAACTAAAGCTCATTAATTGATTAATTCAAAACATAATTTGGTCAACCAACAATATTTGTTGAAGAGCTTCCTTTATTTCCCTTGTTCTAGTCCTTATCATAGGTCATGTTCACATCACCTACTGAAGTGGGAATGAAAAGATATTGAAGGAAGTAAGGTTAACAACATTATCTATAAGCAAATAGTGAGAAGTTTGATGTATTTGACTGCCACATGACCAGACACTATGCATGTTATAAGTCTCATTAGCATGTTCATGGTGTGCCCAAAGGAAATTCATCTTTTAGCTACAAAAAGAATACTTCGATATTTGAAAGGCACTATTAGTTATGGTCTGTTCTATAAAAATGGTGAAAAAACATATTTATTTGGCTTTATGTTGGACTCAGGGACTCTTTCATGATCATAAAAAAAATAACCAATTGTCACTTTATCTATAACTGAAGCAGAGTTTGTGTCTGTAACAACATGTGTTTGGCAAGCTGTTTGGTTGAGGAAAATACTTGAAGAGCTACACATATTGCAGCAAGGGCCAACAAAAATTTATTGTGACAATAATTTAGCAATCAAACTTTCCAAAAATCATGTGTTATAGGAAGGAAGCAAACATATAGATGTCAAGTACCATTATTTGAGAGATCTTACAAATAATGGAGTCATTGATTTGATTTATTGTAGAAGTGAAGACCAAGTTGCTGATATTTTTACTAAATCTCTAAAGATAATTATTTTTCAAAAATTAAGAAGGTTGTTGGGTGTTTGCACTTTGAAATATCTGTCAATTTAATATTATCATCTTTTAAACAAAATATTTTCAAATATTTTAGTTTAAGGGAGAATTTGTTAAGGATGTGCATATATGTGTGAAGAGCTACGCAAGTTAAAGTCCAAGTAGTTGGTTAATGACCATATTTTTAGAAATATTTTTGTTATTGCTCCTATAGTTTTGTTTTCTGTTAATAGTGGGCTTCAAATTTCTGGCACTTAATAATTTGCATTTACATATTTAAAGGTTTAATTAAGTGAATAATATTATAATAGTACGCAACACTTCAATATTACTCTATGCTCCTTCTTTATTTTACCCTTGTTTATAAAAGAAAAATAATGTAACAACAACATTTATTTACTTACGAGAGTCATTCCATTCCTTTGTTTGTAACATGGATTGCTCCAACCTTTATTTATTCCCTTGGAGTAGTGGGTTGACCTGTCCTTGGATTTCATTACCGGTTTGCCACTTTTTCAAGGCAATACAATCATATTAGTGGGGGTTGATGGATTATCTAAAGGTGCTCATTTTTTTGTCACATTACCCATTCAATTCACTTCCTTCAAAGTTGCACAACTCTTCCTGGATATGGTTTGTAAGCACCATAAATTTCCTCGAAACTTGGTATCAAACTGTGATTCGGTTTTCATTAGCAAATTTTGGAGAGAATTATTCCATTTATGAGGCACTAAGCTCCAGATGAGTACTTCCTTTCATCTCGAAACTGATGGGCAATCAGAGGTCCTTAACAGAGTCTTAGAAAAATATGTGTTCCATGATGCATAACAATCCTACGGATTGGGGGTAAATATTTGGAGTTAGCTTAATGGTGTACAACACTACTACTCATTTAGCTATTGGGGAGTCTCATTTTTAGGTCACATATGGTGCTACTATACTACTACTCATTTGGCTACTAAAGTCTTGTCGGCACCCTACAATATTCCATATTCACTCAGCTTGACATTTCATATGTTGTTCAGAAGGTCTTTCTTCACATGCATGCTCCCTACATTAAGCACAAGCTAGCATTGAAACGCATTATGCATTATTTTCAAGGTACCTTATAGTATGGTTTGCACCTATATCTGACCTTTATTGAGAAACTTATCTCTTAAACTGATACTGATTAGGGTGGATGTCATGACACCAGACATGCCACATCTGGTTACAATATGTTTCTTGGTGACAACCTCATCTCTGGTCATCGAAGTATCAACATACTTTCTTTCGTTCCATTATAGAGGTTGGCTAAATATAGAGGTATTGCTAATGTTATTTATTAATCTTGTTGGATCTACAATCTCCTTCTGGAGCTTCGTTTTTCTCTCCCTCATGCTACTTTAGTGTACTGCGATAATATTAGTGTCATTTATCTATCTAGTAATCCTATGCAGCATCAGCGTACAAAACATATTGAAATAGATATTCACTTTGTTCGGGAAAATGTAGCACGTGGTCAGACACAAGTTTTTCATGTACCTTCCCACTACCAGATAGTTGATATCTTCATCAAAGGCCTACCTCGAGTTCTTTTTGATAATTTTCGGATCATTCTAACTATTCATGAATCTTCGGCTTCCACGGAAAGTGGGATAGAATAGGAAATATTTTCTTGTAATTAAATCAATTACTTTCATGTAACTAGGTTATGAATCATTCTAGTGTAATTAAACTAATTATTTTCCTATAATTAGGTTACTAGTTTCCTTTAATTATACTCTACCTAATTAAATAGTTGGGTTTAATCATGATGTATTGGTATTTATTCCTATTTCCAAAGAAGACTGGCATTCATGTAATCTTATAAAATCAAATTGCATGATTCAACTTTCAAGACTAAATTGGCACATTTTAATACTAAATCAATTGTCAACGTTTGAATAGGAGACCATTACACTATTTTAAAGCCTATCAAGTACAATTAAGTCAAAAAGTTACTAAATAATTAAGTAAAAAAAATTGTTTTAGTATTAAGATATTTATTTTGGAACGAAGGATTTGTGTTAAAATCAAAAAGAATATCATGTACTCTAACATTTATAGAAAAAAATACACATATATAATAATAATATTATTATTATTATTAAATAGTGTTACTATATATTCAATCATATTTATAATTTATATATTTATTATAAATTTTAATTACAATACAATCTATGTATTCAGTCATATTTTTTTATTAATTATAATTATGGATTTGTAGACTATGTAAGATATCGACTGACAAAAACTCATAAACATATGTTTTAATTTATTATTGTAATTGTACAACATGTAATAAAAAAGTGAAAGTCGTTTTATAAGAGTTATTCACCGTCAAGTCATTTAATATTATATAATATACTTATAAAAATACTCCAATGAAAAAAAAGTCTTTAACATTAACAAATTGCACATATATATATATATATATATATATATATATATATATATATATATATATATATATATAAATAGATGTGCTAAAATTATACAACTTAACCTGTAATCTGAATCCTAAATCCAATATTTTAAATTATAATTTATAAATGAAAAATAAACTAAAATATTAAGTTTTTTTTATCTATATTATCATTATAATATAGAGACGGGTGTTGAAGAAGCCAAAATGTAGGTAAAATTGTAATTAAAAAAAAATAAAATTCTTTAATGTCAATTAATAATTGTTGAATAAAGACCTAGAAGAAATCCAAAACAATTATTCTATTTAATGTGTTTGATTAATGATCCCACATCTTTGGATTCTGTCTGTTTTTTATTAATTTTTATGCTAAGGGGTCCAATCAATGTTATTAAATCGCCATATTCATCCATTCAAATTAACAAATATCATTTCAGAAAAATGAAAACTAACAACTCAGAAAAATATAACCTCATAAAATTTAAATCCTTATTTTATGCTAAAAACAACTCGACACCAAAAAATTGTTTTTATTTGATTTTCACATGAAGGTGCTCTTAAATGGAAAAGCAAACATGTGAAATATTTAAAATATGGAACAATATTTGTCATTAATAGTTGTTTTCGAAATATTATTAAATGCAAGACAATTAATATAAAGAATTACAAACGTGCTGTTCCGCGAGTTGCACGCATATCGCGCTCTTCTCATGAAATTAATTTTTTTAAAATTATAAATCTGTAAAAAAAATTGTCACCGTTATTGTGTTTAGCAAATTAAAAATTATTGGCACAGTAATTTAGTAAGGTTATCATGAGTTTCGTCTCATATCTTATCATTTATTATATATAAAATAGAATAACATGGTAAACAAAAAGTAATTTAGATATAATGTTGGTCTTATTTAAACATATCTCGCACTGAGCACTTCCTATGACTTGAAACGACGTTGTGTTTCTTGATTTTTGATTTGTGAAAAGTTGAGGCTCATAACATAGTTTATGTGAATAAAAATCTGATACTTGGCCCAATACTGATGTTGAGTCCAGATGATCGAGACCCATTAATTAAAAGAGTTTTTATAAAATTAACATCGTAATCATCAATAATTTAATCTTCAATCAAGTATTTTAACTTTTACATAAGGATATAATCTGTTCATCTGTTTATTCAGAAGGCTTACTCAATTTTTTTAGAAAAAAAAATTATTGATAAATTTATGATTTTTGTATATGTTTTTAGTAAAAAAAAAATCCTATTTTAGTTTTTGACAAGTGTTTTTTTTTTTACTTAATAACTTCTTATATTTTACTTTTAGTTTTCTTTTTCTCTATTTTGATTCTCATCAAATTTTTATTTCTCTGTAATTTTTTATTGTTTATTAACATTCTATGAGAGATGAGTTCTAAAATGAGTGAACATGTTGATGGAATAAAATCAATACATGTATTTTTTTTAATTAATATGTTTTTAAGGGAAAAATAATCAAAATTTCTTATTTTATTTATGGTTTACACTCCTTATTTATTTCAATTTCCCCTATTTATGTATGAAAACGTAGAGAGAATGAAAATCAATAAATATAGGATTTTCTTAATTATTTTTATTTTATGTGTTTTCTATAAAAAAAAAATTAGATGTCAATCTTAAAGAGAAACATGAAAAAGTTTTAAGAAAAATAAAATATAAAAAATTATTATTTACATATCTCATTTATATATATATATATATATATATATATATATATAAAGAGATTATTAATTTTATTGAAAAGTAAATTCGAGATAAATAAAAAAAGGAATGTAGTATTTATAATTCTTTTTAAATAATTAATTCAATTTAAAAATATGAATATAAATTCGATTTGTTTAATATAGTTTTATATTAACAATATTGATTCTTTTAATTATTAAAGGTTTTTTAATATCTTATATTAAGTTCTTTCATATAAATATTAAAATAATATAAAATACATAATTACAAATTTATTTATTAAAATTTATGAATATTATACATGAAATTTGTTTAAGTTTGTAGATAAGGAATGTTATAACATTATGCGTTTTTAATATGATCACGTGTGGAATAAGAATAATGTTTGGGATAAGTTTGACTTTTTATTATATATTTATTTTATGTTTGAATTATACTTGATTTTGAACAACTTTTGACGTTTTCTTTGATTTGGATTTTGTTTCAAAAATAGTCGCATATAAGATGATCAATAATTTTCATTCTTTAGTTGTGAATAATTCGTTGTAAACCTTAATTATTAGTATTATGTTATATACAAGATTGATGTAGTTTCCAAAATTATGATATGCGTGTTTGCATACAATAATTATGTGCAAACATATGAATAAAGCTTTTGAAATTTACCGCAATTACATCATAATTCATATAACCCTATTACAAATTGGTCTGACTTCTCTTAATACGACGATTTCTTTCATAAGAAATCTTATGCTCATTCAATCAAAGTCAATAACTCTATGAGTGATTGTCTTTAAATGTGTATCCTCCAAAGTCTTTTAGTGAATAATTTATTGCAACATATTTAAGTTATCATCACCAATGAAGAAATAGGAAGTTTCCTTGTTTTTTTCAAGACAAAATTAATCGACTCTATTAGGTTGGTAATCATATGTTCCTATTGTCAACTGTTGTCTCAAGCTAGTGTTCACTTATTTCTCGATATTTCTTTCAACCATTATGTTGCTTCCAGATCTTAATTTCTAGTTATATTGTAAAAGTAAAAGAATTTAAGCTCAATTAATTATATATTATTTAATAAATGAAGATTAATCAATTAATAATTACTTAAGTATTGCAACAAATTAATAAGTTTAGAAAATAACATAATTTATCCATATTCACAACATCATCTTTAAGTGGACTCTTTTTTAATATACTCATAGAATTGTGTGTAATATATTGAATATAGTACACACATATAATTGCTTTCGGATCAATAATTACTCTCTCTTAAACAAGCACCTTGTATAGACGTGTAATGATAAAAAATGAGGTAAAGTCTATTTTAAGTGATGACATATCTCTTTAGTTTCTTAAAAAAGAAGAATTAAACAATAGTTGTTTCTTGTTCACTATAATTAAGTCTATTGGGAACATGTTATTGCATCCATCTTGTGTTACAATAATGAATAATATTTTTTTGTATTTTTCATACAAAAATGTTTCATTTACTTACTTGTACAAATGATTTACAATACCGAAAAACATTAATGCAAGGTTCGAATGACCAAAACACTCATTTAAACAAAACATGGTCTTCAACTGGTTATTGTCCTTGATATGAAGGGCAAATATTTATCTTCCATAAGAATTCAAGAATATATACTTGTATTGCCTTAAGAAAATGTGACAAGTTATTTTATGACTCTTATTAATTATTATATAATTTTTCTATAGGCGGAGGGAATAAAGGACTAGCAAAGACCATGCCCTAACCCTAAATCAATTTTATATATATATATATATATATATATATATATATATATATATATATATATATATATATATATATATATATATTACTTTTTTAAAATTAAATCAAAATTATTTGATAAATATAAATAAAATTTAAGGTAATAAGTAAAACTAATCACCATCAAAAAAGACTATTTTCAAATTTATGTAATCAACATATACTTAAGTTATCATATTTTCTAAATAAAATGAATACAAATTATTGAATTTTTTTAACTCATCTATTTATAAATAATTTTATCAAAATTATTTAATAAATATTTTTACTTTTACTTATATAATTTTATAGCTTAATTAAAAATAAAAATAATAACTAGTTATTACATTATATATTTATCTCTAATTATTTAATATTAACGATTAAATAAATCGGATACAGTAACCAACTTACTTAATATCACCAATTAATAAAGACACACACACTTATAAACAAATATTGACAAAGTAGAGAAAAGATGCACACTCAACCTCTATCACATTAACTATTTTCTCCACCTATACTTTTCAATATCTCGTTTGGAGTAATTTCGAACTTCTAATATGCATCAATTGAGTTTTTGCAAGCCAAGACCTGGGTCAAAGTATACATTCTATGCTGTCTAAGGCCCATGTCAAAGTCCAAAGTTTACACTGCCTAGGGCCACATCAAAGTTTAAAACACATTGTTGAATATAAAATGTCTCTGTAAAAATCACTTGTGCAGGTTGAGCAAGGTATAACAAAAAAAAAAAAAAAAATAATGGTCTTGATAAGATGTTCGCTCATCAATTACCTAGATTTGATTTTTGCAGCCCAAAACTCATCTCATAGTACAAAGTACACTTCTTTGTTATATAGACATTTTAATCCATCCAATACACTGCATCATAATATTTATAAATTGAGGTTTATTTTCATCACATGTTCTTCTTCCATCTTTCCTCTATTTATTCGTTTTAATTTTATTTCTTTTTCTTTATCTTACTTTAAAAAAATTTGATAAACTTCACATCACAAACATTAAAAATGTTCACCTAACTCCTCTTTTGAAGTAGTGTTTGTAAATGATGAAATCATAACAAATAAATAATGTTTATATTTTCAATGTGCATATCCTAATTTATTTTGAATTATATACAACTGGATATTCATCATTTTAAAATAAAGAATATATATATATATATATATATATATATATATATTTAGGGATTTTTTGTCACACTTTAATTAATAATTTGTATTATCATTGAGTAAATCTAATTGATGATAGTTTAATTATGTATGATACTAAATATTATCTTATATTGATGTATCCAATATAATTAGTTAAAAATCATAATTGATATTGTCCTTGAATTGCATGCTAAATATACAATATCTATTAAAGAAATTATAGTTTTTCTAAACCCACATGTTATTCTACAAACTACAACAACATCCATGCCTCTAAATTTATAATTTACTTTGATGTTCTGGTTGATGTCCTCATCATAAAAAATTTAAATCACTTCAATTTTACTTATAAATATTGTAACCCTAAAACAATAAAAATTCAACATACATGGTATTTTGATCAACTATTTGAAAAAAATATATTAAAATACTATAAAGACTACAAACAAATAATTAAATTAACTATCAAAACTTCAAGTTCAAAATAAAAAGATTATCCATAACTCAATTGAGATAAAATTATTTGATATGATTCAAATAACCAAATGTTAACAAAAAATACCAATTCAACATTCAATCATCTAACATGAATAAACAGGGAAATGATTAAATTATTTATTAAAAATAATAATATATGAATGCTACACATAAGAAAATGATTCACTATTTAAATAAAGAAATTAGAGGTATCAAAATTTATATTTGGCTCACTCTTTCTTATATATTATTTCTAATTTAATTAAGTTTTAAAATTTATATATATAACCCTTAAAAAATAGGTTATTGAAATAAAAGGGTGCTGCATAATCCATCTCCCTTTAAAATTCCAATTCGCACTCGCCATTTTGGAATTCAATTAGGATTGAATTCAGTGCATAATAAACAAGTGTATTTGAGTTAATAAAAAAAGTTTAGATCATAATTTTTTTAAACCTTATCCAATTATTTATTAATATATATATATATATATATATATATATATATATATATATATAAATAAGAAAGGCATTATACAAAATTTAAATATAATAATTTGATGTAGTGGTTTGCAAATAATTGATCATATAAAAATTTTTAATTGACAAAATTAACAATTTGAATTTTTTTTCACAAAAATAAACCTTCAAATATAATTTTTAAACTAGGTAAGAATATTTTGTCACCTGTCGTGCAAAATGTAAAATACTTTTTTATCACTAAAAATTTAAATAAAATTATTGTTAATATCTAAAGTATAAAGTAATATAAAATATTTATTAATTCAAGTTAAATATATTAAAGTATAAAAGAACAAAATGCATTTTACTTATTTAAATATAATTGCACAGTTTATATATCAATTTATAAAAATACTTAATTTATCGACTTACTAATAACATATTTCTATAGATAAGTAATAATAACATATAATAACTTAAAAAAATAACTTTAAATTAAAATAAATTTATTAATATTAGAAAAAATATTTAAATTATTCTTATCTCTTAAAATTATTGTATTATTTAATAATTAAAATTAAAAAAGTATATAATTAAATTATTTTTTTTAATATTTTTTAATAAAATTACGATAAAAATACCAAAACAAATAATATATTCAGAGATAGAATATCTAAGTTTAAGTTAAAAAATTGTGATAATATTATTTTACAATAATTATGTTAAAAATATAAAAATATTATTATTTAATTAATTAATAATATTTATTCACTTTGACAATAAAAAATGTTAAATCTTATTTTTTTTATAATCTTAATAATACCATGTAATAATAAACGAGGTTAGGATGTCTTTACCTTGATTAAAAATTAAAAAGCATGTTCTATAAATATTTCTTAAATTATATTTCTTGTTCATTTGTATATTTAATATTTTTATTCACATATGTATTACAACATATATTTATTTTATCCCTCATTGAATTTTTAACAGTTTTAAAATAATGTATCAATTATAAAATAAATAGTTATATATATACTTTCAAGTAGTGTTACAAATTTTAGTAACAGTTTAATTTATATACTAAGATACTTATTTAAATTCAAAATATATTTTATATATTTAAAAATATTTATTAAATATTAATATAAAAATAAACATAATTTTTGTTGGACATATTGAAACAATTTCAAACTCGGCCCTTTTAATAATAATTACACGTCTTAGTTCTTTAAATGACAAGAAAACATTAAAACCTATTTCCCCAATTAAAAAGAAAAAAGAAAGAAAAGTTGTTAGGGTTTTCGCTGCATTTGAAGTTCACAGAGGAGAAATTCAATGTAAAGAAATTGAAATTTGATCGGTAAGGACGAACTTTAAGTTCATGGACCGCTTGCGTCCTAGGAACCGAGCGGTCTTTTCTGGATTTACAAATGCCGAGGTATTATAGTCATAATGATTATAATTGTTCTACTTTTATTCTTTAACTATTTTTATACAGTTCCTATAAAATCAACTTTTCTACTAACTAAGAAGTGTTTTATGTTCATTTAGGTATGTTTGGAATTAGTTAATTTTGAATATAGTCATAAAGATTGTAGTTTAGTAAGGCTTCACTAGTTCAACAATGTTTATGTCATGTCTTTAGAATTTGTGTGGAGTTAGTGAGAAGTGAACTTACACCTTGTACTGTTGAATCATGTTTCTTGTTGTTCCGGTGAAATTGTGGACAAATGCCACCAAGACAGCCATAATTGTGGACACGTTGCAGTTGTGGACAGTCTAAAAACCTTGATTGCATACCATTTTTTAAAACCTTGGTTATAGAATGCAGAAGGTGTCTTCTGTCCTGTTAATGATTTGAACTTGTGCTCTGACAAACAGATTGAGAAAATGGAGAATTTCTTGAAGGAACCTAAGGGAGGATCATTGGACAGAGAATTCTACCAAAAACTTGCTGGAAGTTTCAAGTGAGTTCTGCTTTTCACTGGTTGTTAGGTTATTTTCCAGTAATAGAAGAAGTATTGTCATTGAGGAGTGTTGGAATGTGATGTTTGTGCAGTCGTTCCTCGGGTCGTGCTGGGAAGCCTGTTATAAAATGGACAGAGGTTAATGTTCTTTCTCACTAACTCATGTATTTTATTTCCGTGGGTTCCTGTGCGGCATCCTTCAAATATTGCTGTTTTCCTTTTCCTATATTCTTAGATGGTTGTGCCTTTTTTTATGTAGTTTTTAATTAATCCTTTATTTTGGAGAAATTCTAGATTGAAAGTTGGTTTCAGGCTAGGCTCCAAGACTTAGCACTAGTCCCTAACAGTGAGTTGATGGTTCCTAAATGTAAGGAAGGTGAGTCTTCTGGTGGACCTTATGGTTCTTAGCATAGTAAGTTGTTATGTTGTCTTCAAGTATTCAAATGGTCAACATTAGATTTATTTAATATAATTGCAGTGTTTTTCATTGCTGCTTGAGTTATGGTAGGTTGCCTATTTTATTTTATGTCTCTCGTGTCTATGCTGTCTGTCATCACATATTCAAATATTCAACATTGAATTATTTAATATAATTGCAGTGTCTAGCATTGCTGCTTAAGTGATGACTTTTACGTTAAGCTGTTTTATGTTATTAGGAACATGTTTGGTAGAAGATAATATGATACTGAAGATGAGGAATAACTTGGCAGTAATGAAGGAACATGAAAGTGATAATAACATTCCCACCATAAATTTTTTTTCACTTTCTATTTTCCTTCTATTTTTGTATAGCTAGCTGCTGCAATTGTATTCATTAATATATTTGAGGAAACTTCTAATAAAATGAGTTATCTTGTGAGATTGTACCTGGACTGATTGTTTTACAGAAGTTATGCGAGATCCATCAGAGTTGGAATTTGAAGCAAGATCATCAAAAGATGGAGCATGGTGAGAACATGCAGATTATTTCAGTTAGCTTAAATTTTCCTAGCCATCACTGTTCATGAAGTATTTTTAATTTTAATGTATCTGAATCAAAAGGTTTCCTTATATACCTTTCCCAAGCATTCAAGAAAAATTCATGCAAACTTCTCCACCTTTTTGGAGGTCCTCTGACTGCTGATCCCTTCGTCATATATCTGTGTTCCCTTGACATGTATTCCATGTTGGTATAACTGTTGCTTGAAGTCTTCAATTGTGGAATAAACCTCTAGTTCTGGTTCATGATCAAGACTCATATCCCAGTGATAGTGGAATGGAAAAAGTAATTTAAATATGGATGCACCAATATCTATTCAGGTCATCTTATTATTAATTTATTATTGTTTTTACCAATTAACATGGAAAGACACATTCTGTAGCTATGAATTGTTTTTGTAAGTGTAAACTTGTTCACATACTTTTTTTTGCATTTGCTCTATCTGATGGTATTTTGAATATGGAACTTGTGTAGGAGTTCCTGTAATAGATATTCTTAAAATTAGAAGGCCCTTATATCTATATAATCCTATTATTTTTTCTCTTCTCATTGTTGAGCAACTCACCTTTTGAAGTTATTTAGGGTTTTAATACAGTGTCTAAAGACACTGTTACATTGTATTTATAGATAAAGGAGATACAACTGAGAGGATATGGGCCTCAGCCCAAACCTTTAACCTAGTCTAAGGAACATACACAGAGAATACAAAAAGATAGAAAAACAACATGTCTCAATACTTCCCCTCAAGCTGAAGCATATAGATTGTATGCACCAAGCTTGGAACAAATGAACTGAATTCTAGGACCTCTCAAGGATTTAGTTAAAATGCCTGCCAGTTGCTTATTGGAACTTACAAATTCAGTTACAAGTTCCTTAAACACTAACTTTTCTCTAACAAAGTGGCAATCAATTATGATATGTTTTGTTTTTTCATGAAAGACTGAGTTGGAGACAATATGGAGAGCTGCATGATTATCACAAAACAACTTCATTTGCCCATTATCACAAAATTTTAATTTTTGAAGGAGTTGTTTGATCCACACAAGTTCACATGTAGCAAGTGCCATAAGTTTCTGCACTATATCGAGCAACAACACTTTGCTTTTTACTCTTTCAAGGAATCAAATTCCCTCCAACAAAAATACAATACCCAGTAGTAGATCTTCTATCAATGGGACAACTAGTCCAATCTGCATCACAATAACCTAGAATTTGAGTTTTACCCTTATCTTCATATAACAATCCTTGTCCACCTGATTCTCATTTGTCATAAGATTGGGAACTCGAATCAGCCTCGTGACAAGATTATCCATTGACAGAACCTGATCACCAGCTAAGATTTGATCACGTATATGATCAAAATCAGAGTGCAGGATTTTAACTCCTCTAAGGTATGTGCCATAAGAAACCTTTTTAATTCCTCCATAGCAGCCTTAGCTTCTGCACTGTGAGACATCATGTCATGATTTGACTATTTGAGAGATGTCACTCTTTGAGTTGCATCAAAGAGATGCTGAATATCGTTAGCAAAAATGTCTTGAGCCTTTTTCTAAAAGAAAGAGTAGGTTTTGAATGACCTGAGAAGCTCAAGAACCTCAGGTTCCATAGACTGCCATAAGATTGCACAAAGCTAGATTTTCTCCCAATAAGATATCTCTGAGGCAGAATCAGAGTTCACATCTTTCTCCAGATGGTCATGATACCCCTGACCTAGAAACCATAGTTCAACTAATGCAGATCAAGATAGATAATTTTTCCAGTTGAGTTTGACATTGGTTATGGTAGGAGTAGCAGAAAAAAAAAAAGCACTAGATGAAGCCATTTATCTGAAACAGAGATGATAGGGATGACCGGAAATCAGTGCGGGATTGTACACGTTTTGATACCAACTTGAAAAACTTATTTAGGGTTTCAATACAGTGTCTAAAGACACTATTATATTGTATTTATAGATAAAAGAGATACAACAGTGAGGATATGAGTATCAACCCAAATCCTTAACCCTAGTCTAAGGAACATAAACAGAGAATACAAAAAGATAGAAAAACATGTCTCAACAGAGGGCCTTTTATCTATATAATCCTATTATTTTTTTCTTTTCTCATTGTTGAGCAACTCACCTTCTAAGTTCTAATACTATTTTTTTTTTCTACTTTTTAATAGACAATTTTGTGTTTCCTTGTGCATTGATCCTGAAGAATTATTTCATTGGTGCTCTTTCACACGCACACACAAATAAATATAAACACGATGGACCATCTGGACAGTCCTGTCTTCCATCAATTTGGAAAAAACTTAGCTAACTGCTTTTTTTTATTACTTTTTAGGGAAAGGATATTTAAAGGTTTAAACCATCTATACCATTATAATGGTTAACATATTAATCATGGGGCTCAGTCTCTATCATTCTTTCCCTGCTGAAATATTTTGGGTAGTTCATTTTTTCCTTTTTGTTGATCTGTACTTTTCCTTGTCTTCCTTTCACTTTTTATTTTTGAAAAATTAAAGACACTCTCGTAAAATTTGCCGATCTACTATCAATTGCAACATAGAGGCACAATATATTCAACATCACTGTTCCAATCAATTATATAATCTGTAAATATTGTGTAACTGCAGGTATGATGTAGAGGCATTTCTTGCTCACAGATTTCTTAGCACAGGGGAAGCTGTAAGTGTCAACAATCAATGTGTTCATAGCTTTGTGTTGTAAGATTTGGTAAAGGATTTGTTTGAGGGTACTAGATTTTCCATCTGAGACACTCTTGTCTTTTGTTAAAGGAAGTCCATGTCAGATTTGTTGGATTTGGAGCTGAAGAAGATGAGTGGATCAATATTAAAAGTTCAGTACGCCAACGTTCTATTCCTTTGGAAAACACAGAGTGTTTCAACCTGCAAGTTGGAGACTCTGTCCTTTGCTTCCAGGTGAATTAGGCTGAATTTCCTCACTGAAGTTTTGTTACAGACCATCACTGTGACAGCATTTAACTTGACAGTTCCAATTGAAATTTAGGAGAGGAGAGATCAGGCAATTTACTATGATGCTCAGATTGTAGAAATCCAAAGGAGAATGCATGATATTAGAGGTTGCAGGTGTCTCATCTTAATTAGATATGATCATGACAACAGTGAGGTGCGTATCATTTTTCTGCAATTAGATGTGTTAACATTTTCATCTGTGATTTACAATATTTTAATGTTATGTTTACCATTTCCAGGAAAGAGTTCGGTTGAGGAGACTTTGTCGCAGAGCAAAATCTTAGGTGTATGTGAAATGAATTCATTTTGACGTTCCAGGTGAGTTTCAAACATTCAGCAAAACTACCTGGGTCCAGTAGGAAGCAGCTAGCACTTGACATGGAGTTCCAGTTGGAAAAAAAAAAAACTACTGGAATTTGTTATAGTTAACTAGTCCTTTTTTGGTCATCACCATTAAGGGCAGTGCCAGTAAAAAGATGAGTCAGGTTTAAGTACACTTGGGGAGGTGACTCAGTTGTTAAAAAGATGTTTTTCACAATGGTGCGTAATACGGGTACCTCCCAGATTATTCTTATGTTTTTGAAGCTGAATGATAGAAGGAAATGATTAAGGATATATTTGAGTTGAATTGCGGTTTAATGCATCCATATGCGCACTGTGATCATATATATATATAGTAAAAAAATATGTATATTTTATACATCAATGAAAAAATTGGTAAGTTGATAGTATGCGTGTAATTCACTAAAATTACTTATATAACCCTCTTAATTTATATTGTCTCACCTTGAATAAAATAAGAAATGAACCGGCTGGCGTATCTGTCTATTGGTTCCAATGATTTTTGGAACAAGCCTCGTACATATAGTATAGGATAACATCATAATATAAATATCTGAGGAAAAAGGAATAGAATTTAACAAATACAAATATACAGAGTTTTTAATATTCTGATTTTAAAGGGTCGGTCAAAAGGTTTAAGCATTTCTTTCCACTAAAAATATAATTCTGTTTTTGAAAATGATACCTGAAAAGAGCAAAGAAAGAAATTCAGCTAAAATCGAGTTACGTATTTAGCATAATTAAGGAATGCTTAATATATCCTTTAAGCTTACTCAAAATGCTTAATGATTTTATAGCCTTTATCTCGACTCGTAAAGTTCGACTAACAACAATTACTGAAGTCAGTTAGAAAACATCTGCTGCACACTCATGAATGTATTATGATACCCAAGACATTAAGATATTATATAAATAATTTATTAAATGTTTAATTTGATAACGTTTGGAATGGATTAATTGGCATTGCACACTGGAGTAGAAAAAATTATACAGAGTTCATGAGTTTTTGTTCCGTTATGCGAATTAGAGATTAAAGTTAACCCAGAAAATACAGAAATTTACTTGGCTTAAAATTTTATTATTTTCTACATATAAAAATGTTCATTTCAGAATTAAACCAAAAACTATAATTACTTTCCTCACACAAGCAAGTCAATACTCGTTATGAATATAGCTAGGCTAAAATAATGGCTCATCTCCTGGATTCGGTTGAAAGCATGACATGGTCTATTAATGGCTCATCTACTCGATTTGGTTGAAAGCACACGACATAATCCATTACACAAGATTCAATCGAAACAAACATTAATAGAATATCATTAATTAAAAATAAATACAAAATTTATTATACAATATTCATACTATTATCATAGTTTTTACTACTAAATATTTATCGACGTATACTTCATCTGTATGTCCTCCAAAATACAGTGATTTGCTTCAAAAAGTCCCAAAACAAAAGAGAGCAGGATAGAAACCCAACTTTACACCCTCCACACCGTACCACACAACAATTCATCTGCTTTTCCAATATCTGAATCAAAAGTGACATGAATTTAGGGGTCATTTTGAGCTTTTTTTACTTTGTTGAACAGCAGGGAGAAATCGAGCCAAATAGATGCTCAACATAAAATGACTTGACCAAATAAGAAGCATATAGTAGACTGATGCCTAGTCCATTCAGGAATTGACATAAACATAGTATAAAAAATATACAGTCAATAAACTTGGGATTTCCTACCCACAGGACACTCGTCAATGTATCCCGTAAGTCACCGTCTTAGACCAAGGCAAGGTAGCTGACTTACAAACCATCAGTTGAAAGCTTACTCGATAACACTGGTTTGAGTTACAAAGATTGATAATGTTTTCTAGTTAATTATTACAAGTGTTTAAAATATTGCATTTGGGAAAAGGAAAAAAAAAAGGAGGGATAGACTCCATTTAGTCTATCTTACTAGCACTCAGCGTATCTTTTTATGGACTATTCCTTCTCTTAGAAACAAAAGACAGATAACAAATGTTGAAAGAAAAGCTGTAAAATTAAAAATACCATTTTTTAATGAACAGAATGTGATATATAACCCACCAAGGATAGCCTTTTTAGGGGTTGGGTAGCGTGCAGAAATAAACCCGGAAAAGTAAATTAGAGAAGCCTTCTATTTTATCCAGTCCATAACCAAACATCTCATGGAGACACAATTGTTTCTCTTCTAAAACTTTAATAGTTGCAGTAGTGTGACATTCAAAATATGGCAATTTTGACATTATTAGAAACATAAATTTAAATTTAAGCCACCCCATAGATTCTCCAAGAAAATTCAAATATTTAAAAAAAGGAGAATAACATACGGCAAATAGTTCCAAAAAATCAGTTTCTTGAACAGCTTCGGATTTGTTGATATATAGGTTGCTCCAGCAACATAACATTGCGAGGACCAACCAAAACCCGCACGTTGCCATAGCCACAGAAGTTAAATATACGACCCAAACAACCCGAATTCCTATTGAGCAAGAAAAAAAATGTGAAGTATCATGACAAATTGTCAATGGAATCAGGTCAGATGAACACTAAAGGTTTCATCCATATATAAATTTTAAACAAACTACATGAATATTTCAGCTG
Source organism: Sphenostylis stenocarpa (assembly GCA_963425845.1). Classification (NCBI taxonomy): domain Eukaryota; kingdom Viridiplantae; phylum Streptophyta; class Magnoliopsida; order Fabales; family Fabaceae; genus Sphenostylis; species Sphenostylis stenocarpa. The sequence goes on along the minus strand of OY731406.1, from coordinate 8,761,503 downwards.
CACAATATAAGAATTTGAAAAATAATAGCTGCAGAATTAAATACCTGCTTCACGAGTCCAGATAACTCTCGGGAAATACACAAATCAATATTGGAGAGGTAAAGAAATTATCTTCCAAGATGTGCTTCCTTGACAGCCAAATTCTCGGAAGAATTAAATGTGCATCTTGCATTGTTTGTTGTTAGGACAATAAAATGAGCACCCAGTCATATAGAATGACTGACCAAGAGAAGACCATCACGCAGACTTTGGAAATCGGAAGTAAGAAGTCATTAGAATAATAGAAGTATAAATTTCAAAGTCATCATTACCTACACAAATAGATGGCAATTATTTGAAACATCTAGTAACTGAGATTTACATAGCTTCCATTCAAAACAATCAAATAGATTCGAAAATGTAGGAATCAAAATTGAAAGAGTCATATTGTTGCAAGGTATTCAAAACAGTAAACTGATAGTGCAAAAACAATTTTCAAAAGCAAAACAGAAAAAAAGTTAACTATATCTTGAAAAAATTGAAACTGAAGCATCCTCATCCTTCATTTCAGTTAGATTAATCCCATTTAAATTTCATGAGATGTACTCACAAATCAATCAGAGTTGAGAGTAAATTATCACAAAAAAAAAAAAACAGCAGCAATAATAATAATAGAGAATACAATGCTTAAATATTACAAATCATTGCCACAATATACACTTTCTATTGGTCAAATTCAACATCAAGAAGCCCAGAAATAGCTTTAAGTCAAAAGTGATAGCATAAAGGGGGCCAGTAGAAGGGTGCAAAGCTTAAATGTCTCCAGTTCCCACTGGAAAATCTTAGTTGATATTTGTTAAATACCATCAATAAACAAAAGCCTAACCTGTGCACATGCCTTCAATATAGTAATTACTGTTCAGATCTGTACAAACTTTATATCAAAAGACTCTTCCTAATTGACAATCTAAATTTACTCATAAATTTAAGTATTTTGGACAAAGTTGAAATACAGTGCACAGGTTTTGCATCATGATATGTGATGGTGACCATAAAGAAAGTTTAGCATACATTAATGCTGCATTGCATTCTTCAAAAAATTGGTCAGAAAGCATGTTCAGGTCCCAGCTAGATGTAAGAGGGAGCAGGATTGTGCCAGCAGTTAAAATGGCCAGCCAGAAATCTCAATTTCAGAAGTTTATGATACTGTTCTCCCATAACAAATGGATGCAATATAGAGATTCTTTGCCCATTTTTCCTGCAGAAAAAAAAAATCAAATGTCAACATGTATGATCATGGAATGGTAATGACTAGAGGAAAATCAGATGCACTGTTTACCTTAACATGAGTGCTAGGAAAAGCAGATGTGCGGAGTGTCTCCTGAGTTTCATCAGCCGGTTTTCTTCTTGGGACACTAAGAACAAAAGCAGCCTGGTCCCATGTTGCAGCAGTTGAGGTGATACGATATCCATTATCCCACCTTCGATGAATACCTTCACTGGGATACAAGAAATCAAGTTCCACAACCTGGCATTAAGTATGGAGAGAAGAATATATAAAATAAGATGGATTTCTTCAATGCTACTAAGATTTTTAAATCACAAACAATTTTTTAAAACGCAAGACCTGATCAGAATAACCAGTTCCACGGGACATAACAATTGCCCATCTAGTCCCAGCAGTAGCCATAGCAGTGACATAAAATCCTTCTCTCCATTTTTTGTTGATCCACTTAAAAGGAAATGAATCACTGACTTTATAGGATTGTTGTAAGTATTGGGTACCTAAAAGTATTAATAGAACAGTAGAATTAAGAAGGCAGTTTAAACACGATGAGTCTAAATGTGCTAAAGAGGGACCATCTAAAGTCAAGCCAATTTTTTCCAATACCAAATACACAATACACAAAGAATAAAGACTTCAGGGATATTAACCTTTAGACATTACAACCAATGAGCATCCATTATGAGCTCCGGCTATAGCACTAATGTAATAATTATTTTCCCACTGTTCCATAATCCATTCCTATTAAAACAGATACAAGAATTTGTCAGCTTATATTAAGTTCAAAACTAAAATAGTAAAATACAATACAGATAAAACTATATAGTTACAAACATGATCCTATAATATCATCGGCATCACACACATAATGCCACTGCTGAAACATAAAATAGCCAACCTTATGAAGAAAGTAGGAGGAGAGCTCATAAACTTGTGCAGTGAAACCAGTGCCAGCATCCATAATGAGTGCCCAAAGATTAGAACAAGAAGCCACACTGCTGATAAATAAACCATCTTCATTCCCTTTATCAATGTGTTGGGCTAACCGCACATCAGCAACATTATAATGGTACCTACACCAAAGGATATATCTTTAGGATCTGATGTTTTAAAATCACTTGCAAAAACATATTTAACATCAGAAGAAAACCTTTGCTTCATTGGTCGACGAGCATTGTAAACACTAATCCATTGTGTAGCGGGCATTCCCATTCGAACCTTCTTTTTTGGCTGTTCATCATCATCCTCTTCCATAGTCAATCTCCCCCTCTTATGTCCTACTTGACATATAAGCTACAGAATAATAGCCCGAAAAAGGGTATTAAGACTCAGATTTATATCGCGTGTGTTAACAATAAATAGTAAAATTTAAAATAAAAATAACATTATGTACCTTCTGAGCACCCTCTGTGTTTATTGGCCTGATATCTGGATTTGGGCCCACAATTCCATCAAACAGGGATATATATTTTGCATAATTTGGTTCTTCATCAAACTTCAAATTCACTACATATTCAACAAACTGCCGGAAAGGTTGAGGGCAAAAGTAACATAAAGTTTCTGGAGAAGTGGCCATCTTTTTTTTGCAGACAAGAAACCCTTTATTTTCTCCCTGTAACATAAGTTTCATGAGAATTATATTTTCATTTACCATCAGGCATCAGTACTAAAATGATTATATCTGAAACAATTATGACCTGATATCCTTGCCAAGGAAGCCGACCACGGAGAAGGAAGACAAGAGTGTACGCAAGAGATTCCAAGTCATCTCTCCTGCTACCTGTTCTACCAAGATGAGCATGCACGCTAGCATATCGAACAGTGCCCCTGTGGCAAGAATATAGTTCACAAAATTATTCAAAATCTGCATGTCCAATAAACTTAACAGGTATTTAACAAATAAATTACCTAAAAACATCTGGACGTTGATCATATTCAACGTGAAGGCCATTCGAACTATCACGCCACCGAGTTGCTGGATAGATAAATTGGGAATGCAATATGAGTAACCAGATTATGAGAAATTAGACATATGTTAATTGACAATGTACATATCAAATCTTCAAGTGGAATGTAGTGTACTTACCTAACCCAAGATCAACCAGAAACAACTTTTTTTCATCTGGAGTTCCAGGGGGTCCAAGCAAAAAATTCTCAGGTTTTACATCACCGTGCACATATCTGTAATGATGATAGAGAATGATGAAATGTTCTTGCAACAAAATGTGATCAGTATACTTAATATTCAATTTAGACAAACAATACAAGCATAAATAAAATAAAATCCAGAGTTCCTAATAAAAAGTAAGAACAGATACAACTTTAATAGTTCACAAGTCATTTTATAAATATTAATGTTGTTCAATCAGAGGAATAAGATATGTTCTCCTTCTTCAGGTAACCAAAAGGTAACATCGAATGATTGACCTTTTTTTCTTACAGATAAACAGAAAACATCAAACCAACATATGGTCACATCAGTCAGGAAGCATTCTGAACTGTAACCAATCTGTCAATGAAAATAAAAACCAGAAATACATCATAAACATAATCAGGAAAATGCGCATCACCCTCTAGAATGCATCTTCTCTAATATGGAGATAGCCTCAATTGCAATACAAGCAACCATTTCAGTAGACATGCTGAAATCCAGAAGGAAAAAGAAACAAAAGTTAGCTATTCAATAATATCTCCAACTTTAAGTAAAATTGAATCATTGCATTTCAATACTTTACAGAGATACTCACGTATGTGATTTGTTATTCCAAACATCCCACAGACTGGGGCCAAGCATATCCATGACCTGTATGTAAATTTATTTATAAACATTCAGAGACAACCACAAATCTCCATCCATCCATTAAAAATTCATAAGCACATACCATAATATAGTAGTCACCTTGCCGGCCCTTGAAATGTACTCGTGGAACACCATGACTACCTCCTAATGCACTACAGAACACAATGATGGTAAAATTAGCACTTAATATCCATAACAATGTAAGACCCCAGCAGAGCATCTTCATCACGTAGAAAGGTAACAATCAACTTACTTATAAACCTGCCATTCATATGGTGGTCCATAATTGCACCCCTTACTGCTTCTATGCTCAAATTTTAAGGCTACCTATATTCATTAGCGCAATACGTGAATAACAATAAATCCAATATACATCAGTCAACAGAATTTTAAACCAAATATCACATGCTAAAACCATACCTCAACAGCACCAGCACCAGTCCGCTCGCTAGAACTCATAGCACCTATCCGCCGACCAACATAGACTTGCCCAAATCCTCCCTTCCCAAGTTTTCTCTCAATTCTATACAACGGAGAGCCACCAACTTGAACCTGTTGTAAACAAAAATACATACATATACAGATTCATTTTAAGCACATACAAAAAGCATTCTACATCAGTATCAGTCTCAGTATCCTAGCTGTATAACTTCTAGTTCATTCATCTAATATTAGAACCAGCCATAACAAAAAAAAAAAAAAAATCTAAGAACCAAGCAAAATAAAACTTTTTAACATTGTTCCACAACGTTAAAGAAAATAACAAAGAGAAACAATACATCTGAGCATAACATTGAACAAATCTATATTAAAGAAATAAAGTTATGCTTGTACATTTCTTCAGAACTCAAACTACAGAGAAACAATATGAAACTAATATTACCTTCTCTGGAAGAGGAGCAGTGGTGCCTTCGTCTTCAGCTCCCGCAGCCTTGTCTGCGCTGCGGCCACGGCTATCGTCTTCATCCATGTCTTCTTCTTCAAAAACCCTAACCGAAATCTTATTATTATTCTCTTTCTTCCCTAGCTGCTCTTTCAAATTTATATTTCTAGCTCCGCGAACGGCACCGGCGTTCTCGTTCACGATTCTATAGTCAGCTGTGATCGCGTTGTTCTGTCTCCGGTTCCTCCGGGTCGGGGCAGCCACGGCAGATGTCTTCCTCCGTCCAGCTCCGACGGTCGCCGGCGAGGCTGGCTGAGTGACCTGGTTCGCGTTTGCGTTGTCTACGAGGCTGTTTCTGCGTATTCTAATACGCAACTCAGGCATGGCAAGGGTGGTAGAGGCCCATGAAGAAGGGGAAGACTCGTGAAGGTTCCAGAACCATCGATCAGTGCAGATTGTGGAGTTTAAAAAAAAAATGGTAACGATAATAGGAAAAAATGGATTGAGCAGAAGATAAATAACAAGAAAGATAGAATCAATCCAAAATTAGGGTTTGATGAGAAAGAATTTTAGAGATCTGTAGAGGGAAACAAAAATGAAAAGGATTCTTTGTAGTTCTAGATTTCTAGTACAGAGATAGAGAAAGAAAGATAGGTAGAGATCAAATAGTGAGGTTTGTTATTTCATTTTTTCCTAATTTTTAAAAAATAAGCATTTTATAAGCATTGCATTCCATTAAATATCATGTCCTGTTGGACTTCATAAAATCTATATCAAATTGGCATTGTATTAAAAATAATCCTACAAAAAATATAACGTTATTTTATTATTTTATATTTAAATTTATGATAATTTGCAATTAAAAAATAATATTGAAACAAATTATCAAAGTAATTTAATTAAATTATATTAAATGTATATTAATGATAGGTATAAAATATAAGTAAACCATATAAAGATTAAATACTATATTAATATATAAATAATGAGATTTTAATTGAAGATGGAATAAATATAAGTAAACATCTACATGCAAAATAATACACATTAGACGTTATAAATAATTGAAATTGAAATTTTAATATATTTAACAAAAATATTATATTTATATTAAATCTGAGTTAATTATTACAAAATTATGATATTTATTTTATTATTTCTCTCTTTATTTTTAACCTACATTTAATAAATTACTAATTTAAGTAGGTCAAAATGAAATTATATTGATAATTAAAGGAATTAAAATTAGGATAATACCGTTAGTTTAACCTGTGTTTTACCGCACTTTAAAAAAAATTAATTAAAATATAAATATTTATATATTCTAAAAGTTTATATATTTTATTTTAATTATATTTTTTATGAAAAACAAATCTATTTTATATTATTTTACTCATATTAAATAAAATTAAGTTCTAAATTAAGTATTAAATTTGAAATTATATTCAAATAGAATTTTATTATAAAAAATATATAATTTTATCATAGTATTTTAAATATTAATGTGATTTAAGAAAAAATTTCAATCTTATGTACTTATATTTTATTTTTGTTATCTAATTAAATAAATATTAATTAGATAAAAAACATCAATTTTTAGTACACAGATTTATTTGATAGTAAATTATTTGTTTTCATAAAATAATTCTTCAACCATATATACATACACATTTCATCATTGATTTCACAGTAGTCACCGTGCTAATCACTGTTCTGTCTCCGGTTGAACTGATTAAGGAATTTAAATAAAAAAAATGGTAATGATAATAATAGAAAAAGGAAATGGGTTGGGCTAAAAGATAAATAACAGGAGATATGACCAACCCGAAATTAGGGTATAATAAGAAGGAATTTTAGATATAGCTGTAAAAATGTTTTTAAAAACAGTTTGAAGTTTAAAGGTTGAAGGTTCAATAAAATAATATTTTTATAATATAATAAATATATAATAAAATTATTAATAATGAAATTTTTATAAAAAAATAATAATAAAATTTATTATAATTTTTAATAAAAATTATAAATATAAAATATATTAAAGAAAATAAATAAATAATGATTAAAATAAGATAAAAATATAATAAATTAATTATTATTTAAAATGGATGTAATTAATATAAATAAAAAAATTAAAATATATTATATTTTTATAAAAAAAATCTAATTTTAATTTTTTTATTAAAATAAATTCTATAAAAAATTTCAATCAATTTTTTTTATTTTATCGAATTTAATTTAAATATAATTATTTAAAAATAACTATTAATTTTTAGTCAGTTGAGTTGAACCTGCCATTCTCGTCCAACTTTCAATTAAAAAAAAATCTATGTAATTTTAAATGTTAGAAATAAAGAAAGATAGGTAGAATTCATTTAGATATTTATTATTTTTTATTTAAAAAAAAACATCATTTTTTAAACATTGCATTTTATTATAATGGTACTTGTACGTGAAAATAAATATTATTTTAGTTATAATTATTATTATTATTTCATTATTAATCTCATTAAAAAAATAATTTATAAATATTATTTGTATTTTATCTAAGATGATAGTGATAAGTCTAATATTTGTTATTAATAATTATAATATTATTACAATAAATTTATATATATATATATATATATATATATATATAAATAACACATTATATATTTAAATATTCTTACTCATCGTAAATTTCTTAAAGATATATATATAAATACTTTTATTATATTCATGGAATGAAAAAGTTGTTTTATTTTTGTTTTGAAGATGTTATTTGTCTAATTAAATGTTATCATCTGTGAAACGCTTGAAAAGTGCTATCATTTATCTACTTTTTGTTAATTTAATTGCAAAATTATGGTTGATTTGGATGAAGTACAAATTAATTGAATACTTTTGATAGAAATAAATAAACAGATTTTACTAGTATATTTATGAATAATTTTTTTTATATTTAGTTACTGTTGTTATTACTGTATAATTGCAAACTTAATTTCATGTTATTATATCTATGTCTACTTGGTTTAAAACCAAACCTAAATTTTTGAAAGATTAATAAACAACAATTTTTCTTCAATGACAATTAATTTTTAGTGGATCTTATAATCTTTAAAATTGCTTATATAAAATATTCATACATTAATCTAAATACTCTGAATATTTTATAATTATTAATTAAATTAATTTAACTATTACATGTGTTTCATATTTTGTTACTCCAAAAAATACAAATAATTAAAAAAAATATAAAGTATTTCTCACATATCTACTATGTCTGTGTGCAAAAAAATAACGTGAAAATATTGGTTTATTTTCTTCCATTTTCTAATATTTTAAACACTCTCTCTTATTCAAAATTTCTACATTTTTTAAAAACAATTTATTTATTTAAATATCATGTTTTTAATTTTAAACATGTGAATTAAGAAACTTAACAGTTATCTTGTGAACTAAAATTGTGTTATACATATTATAACAGTTTTTCGAAAAAATAAAAACTAAAATTATGTAAAACAAATTATTATAATTTTTCTTAGTTTGGTTGGGAGATTTTACCACTGGTTAGAGATTAAAACTGATAATTGCGATATCAAAATCTAACTAACCATTAATCACTGTGTCTAACTTTATATTTTTATATTGTAGCTTTTAATTTACCCTAACACTGCTCAAAAATATTTTTAAGGGTTTATTTTATTACAAAATTCAAACAAGTCAGATAATTAAAATATGTTACTGTATTTATTTTTTCATTACAAGATTTTCAAGCTTATTCACTAAGTCAAATTAGGTTAATAGGCTTATCAAAATAAAATGATTAAAAAAAACTAAATTATGGAATATTGACTTTTTCTTTATGCACTCTTATAAAAAAAAATTGGTTTATTTATTTATTTATTTTGAAATTAACTTTCGAAACGCAGAAACAAACGATTATCTGTCAATTCAGTGACATCCTTAATATTTAAACAACTTTATATAGGAAAAAAAAGTATTATTTTTAGTTAATTTGTACGGACCAGGTCACAAGGCCCAAACAGATAACCCTACTTGTCTTCTTCAAACAAATACTGTCGTGATCACTATCTTATTATTTTTCTAACTTCATGTTTTATTGAAATTAGTTCACTATGTCTTATGTTCTGTTCTGTTTGCATAGGAAAATCAAGAGTAAATATATATTATATAATTATTTTGGATATATTCAGGATTTAATATGATGTGTCTACTAAATAAAAAAATTCACATGTATTTTAATTCAGATTTTCTGTAATAAAATTCAACTAAAAAAATGCTATTTTTTTAATCTCTTAGTGATATTAATATAATAATTGTAATTGTAGTGATAAAAAGATTGATAACTGTACATGTAATGGTGATTATAATAAAATCATGCGACTCGGAGAAGAGTCACATCAAAGAATGTGTCTTTTTTATAATTAAAAATCAAATGTAAAACTTTTTTTTTCTTAAAATGAATTAGTGAATGTTTCAAAATTATGTTAAAACTATTCTGGTTTGTTTTTTATCAAAAGGATGTTTTATTTTAATAATTGAATTTGAAAAAAAAAAATTCACCATTATCGACAAAGTCTTACCTTATAAACTTATATCCAATATAGGGACAAATATGTGAATCAAAGCCCTTATGTTTGAAGTTGAATAATCACAGTTTCTATTAGGATACAACATGTAGTGTACATAGCATATATTATAAACTAAGGGTAGTTGTGACGTGTGTTCTACTAATTCAATCAAAGTTCTGGACAAATTTGAGCTTAAGAAATTAATATTATCTGTTTTTGTTAAATAGAATGATTTAAATAGATGTTAGAGGTTATTATTAACCATTAATTTTATATTGAAATCTTAACTATTAGACCCAATATATTTTTTAAATAAATTAAATTTATAATTCAAATTATTCTAAATTATATTTTTTATTTTCTTAAATCACACAAATATATAGTTTTTTAATAAATATTATTTTTCTAACATAATGTCATATTGATATTATTTATCTTAATTTTAATTGTAGTTGTATACTTTTATATATATATATATATATATATATATATATATATATATATATAAGATTTATATTATAATTCAAATTGTTTCAATTTATATATTTTTTTATTTTCTTAACCTACGCCTGGCAATGTCATATTTTTTAATAAATAATATTTTTGTCTAACATATTGTTATTTCTATATTGATATTATTTATCTGAATTTTAATTGTAGTTGTATATTTGTTAGTTCCACAGTATATATATATATATATATATATATATATATATATATATATATATATATATATATATTAGTTATAAAATTTAATAGATCATGTTAATGATTGGTAGACAAAAGTTTATTATGACTTAGAGCTTGAATTAACATATAAAATTAATTTATTTTCTTTTATATATACCTTATTTGAATATATTTTAGAATATTAAATTATTTGTTACAATATTTAATTTAATTTTAATAGTCGATTTTTTTAATATATATATATATATATATATATATATATATATATAAAATTATAACTTTTAATTAATATTAATTTGATTAATCTTTCAGAACTTTAAGTATAAGTTATAAAGTGTATAAGTTTAAATAATATATAAACGAGGATAACACATAAATATATTATATAAAGATTTTAGGTTAAAAATAATGTATATTTTTTATATATTTATCTTATTTTATTGAAAATATAATATATTATTTTTATATATTTACTTTATCTCATTTTAAAAATGATAACAAGTTTACTATCATCGTAGCAAATGAAATTAATATTCTACTATAAAAGTTAAATTATACTTTTATTTTTTTTATATTTAATTTAGTTTCTTTATCGTGAAAATATAAGACAATAACTTAATTTTAAATAATTGAGTAAATATTATTATTTTGTTATCTAATTGAAATTAACTAAGTTAATTGTGATAGAATCTTTTTTAGATGGAAAAAAAGTATACTTTAAAAGATAAAGTGTAATACTAATTTAAAATTGTCATAAAATAAATATATATTTAATGAAACTTAAAGTTTATTATAATCCGATGAATTAAACTGGTGACTGATTTTAATTATTGAAATTTTATTTACTAAATCAGTCACTAAATATTAAAAGGAAAATTAGTCACTGATTGATGAAATTTTGGTCACTAAAATTCGGTCATTGATTTCAATCACTATTAATAATTTTTCTAATAATTTTTAAATTAACATTTAATATTACATTTTATTCTCCAAAATTCATTCTGATCAGGGAAGTCAAAATCCAATTTTCATGCAACTACAATATGAGCCATGATTTGAAGCACAATCAGTTTTGCAATGTATAATTATACATACAAGTTTTATGATAATTTATTATATAAATTGTGAATGAAATGGGTTACCCTCAAATTACAAATCACATCACTTGCTAGATATAATTTTCAAAAATTCACAGGATCAAACAAACATTTCTTAGATCATATAGTATCCAATATAAAAACTTAACTTAAAAGGCTTCTTTGTGCTTACATTATCAAGCCGCAATAACTAGGTACAGTGTGCGCACGAAATCAAGATTACAATCTTGCTTAAGAAAAAGAACAATGATTACAAATTTTGTTTATATTATTACTGGAAGATGTAACTTTATCAAATCATCTTTATTGTGTCTTTCATACATGTGGTTCATATATGAGCATGATTGTCTCTTCTCCACCCACTTACTAACCAAAACCAAAGAGAGGGCTCTAGTTCTGTTAGGGACAACCAAAATATCAGTACCGTTGATATTTAAAATTAAAATATGTAATGGATAAACAATAGATATTCAAATATACATTAGAGTCATATTTTTATCAATATCATATTTTTATCAATATCGGTGTGTCTACAAAATTCAATATTGTTTGGACAGTAACTTTAGTTGAGAATTTTTCTGTTTAGAAGTATAACAAATCTTATAAAATTATAAAAAAATTTAAAATAATAACTTTTGTTTTTTGAAGATTAAAGAAGAAAAATATAAATTTTGAACCACCTATAACAAAAAGGAAATTTATTAACACATGAGAGAGTAGAAGTTTAGAAAATAAAATAACACATGAGAGAGTAGAAGTTTAGAAAAATAACTTATTTAGTAGAAAAAAATATGTTCAAAATAAATAAATAGGAAAAAAAATGAAGATGAGAATTGAAAAGTGTAAAAATAACCTAAATTTAATTGAGTAAATAAGATAAATTCTAAAAAGACGAGTAAGTGAAAAAAAAAGTAATATATATTCCATTAATAAGACATTTTATTAAATGTGATATAATAGAGACTCTATAATTCACTAATTTTGAAATTCAATAATTTCAAAAGATGAGATTTTAACACTAATCATTTAAATTAAATTACTGAGTTCCTCGCTAAGGTTGATAAAATTGAACAATTATAATTTTTATTTTTATTTTTACAAAATCATTAATAAATTTTTTGATGTGGGAGTAAAACTTAGCTTTTAATAAATTTTAGGCTTAACTTTAAAACTTATTTATAAAACCATTAAGCATAGCTACTTTTTAAGTTATTCAATATGGGACTAAAATTGAATTTTAATCTCCAAATACAAATAACTAGATAAAATCATCAAGCATGGTCTAATGCTGAATAGTTTAATAATAAATCATACTTGATTATATGAAGTTATTTGATATATGGTACTAAATTTGAATTTTAATCTCCCAATACAAATAACTAGATAAAACCATCATAATGCTGAATAGTTTAATAATAAGTCATACTTGAATCCTTTGAAATTCAACCTTGAATAACTCCATTTTTTTTCTTCATAAAAGCGAAACTTTTAAATCCATTATCAATTAAAAAATAGTTATATTCACTTATTCTAGATATACAACCTTTTTTTAATTTATTTATTGAAATTTAAAAGTTGAGTTTTGATCTCTTATTTAATACAGTTCAACTTTTAAATGGACATATCATTATATAAAATACTAGTCATAAGTACTCACTAACTTATTCAATATGAGACTAAAACAGATTAAATCAACATATTTATCATATAAAATATTACTCAGTAAGTGTTTATTAAACTATATACCTGCCTAAAACTCAATTTTATACTCCAAAAATTAACCAGGTGAAATCACCAAATATAATATCATATTGAATAACTTAATAAGAAGTCACACTTAATAATTTTATATCATGGGTCTTTGAAATATTTTAGTTTAAACTTTGATTTTTAGTTCAATATAGGAATCATTTTATACTTGGCTATTTTGTATATAGTCAAAATTTCAACTCTATATTAATTAAAAGGTATATTTAGTTGGTGTAAGTTGGATTCACAAGTGAAATGTCTCACTAAAATATCTCTATTCATATACTCATAATCATACATCTCATATACATGTTGGTATAACTCAAAAAGAGTGATTATATATATAACCTTTATGATTCAAAAGCATTTTGAACTTGTAGCTTGACCATTAATAAAGTAAAACTTATTCATGGACGTTAGTTTTTTTATTTTTTTATAACTGTAACATATACGACACTATTTGACAAGTGAGTTCATCTCAGTTATTTTTTACGTTAACTTGTGTAGAATTGATGTTTAAAGAATGTTTGTTTATGTGCACTAGTAGAACTTTAATATCAAAACTTAGATTAACTTTTTATAAAGTCTATGTATAAACAAGCTCTTTGAGTTGGTTTACCAAATTAAATTTGCACAATCTCTCTTCCACCATCACAATTATTTTACAACAATGTGAAAACGTACGTGTTGATTAACTTTGTGGGTTGGAATTTACGTGAATGATCTTATGCTTTCAAGGAACAATAATGATACCATCAGTCTTTAAAATATACTCTGATACATGTTTTCAGGTCAAAGTCCTTAGTTGATGCAATATTCTTAGACATTAACATATTTCTTAATTCTATAATATTGAAATAATTTTCTGTGTCACTGCAAGTACGTGTTACATATTGTATTTGAAGAAGATTGGGATTGGCAAAATATACCGATTTTCCCTTGATCAACATCATTATCTGTAGCCTTTGGTTGAAGGTTTTCCTTCCACAGTGAATGTTGTCAGAAGTTAGTGGGTAAGTTAATTAATTTACTTGTTTAAAACAAGACCTGATCTTGCATATTGTATGCATACACTTGCTTAGTTCATGTAGCATTTAAGGCATGAAAACACTAGGTTGCTGCTCTATGTGGTATACACTATAATTGAAAGGTAATCATAAATAAATAATTTTATGTGTTGATTGTGATTTACAACAATATGCCTTTGTATGATTCAAATTAGGGCAAAACTATCCTTTCACCCCCAGATCTCTTACTTTTTAGTTTACCCTCCTTAATAATTCTTTTGTTATAATTTCATGAAATTTTTTGAAACAAGAAGATTATAAGGAAAACATTCTGCTACTGGTAGGGTTACTGTACTGTGATAATTGACTGCGTCTACATGGATACTAGACAGTTAACTAATATCCAATTGATTGGGATTTCATTTAATTAAGGTGGATATATACGATTTCGGACAGTGATACAAAACGGTGAGATCGAGCTCTTATAGGTTTCTCAAAACATCATGCAGCCCAAGAACCCTTCTTAATTAACGGAAATAAAATTAGTTAAAGAAGCAAAGCAACGGTTTAATTCGTTGGTAACATATACGAATAAGTAAGAACATGAACACGATTCATTGCAGTAATTAACAGTGAGTAACATACATGGAAGACTAATTAAACTAACTACAGTTTTCACTACACGCATTATGCTATACACGTCAGCAACAGTGATCCAACCATTTCTGCAACCGCAACTCTCTGTAGAACCTCGCTATGAACTCCTCCGCAGCCTCGTCCACGTGGAAATCCTTCTCCACGACGTCGTTCAGCATGGAAGCGGCGGAGCCCGCGATCTTCGCGCGCCTCTCTATGGTACCGTCACCACCGCCACGGCACATCCTCACCGCCCGGTGAGCCGGCGAGCGGCGGGAAGAGGGCGGAGAGAGCTTCCTCCGACTGGCATGCGAGACGCGCGGCGGACTCCCGCTGCAGCTGAACTGGTACTCCAAGGGCGAGACGAAAGAGACGTGAGGGTCACGTGGGCGGCACGTCAGGGCCTGGTGGTGGCGCACCACGACGTCGTTCAGCGCCTTCCCTATGTTCTTCCCTCGCTTCATGACGTCGTTTTGTATGAAGAAGCCGAGGAAACGCACCGTTTTGGAGAGCTTCTCCGGCACGAGGGGTTGGCGGTTGGGGTCCATGCACGTGATGTCTGCCACATGTGGCAGAGTGAAGTGTGTCTGTTTCATGTGTTGTGAGTTTAGGAGAAATTAACCTAGAGTGGTGTGGTCCAGTTACAGAGCCAAAGTAATGGAATTGGTGAAGAGGGTTTGGTTTGTGTGTGTAGGATGGAATTTATAGCAATGGAAAAGGGTAGATAAGGGCAGAGAAAACAAAGTTGGTTGGTTTGACGTTGCTGTTAGGGATAGTGAACCCTATAATCATTACAGTTTTATTGTGCATATCCTTCTTTTTCCATTTCTTCTCTTATTATTGGATGTTCCTCAGCAATTATTGTGTTATTATATATAACACCTATACTTATTCCTTTTCCTTTGATGTCTCTTTTTCTCCCTACTTTATCTTCTTAATTAATTTTTAAATAATTAAACTGAACAAAGCATCAAGTATGTTTGATCCTCACTCGGTTCAAATTTAAAATGGTTAGATGGGAATTGAATTGATTATATGTAGTTGAACATAATAAGATATAGAGTTTACCGTAATAGCACCAGCAGCAGCACCTAAAGTCCCAAACCAGTGGCGACTTTGTGACCTCTGAGTGACCATTGTCTGTGTTGTGGGCCCAGTGGCGTGTGTTGATACGCACCTTTAGTGAAGTAGAATACTTGAGTGAGATTTTTCTTTTATATATTTTATTATAGTAATGGATATATAATTATAAACCGTGGAAAAGCAATAGTACTGACTCACGGATTACGCACATATATAGTTATAAATTAGGAATATGAAATATGGAGGGGTCTCCAAATGACAACTTTTGGTTAGGTGTAAGTTTTCCTTTAGCCCTACATTATCCATATTTAATTCCCAACTTACATGTAAAGGCTATGTGAATTGCAGACTTTGGTTATTTTATTTCCCCATATGGCCTACCATCATCATGATAGTATCAATTATCAGGAATCCTATAGAACTTTTATTCAGTCGGTGATCGAATTGTGTATTCTATAGGTATCTCACAATTCAATTGTTTAAGCTTAAAATCCTTTATTTGTTCTTATCGAAAGTAGTCATGTGCAAAGTTTTGTTTCACATATTCTTTCACTTTCTACTTAATGATATGTATAGGAAATTTCCGGACTTACACAACATTTTAAATGATTTTAGTAAATGTAATACGAAATCAGATAATAACTATTATTCGTTTAGTTTTATTTAAATGAGTTATAATATCAATAAACAAGATTATAACAACATTACAAGTCATTTTCAGCTGTTCTTCATCACGATTTTCATTCAGTGAATTGCCTGGTTCCAATACTTATCTCTATGTATGTCATTGTCAATTGATGGTGATCATCTTTTCATTCAGCTGATTCTTTTTCTCTCAACAATAACCCAGTTCCAATTTTTACTCCCTACATATGCAACTTTTTATCATTGGAATCTCGTGTAATTATGTGTTGTGTAATATATTTAGGAATTATGCATATGTTTAAAAACTCTCTTCAAGACATATTCGATTAAGATAGTTTTTTTACTGATTAATGATAAAATGCAATAGAAATCAAATACAATCCCAGGACAATAATTTTGGATTGAATAAAATTGGAGTTCATATATTTTATCTATTTTGGTTGTAATAATATGAAAATATTTAATTATTCATGTTATTCAATAAACTTTTGAAAATAATAAGACCGAATAATGTAATAGTGAGACGTGTGAACACTCTTGTCGAGGTAATAAAAAATATTTAAAAAGGAAAAATGAGATAATTTCAGAAGAAAATATTTTTATTAAATATCATTAAAAAAAATCATACCATATCTTTAACTATATTTGTGGATTTGAGGTTTTTTTTTTCTTTGTTTTGTAAAAGCTTGATAAAATTTTTTACTACTCATGTATATATTTTGAAAATTGAATTTGACTTTGGTCTTAAAGAAATATAGGTGGTCGTTTGATTGTTTTACCAAATTCCACATCTTTTCTCACTTCCTCTTCATTTGAAAGTCCCACATTGTACCAGATAATCTCATGCATTCTCTCCCATCCAGTATTTATAAGAGAGAATTAAAAATAGGGCTTACACAGACAGGCAAAGTGTAAGAAGAGAGAGTCCTATCGCAGGTAAGTTTATTTATCTCATTCCTTTATATATTTATGTAATTTTTTATATTTTATTTGTTTAAAAATTGAAATCATTATATCTTTTATTTAAATCTATGTTTCCTTTTTATATATATAGGCATACTAAAATGGATTGAAATTATGTTTCTGGATACTCATTGAAAAAAAGAAGAAGTTTATAATAGTTTCAGTTAGCAAATTCACACATGTACAAGGGCACTGAAGTTAAAAGCAAGATTTTGTTTAATCTACTGTGATTATTCTTTAATAATATAATTTATATATTAACTTTTGTATTAATGATAGTAGGTCTTCGGTTGTATTTTAATTTTTTTATAAAAGATTGTGCTTGTCAAATATTCTTAAATTAACAAAAAAAAAAAAAGTTAACACATGGAGGGAGAGAAATGAATAAATTGATTTGTTTGTGCTGTAACTTTAATGATCAGCTGCAGATTCCTATTCCATTTTGATCATGTACAGTAGCACCACTACTTTTCCTCCATTTCTCTATAAAAAAGAAAATATAAACATACTTTTGCTTTCTCATTTTTTCACTTAATTTCTATTCTATTTTTCTTTCCTTCTTTATATCATTAAACCCATCTATTATTTTCATTAAATGAATTTAGGCATTAACCCACCTCATGCATATTAATCCTCACATTAACACTTATATATTTTTTCTATATTTTTCTATTTATCTATTACTTCATATCATCATATTGAGTTTGTGTACTTCCCCATCTGTGATGTATAGAATAAGTGTGTTCAATAATTATATAGAAAATCATGGGAGAAGCATCAGATCCAAAATGGAAAGGTAATGAAGAAATTGAGCTAGCAAACACAAATGCAGAAATAGCATGGACTGTGTTAGAGGATTTTTGCAACATACACAAATGGATGTGCTTAGATACATGTTTTCAAGTTGAGGGAATTCTTGGCAAACCTGGTCTCATCCGCTACTGTTCTTCTACTGTTTTTGATAATGTTGAGAAGACAGGAGTCACCAAATGGACCACAGAGAAGTTACTTGCCATTGATAATGTTCAACGTTGTTTGACCTATGAAGTTGTTGAAAACAACATGGGATTTAAGTCCTATGTGGCTACATTGAAAGTGCTTCCAATCGAGGGGGATGGATGCAAGATTGAATGGGAGTTTGTCTGTGATCCTGTTGAAGGGTGGAGTCTACCAGGATTGGAAGTGTATGTTGGGTCTGCTCTCCGGTACATGAAAAAAAAGATTGAACTTGCCTTCAACACACAGTAGGATTTTCATATGATTGAAAAATCAATATGATACTGCTTGAAACTTTTACAGTTAATAAAGCATAATAAGAAAATTTGTGGTATTAAACTTTTGTGCAATTATATCTGTTTGGTTAACTCATTAAAAAAAATAATGTGTTTGATTTAATATCTTACACTTATACACCCAATATATAATTCATGAGAAATTTATGACGTCCATAAATGAGAATCAGAATATTAATTTTTCATAATAGTTTCGCACATAAATTTATTTATCACGACAACATAGAATGCTTTGGTTATTTTCCCACAACTATTTATAATTTAATATTTTTATTATTTATCCTTAAATCTAGGTTTACTTAATATTTTATCTTTGTTTACTTTTTTATTTTAGTAATGGTTTAATGATAATATTAGATATCCATTGATAAAGTTGTTTTGTTCAAAAGTAAAATTTTCAGAAGATCAATTTTTTCCTTTCTGCATACATTGGATACAGATTGAAAATGGTACTTCACATATATGTGTAAGTAATTTTAAAATAATAAAAGTAAAAGTTAAATAAATTATTTTTTTAATAAATTATATTCTAAAATATTAAGTTGCTTTCAACTTAGCATCTCAAATATAATATATATAGAGTTGAAAATTCTTAATAGAGAAAAATGAAATATTGATATGATATTTTTAAGCAATTGATTATAAGCAACAAAACTTTTCAGAGAAGAGATGAAACTTAAAATGGAAAAAAAATAAAAAATTTAAAGCTTGTTAGGTAAAGTATAGTTTATTGCATTCTTTATCTATTTAATTAATAGACTTAATTAATTAAATTATAGGGGTAAAGTTGCGAAAATGTGAAGCTAAAAAAGTGAAATTAAATCTTTTTAAGAAGTATAAACAAAGGGATATTTTCAGCATTAAAATACACATTTTAAGAAGAAAACAAAAAGTATACACTATGGAAGTTATAAAAAGTGAAGTATTTTATTATTATTATTATTATTGTAGTAATTCTCAATGGTTTAGCTTGATTGAGAAACCAACTTGTCTCAACTTTTTCTTTTTTTCTTCTTTAAAGCTGAAATCTAAAACCTTATGACATATGAGTTTAATTGCACGGGAACAAATACGTTTCAAATGAAAAAAAAAAGAAGAAGAGTATTTTATTTATCTTTTATTTGTTATTGTTGGAATTCTTTGAAGAGAAACGATTTTTTTTAACTAGTAGAGTAGGAATCTATTATATAAACAACCTATATTCCTAGGGGAGACATTCTTACAAGGAATCCTATATAAATTTAGATTTCATAATCCATGTTTACCATAATATCAGTTTTTTAGGATTATTTGACAAAAAAACACGCTTTTTATTAATGAGTCATACATTTATGTTATACAAAAAATTTAATCCAAAATTTTAATTTTTTATTATTTATTATGATTTATTTATTTTGTCCATTTTGATGTAATATTAAATTTCAATTCACATTTAAATTAATATATATTAAGTGAATTCGTAATTTCGTATTGATGTGAATATACATAAATCCTAAATATGGAGAGAGTAATCATAATATTTGGTTGAATTCTTTAACTAATGAGTTTATTCATTTTTCATTGTTAATTGTAATTAACCCTTCAACCCCTTAATTATCATGGTTCTTAAGATTAGGTTGGTCATTAAACTAGTGAATGTATAGATTTAAGGTTCAAAGATTCACCCGTTTAAACAAAAATTAAATCAGAGTGTTAAATTAGGTTTAATAAAATAATATATTTCAATAATATAATAATATATTTATTTAAAATAAGTTTATAACAACATAATAACAATTATAATTCAATATAAATATTATTTGACAAAGTATTATATAATAATAAGAATGATTTGTAAAATACAAAAAGAAAAGAAACATGAATAAACATATTATCAAACACTTGAAATATAAAGTAACTGGCGAAAAAGATTATCGTTACACCTAATTTGAAAATAATTAGGATAAAAATAACTATAACTAACTTGAAAACAATTAAGGGAGGAATTTGTACTATATCTTCCATTACATCTAACTTCAAAATTTATACATTTTATTTTATTTTATTTCAAGGCATGGTTATGGAACCCAATAATAATTCAATGTTCACTTGTCAAATTAATTTTCGAAATTAAGAGATTGTGATTTTTACATATTATTGTATTTTTGTAAATGATTGTAGTGATGATAATAGTAGATAACAATGTCATTAATGACGACGTAGAAAGAAGTCAATCAAAGGTAGTGAGTGGAGGTGGCGATAATAATGATAAGAACTAAAAATATAAAAGAAAAATACAACCATTAGTAAAAAATCAATTTTATCTCTTCATGTGTTGTGTGTCTTTATGTTAAACTAAATAAAGAAAAAGAAAAAAAATAATATGACAAAACGACATCATTTAGCTATTTAAAAAATAAAATAAAATTGAGTCACCATTGATCCATCCAGCTTCACCAATTTATCCGATTATTTATCGATTCATTATTTGTCCAATTTTTAAGAAACTTTGGATCGATTATCGTACAAATTCTCGGTCCAACCAACTAAACTTACCAGTTCAATCCGATTTTGATAATCATGCTAATTATTAATAAAACTATAAATAATTATTTTGTATCTCTAAAAAAGATTTTTTCTATCTTGACAATATTCACTAAGATTAGAACGAAGTTTTCTCTTTTGTTCCATCTCTTATAAATACAATCCAAACTTATTATTGTGAGAAAAAAAGAAAAGATAATAAGAGTCAAACTCACCTTTAACATCTTTAATTGTCATGTCTACTGATAATGGTTGATACTAACAATATAATAAAAACGTATGAATCTACTTTCATGTTATTTGGTTATAAAATTGAATTATGTTTTAATTGTTTTAATTTTTTTTAATAATTTCTATTTTTCTTGTCATAATTTTAGCTTATTGAATCTTTTAAAAATGTTTATATGAAAATTCTCTCCCACCTACCCAATGTAACATACATAGGATAAAAAACATAATTTTTTTCACCACTTGGCATGAGTATATAATCTAGCTAATTTTCCTTAAAACAAGAATAATTTTATAGTTTAACATCAATTGGTTCTAGATTTTCAACATGCACACTGACACTTTGAGCTATCAATTCTTCCTCATGCATCACCACTGATCTACTGGTACAAAATAGACTTTTTATGCCACCTAATCTTTTATCAGACAAAAAAATAATCGACTAAAAATAATAATAACATTTTTGTAAATAAAAAACACAACATAAAAACCCAATTTTATGCTAGTAATCACCTAAACCCCCCTTTGGATTCAATTTCTCTTTGACACATTTTTGTCTTCCTCTTCTCTTTCATTCAATAAAATAAAAGAATGATAGAAGACGAGAAGAGTGCGATGAGCATGTGGAGTTTCAGCTGGAGTGTTTGCTAAATCTTGCAACATAGCAAGGAGAGCAATGAAGTATGCTATGCCACTAAGAACAGACCCCATAAGCTTTTTAGCTCAAGATGATCTATGCCTTTTTTTGCACCCTCTCAGATACATGCACTTTTTGTTATTTTGTTAGCCATTTGTTATGAATTACTGTTGGAAGTTCCACAGGGTATTAAAAAATATACATAAAAATGTGAAATATTAAATTATACAAATGAGATTAAAAAGTATATATAAGTTTTCTTACTAAAAATCAACCATCATGTTAAACAAATTTATGTGATGGTCATAAATAATAATGAATAATCAATTTTAAAATAATAATATATATGAGGTTCTATTATAAACAATTTTTTTGATAATTAATAATAGTATAAAAGAATATAAATATATAAGATGTAAGAATGAAAATAAATTTATTTTATTTATTAAAAATATTTTAGTAATAAATAATATTATTTTAAAAATTAAATATTTCATGTTTTATTTTTAATATATTATCGCGATGACAAGACGAGTCAGTGATTTTCAACAATTTTAATAATATTAATACAAATTGATAATATATAAGTATAAAATAAACATTTTTCACATATATATATATATATATATATATATATATATATATATATATATATATATATTATATAAAAGTCATTAAATGTTGTTGAGGTTTTAGAGGTGGGTGTGGTTGTACATCGTGCTGGAATGAGATAAATGTTATCATTTTTGTTTTTCCAAATACTAGTTTCAGAATTTTTATCTACTCTTGTGAGCTATCTAAAGTCCCCATTTAAAAAAAAAATAATTTAAATTTGGAAATTCCAATTTTTTTTCTCATAATTTGTACCTGATACACCATAATTTCAGGATATATTTCAAATTAATCTAATAAAATCCAGCCAACATACAATATATATTCACAGAATTGTAGAAAACAATTCAAAATTTGACAAATTACAACTAAAATTTGCATGAAACAAAATTGGTATATATGTACATTTAGATTATGTGACTAAAATTGCATGAAACTAAAATTTCAGGTTATATTATGTGACTAACTGTGTTGCACATTTAGATTGCGGTCAACACTTGCTATAGATTGTACTATTTTAATATTATTGGTTTGTTATGTATGGAAATGTCTACAATTAGGTTCGCTTTTTTTGAAGGTAGTTTGCTATTATCATGTAGTGTGATTTTTATCACATGTCTTTCATTCGACGTAATATACAACCGATGATTGTTACGTAAATGCATGGACCATCAACTGCTGGTAAATGCATTGAAGAAATTACAATTGCTGTTACATTATTATATTTACATCCACAACTCTTACAAGATCAGAATGTATAGTCTACACTACTGTTGCACGTTTATGTCCTATCATATATACTCTAACAAAATCAGAATGTATAGTCTACACTACTGATGACGTTATCCAGCCAACAAGACATTGAATCAAAAAAAGCTCTCGTCAATCAACATTGTTATATTGTTAACATGTGCAGTTGAAAGTCATTGAAACGTCACTAAGTTAGTTGTGGTCTAAATAACACTGTAAAATTCTATGTAGTAGATATTAACACTTATGTCCTGCATGTTGAAGAAGAAATTATTAGTATACATCAACGTAATGCAATTCAAAACTAATGTAATAATATTCTAACAGAGTAATTCATTAAAAAAACAATGTTTCCAAACCATTTTGTTGAGGGAGACAATTATGTGTCGTCAACATTACTGTCAAGTGATGTCAACAACGACACAAAACCAGTGGTACCCAATGTTGATGGCTGCAAAGGGCAACATTTACATGAGTTTTGACATATGACTTTACTGCCATTTTACATAACATATACTGCATAAACAGTATATCAGTCCCACAAAGAAATTCAAATGAATTGCATATCACACTTTAAATAAAGGAAATTCAATTGAACAATCACTATAACATGAAATAAATTTCATTTCTGACACACCAATCCAGATGACCGATAATCAACATGAGTTTCTACGTGAAGGGTTGAGTTTAACAACTCGGACGAAGTTCCTTCAGTGTTCCCCTGTAATGGCGAAGATAAGATATTAATGAACTTATGAAATCATCGCATACAAAATAACATGACAGTTGTGAATATAATACTTACAATATTTGTGGTGCACGTGTGCTGGACTTTATTTTTTAACCTTCGCTTTGTAATTTTTTTGGTTGTTGACACCTTTCGGAGTGAACGTGGTCTTCCTTTCCTTTTAACTTGCAACGGACTTCGAATGTCAATGTCAACGTTGTCAACATATAAGCTTTGTGAATCTGTATGAGTATTACTTTCGCAGATATTGGTATCTATTTCAGTTTGAGAACGTTGAAATGTATGTGTTGGAGCAAATTTATTCATCATTTCATGCAACATGTCCGTCTGGTCAATTGACTCTGATGCAACTTCCGCAATCTCATAAAATCTTTTGCATAACTCATCGTATCATTCAATCTGTGGTTGCTTCTCCTTTACATTGTACGTGGTTTTCATATAAGTATGCTACATCTTTGTTTTCATTTATATCTCCCATGCTAGATAAACGTTGAAGGATACAATTCCTACCATTGACAACAATATAATAGCAACCATCTCCTTTAAATTATATTCATATTACAATACAATAGTTTACCTACTTACATCATGCAAAGATACAAAATCAAACACAAGTTTAGGAGGCATTATGAACCGTATTACAAAGCCTAACCTAAAATTTAGCCACGAAAGTGCCTATTTTATGTAGCTAAAATTTAACCCTATTCATTGTGCCATTTGATCAAACAGTTGGTGACCAGATTTGTATATTGTAACCCAACAAGTGGAAAAACACTTTCAACACCACTTTCATAGCAAACTATTTACAAATTAAACAGACTAACGAACCAATTATTCAACAAAAAATTCATGAAAATTGTAGACTAACATGAACATAGGCACAAAACGAGAAGAATGCACTTACTTGAACCGTAAAAATGCAGCTTAGGAAAAGGATCTCCGATAGATAATGATAATGGAGGAGATTGATGGCGAGAAGAAGGTAACAATCAACAAATTTCTTCAACGTCAATGCTTCTATCGCGCAGATGTGAAACAGGTGACTGTCAGCGTCGCTCACTGATTTTGCCTTTAGGTTACACGTAAGGTCCGCTTGAACGACTTTATTGTCGCTTACATTTAATTATGACAGATAAATTAATATTATAATCTATTAGCATAATATAACCAATCATATACCACTTATAATCGATCATCATAACGTATAATCGATTATAACCTAAAATAATCGATCATTTTATCTGATTTTTCTAATATCGCTCAAGCGAAATTAACATCGCTCGAGCGACGCCACCTGCTAAGATTGGGGATTATCGGGTTGTGTTTCGCTTGAGCGACACTATTCTCGCTTGCACGATATCCGATTCAAACATGTGGTCACCCATGTTACATTATGCGGCTAACTTTGATCGACGTTTATCCCGAGGTCAACATTCGCTCAAGCTAAACTTACATCGCTCGAGCGACACCGCCTACAAAAAATTCGGATTCTCGGGTTGTATTTCGCTTGAGCGACACTAGTCTCGCTCGAGCGATATCTGATTCACTTTTAAGAGCAGTTAAAGTGGAACCGCTATCATATATGTAACTTTTAAGAGCGGTTAATATTTTGACCGCTCTTAAAAGTGAACATATAATAGCGGTTCCAATTTAACCGCTATCTAAAATATACTTTTAATAGCAGTTAGTTATAGAACCGCTCTCTTTAGTATGTTTAGATAGCGGTTCTGGGAACCGCTCTCTAAAGTCCCAATTTAAAAAAAAATTATTTAAAATTTGAAATACCAATTTTTTTTTCTCATAATTTGTACCTGATACACCACAATTTCAGGGTATATTTCAAATTAATCTAACAAAATTCAGCCAGCATACAATATATATTCACAGAATTATAGAAAACAATTCAAAATTTGACAAATTAAAACTAAAATTTGCATGAAACAAATTTGGTATATATGCGGTGGTGAGTGAGTGAGTTCGACTGACAAGTTGGGCAAGTTCACAACCGCGTGAGGAAGGTCGAGGTCGAGGAAGGAATGAGAAAGTTCTGTGCTAGAAAAATGAGAATCGGAGAAGGAGAGATGGACAAAAGAATGAATTATTTAATAATAAAAACACTGTACATTTAATATTTTTTTATTCAGTAACACTGTACATTTATTATTTTTTTATTGGGTTGTCGAACGGATGTTTAAAATAGGTTGTCAAAATATCCGGACTCGGGAAGATATATGCCCTTGCATCATTGGGAAATCTACAAAGGGCTTCTAGTACTCTGAATGAGTTTGAGTTGGCTTATGGAGACTCTGGTCAAGAAGCTGAAGAATTGTTCTGCCCATTTACTTCATTACATCCATTGGTTATGGCATGCTCCAAGAAGGGTTTTGAGACTCTAGATAATGTATATCTTTTCCTATGATGCATATAATTTTTATTGACTCTACTAGTTTTAATATTGGCAAGTTTTCATTTGGAAATAGATTACAAAGTTTATCATTTTTGACATATATGTAGAAAAAAATTCCATGTTGCTATGTCATATGTTACATTTATATTACGTCTTTCAATTGTTGACATGCATGCAACATAGATTAAATTTCTGCCATTATCTATGTAGTTCTTAATAATGATACATTCAACTCCAACTTCTTCTAATCATGCTCTCTTCTATTTAGGTTTATTTTCAACTGGAGAATTTAAACCGTGCAGAGAATCCTTATAAATCCGTTGTTGCTCTAAACTGCATCATTTTAGGATGTGCAAACATATGGGACCTTGATCGAGCTTACCAAACTTTTGAGTCAATTGGATCTAATTTTAGGTTGAGTCCTGATATTCATTCTTACAATGGGCTGATGTATGCCTTTGGGAAGCTCAAGAAGGTGATGATTCCTTCTCCCAACCCACTTTATATATCTTTTTGCTCATCCTATCTACTCCTTTTATTGCCCCCACATTTAGAAAGTTTACATTAGACTTTGAATCAGGTTTTTTCTGGGCTTTGCATGCATGATGTGTGGCATATGCTACCTTCAACCCTATATTTAGGTGTCTTTTGAGAAAAGTTTTCGTTCTTTGTTATAAAACTCCTTTCAAAAATGTATTTTGCAATTTTTTTAAATCAAAATGCCCCTAATTACTTTTAGTTTGTTGTCAATAAACAATAGATGTTGTAGAATAATAAGATAAACTAAATTATCTCTTTCTTGGACGAAGATTGAGAAATATGACTTGCCACAATATTGTCCGATGTAACTGTTAGCAAATAGGTAGAAACATTGAGATGATGAGTCACAATATTTTTAAGGGTAAACTGTTAGCAAATTTAATGCCTCAGACTAAATGAAGCAATCTTTTGAATTCCTATGAATTAGTTAAAATGGTCTTATATATAAGGACAAAAGCAGTATATACGTTCTACTGTCTAACTTTACTTTGTTGTTTCAATTGTTTCTGGGATTTCATAGGATAATAGGAGGGGATGCGTAAGCTAGGTTGGAAGCTGGTGTCGGAGTGGACACCTTTTTTATAGTTTTTTTTGCTGCTTAATTATTATATACTGCAGGCGTTAAAGAAAACTATGTACTACAACAATTTCTCACTTTTTCTGGGCCTTGTACCAACCTCAACCAATTATTTGAGCAACCTTATTTATTTTTATTTTGAAAATCAGAAACAGTTTTTGAAAATAGACAGTATTATCCAGAGCCTAAATCTTAGTTTTCAGTTTTATCTTTGATTGACATTAATTCATGTAATATTCAGTTTTAAATCTAAACAAAAAAGTAAAAATACTAACAAAACAACAAAGTATCAATATCGTCCAGAGCCAAAAGTTTGTCATTAAGGTTGAGATTTCTGGTATACATTCAGTAGTAATGTGGTTTCTTTCTGTTTCCGTAGGATATTGGATATTCCATTTTGAAAGCTTATTCCAGAGTTCTAGCAAATTTAGCCTTCAGCATCCTATTCTAGATAGGAGATATATTGCAGGAGGATTCTTCAAGCAATCCTTCACCTTTGGCGATAGATTGCTCTCGTGGGATAAATCTCTCTCACACTTGGGTGGTTGGTTCACATTTGAGGCAGTCCTTAGTTGACAAGATGAACAAGGATGATGAACAACATTGTGATTCTAGCTATTACAGTACTTCTGATTTAGTCATTGAGTTATTATTTAAAGTACGAATTCTTTTTACTAAAACTTGAAATATGCAGCATAAGAAACACTTTTAACCAAATAGCAAATGAAAAAGGTGTTAGATATGAACAAAAAAGGATTACATTAAAAACAAGGATTACTACTTAGTTTGGATTAAATAAAAGTAATCGTATTAATAAATGTTTTGTAAATGTCATCATTGTTGTGTATATTTCATGCAGAAGCTTATCTTTTTCTTTCCCTTACATATGGATTTAATGCCTCGTAATCAGCTGGAAAAAAAAAAGTTAGTTCATTACATCTTCACCAACTAGTAAAGGGTTTATTCGCTGTCTGGAACCCGAAAGAAAAACAAACAAATTGGCATAACACAGACTTAGGAAATAAAAGTATTGACGTACAAGAAGTCAATAACTAGAAGGAATATTAAATACGTCCATAATCCATGAAAGATGGATTTGAATTATATAGATAGCTAGAAAACTGAGAAAAATTCATGGACAATGGACAAATTTGCACCCGATTTAACTTCATTGGAACGACACTGCAAACACCTGAATGAAATTCAAGAATTCCATTACATTTCTTTTGAGAACATAACAAGATGACATAAAAGAAAATCAGCTAATAGTCCAAGCTAAAGTTTAATCATCTGTTATAACACTGTTGTGCATGTCACAAGAAAAAATGTGAAATGGTAATTTCGTTTACATTGACTGATAAATTTACGAAGTTCTATTACAATGATGAAAAGACGGTTGTATCCAGAGAAAAAAATCTGAATAGAAATCATTTTACATTGATCTAAATATTTGTTAAGTTTTATTTTAATGAAATTCAAATTAATTTACTATATTATCATTTTTGAAAAGGAAAGCTTCTTTGTACTCATAAATAATTCATGAAAAAGAATATAAAGCAGACAACTTATGCACACACCTCACGTGGTAGCTTTCTCTTGCTCTTTCATGTACATCTGAAATATAATCTTCAGCTCCCTGGTATTAAAGGCGAGATACGTGCTAGTCCTGCTAACACTATCACATTTTTCCAAGACAAAAGTGATAGCATCTTCAGTGAGATGCTCCACTTGAAGGGCTTCTCTCAGTTTTGAAACACATTGTTCCAATAACTCCCTATGTAGTTCTAGATAGGGCCTTGAGGGCGAACGTATTTTAGGTGACATTTGTGAGTCCGAGTTTGGTTCACCGAATCCGTTACTCTCACTCTCACGACTGCTCATCGCTTCAAAACATTCAAAAAAAAAATAAAATAATAAATAATATTATTAATTATAATAAAAAAATACAATATAATAATAAATAATTTTATAAATTATAATCAAAATAAAAAAATTTATTATGTAATTTAATAATAAATAATTTTATAAATTATAATAATAAAAACAATAATAAATACAATAATAAATAACAATAATAAATAACAATAATAAATAACAATAATAAATAACAATAATAAATAACAATAATAAATAACAATAATAAATAATTTTATATTATATAGTATTTAATTAAAAAAATTATATTATTACCTCCGTTGGTATGCAGCTCCCCACAAAAAAACAATATAATAATAAATAATATTATTAATTATAATAAAAAAATACAATATAATAATAAATAATTTTATTAATTATAATCAAAATAAAAAAATTTATTATGTAATTTAATAATAAATAATTTTATAAATTATAATAATAAAAAGCAATAATAAAAAGCAATAATAAAAAACAATAATAAATAACAATAATAAATAACAATTATAAATAACAATTATAAATAACAATAATAAATAACAATAATAAATAATTTTATATTATATAGTATTTAATTAAAAAAAATTATATTATTACCTCCGTTGGTATGCAGCTCCCCAAAAAAAATAATATAATAATAAATAATATTATTAATTATAATAAAAAAATACAATATAATAATAAATAATTTTATTAATTATAATCAAAATAAAAAAATTTATTATGTAATTTAATAATAAATAATTTTATAAATTATAATAATAAAAAACAATAATAAAAAGCAATAATAAATAACAATAATAAATAATTTTATATTATATAGTATTTTAATTAAAAAAATAAATTATATTATTACCTCCATTGGTATGCAGCTCCCCAAAATTAAAAAGGTATGCAGTGAATATTAATTAGATAGAAAACTTAATTATATAGTATTTTCATTTCAATGATTTGAGTAAATTATTCAATACGGGACTAATAATAACTAAAACAACTTTAGTCAGTGATAGTCCATCATAAAAAACGGCGTAGAGACTAAAATTTGCACTTTCACTACATAAGAACTAAAACTTTAAATAGAGACAAATATTATCAGGAACAGCTAACCAAGTGAAACTATGAAAGGGAAAGCAGGGGGTGGAATTACCTGAGACTTTGCAAGGGAGAGAAGCTCAGCAGGAGCAACATTTCCTGAATTACATCTCAAGTTTCTACCAGAAGAAGCAAGGTAGTCAGAATAGACAGTGGCTAAAAATGAGGCACTTGTGACAAACTGCATGTTGTTCCATCTCTGGCGGAAGATGAGGCCACCAGGAGTTTTCTGAACATTGCGAGAACCCTTTCCAAGGTATGAGCACATGAAGGATTCAGCCTTCTGATTGAATTTCAAAATTCAAATATAAAATGAGAACATTGACAGTTTGTCCCGAAATACATGGACTTTATCAAATGCATGAATTGTGAATCACGAGACCAATTTTTACAATTGACTGGCACTTACTAACTAATTTCCTTAATCTGATAATGCTTTTGGGGAAGCGGTGGAGGACCCCGAAAATGGGTGACCTTTCTGGAGTGGACTTCTGTCGTGAACAAGTGGTTCAGAGACCCAAGAGGCATGAGCAGCAACTCCACCTCCAAGATTTGCTTGTTTTTCTTTAAAAGATGCCCAAGTAACCAAATATAGACCAGTAATGATAAAAGATCCTCCTATGATGCTGCGACACATTCATGTTAGAACAGAATAATAAGAAACTTCTAAATTACTTTCAATTTGTCATGCTAAAGAAAGAGGAGGAACTACTAGTTAGAACAGAATGCATCAACAACTGGCAATAAAAGGAGCTTTACCTTCCCAAGTAAATTGGACTTCCAAGGAAAATTTGTGACAGGATGGCTGAAAACGCAGGTTGAAGCGGATTGTAAATGGAAACCATGGCTGGCCCCAAGATTTTGTTGCACCATGTAATGAGTCCATAGTTAAGTGCAGATGCAACAGTTCCCTGAACAAATAAGGAAATATATTTGTCAAGATCTTCATGCTAAAAAATCTACCAAAATAATGTATTATAAGATAATCTATCAAAATATTTGTAAGACACATGGGATATCAAAATACCCTCATTGCACTCTACTTCACTAGTTTTCACGCCCCTAAATACAATTTTCAATAAAATCCTCGTTTTGTCCTCCATTTAAAAATATTGCTTCACCAGAAAGAGTAAATCGCTGAACTAACAGCAAAATCCATCTTACTCTCAACTATTGCTGCCCCTAGGTAAAAACAGTGGTGTGGTTTCTGATGGTAAGATGATAGGTACTTGAGTATTATAGGGTACAAAAGTTTCACATTAGGTAGTGTGGATACTCGATACTCCCCCTTACTAGTTAGTTTTTAAGAGAAGGTTCCTCAACTTTTTGAGTGCTTATTGATTAGTAATAGAGCTTTTCACCATGTTTCTTAGCAGGAAACTTGTTGTGAATAAAACTAGTTCTAGGAATAATTGCACTTGAAGAACTAGAACAGAAATAGGGAACCCAAAGACAAGAAAGGTTCGGAGAAATGTGTATTAAGAAGAAGGAAGAATAACAATGAATATCCCAAAACTAAATATTTTCATGCAAGAGCAATAGTTGCATTTATAACCCACTAACTCAACTGTTAACTAACAACTTATTAAAACCATATTTCATAACAAAACGAGCGGCATAGGTAGTGATGCCAGCATCGCAGTGTCTAGCTGAGAGTTAATCAAATGGCTAGTTAACAACCATCTTGCATCGGCTTGAGGACTGGAGCGTGGTGGGCTATTAGGATCTAATTACAAGGTATAGATGGGACTTGAGTCACACATCGAAAGTATGGGATTCTAAAGTAGGATTTATAAGTCCTTGTGCTATCCAAGAGGTACAACTATGAATAACAAAAATCAACTGTACATGATGTCAACAAGAAAGGTTTTAAATATGAACAAATATGTAAAGTGCTTAATGTCTTTCACAAATAGTAAAAGAAAAAACAAAGATATTGTGGAATACTTATGGAGTTTAAACATTCTCATCAATAATCAAATGCAACATAGAATAAGCATAATACCTGCTCGCTGAAGGTAATTGATGAGTAACAACAGAAATGGATTTAGAGTTGAAATAAAAAACAAAAGATGAATGGTGTAAATCGAATTCATTTAGTGTAGAATTCTTTATAATGCCAAACAAAGGTTTTTCACTCCCTGCGAAACGTTTTTAACAATTTTTAAACGGATGACAGTAACACCAAATTATTCAAAAAAATAGTTAAAAAAGTTTCTATACTAATATTATCAAGCTAAAACCCAAGACTAAGATAAACTCGTAAAAGCACATGCAGTGGCAAGATAGAGGAGAACATTTTTAAGGCAACCATACTTAGCAGATAAAAAATAATCTTTATATACTCAAATAATTTTGAAAAACATCTAACAAAGATTGATGCAACCTCCTATCTCATGTAAGACACAACCTTCTGTTTCAAAGTTTTCCAATTTCCATAATACTAAGAGTAGTGCCCCAAAACATGAAAACTTTGATTACTAACAAAGTACGACCATTCATTACAACAATGACTCCACTTCAACAACTGAGAATGCTTTCCTTTACCAGATAGACAACAGTCAACAATTGATAGTCTAATGTGTCGAACAGAAAAATGCAAACAATAAAAAAGGGGCCATTTTTAGAAGACAACTTCAATCATTCAATGAAGCAAGTAGATCAAAATCATAATTAATAACTAAAAAGAGCTCAAGACTGGAATCTGGTTAAAAATTCCAGTGACTCACAGCATAAATAACAGCAAGTACTTCTGATGATGCCAAACTCCAGTCACTTGACTCGGTATTCACGAATGATGACACCGTGACCATCAGTAAAGTTCCGAATAAGTATGAATATGCTGTGACAGATATGTTTGCTGGATATTTTTTTAATACTGGTGCCTGAAAACAGTTAAATGTAACAATTTAAAAACACCAATAATTTCACATGTTAAAGAACCTAAGATCCCAAAATATTAATTGGTTAAGTTAGGAATCAGCACTAATTTGATCAATGAAGAAATTAGGAATGAGTAATGAGTCAATGACCTGATGCTGAGAGTGATGCTATCGACAATTTTATTTACTGCAATAAGCATGAAAAGCCTGGAGAGGTCATCCTATCTAATCTAAGTATATTTATTAAGAGTTTGTTTTGATGCAGGAGGATTGAGGAGAGGGAGGGAAAAAATTAAGTTATTCATAATTCTGCAAACACTTGACCAAAATATTAGGGGACCTTATTTTGATATGCCCCCCAAACTGAAAATAGATGGTCATAGGGAAGTGAAATTCATAGAAAGAATTAGAATATGCAAGAAGTGGTTGCAATAGAAGCAATTATCCAATTACAACTATCCCAGGCCTACACTGTTAATCTAAATCATGAGACATGAAAAGAAGTTGGAATGTTGAAAATTGGCAGGGTATCATAACTTTCTTATCATGGGGATTTAAGTGAAAAGAAGATTCCTAATAAGCAAGAACATATAGAGTCATCTCAGCCTCCCAGGTGAATGGCACAGAGAAGTTGGGACTTGGTAAAAGGGTAACACAGGCAAAATGTGAAATTGATGACTAACTTTTTCCTCTTAATTCTGTAATCAAGCAGTCTCTTAATGAATACTTAAAAAATATAATACCTGAATGGCTAGAAACGCAGCCATACAAATGCAGTTCCCAATCAAGCACAGAACCCCAAGATGAAAACGGTCAAACCCGATAGCTTGTAAAGCACCAATTAACCATCCAGTTGGCTCTGGCTGTCCTTTGGCACTTATTTCATTTTGTGTA
Source organism: Sphenostylis stenocarpa (assembly GCA_963425845.1). Lineage (NCBI taxonomy): Eukaryota > Viridiplantae > Streptophyta > Magnoliopsida > Fabales > Fabaceae > Sphenostylis > Sphenostylis stenocarpa. The sequence continues at coordinate 8,727,016 of OY731406.1, read as the reverse complement.
CCATGATCGATTGGAGCATGTCCTATCAAAGCTGGACCACGATACAAAACCATTAATATGGCACCAGAAACACAGATGATGGTTCCTCCAACTTTTGCCAGACCATCATATCTGGCTAGGTTTACTCTTTCTGTACTGCATGAAAAAGTTTACACAGATGCATGTTATTGTATGACCAGTGTATCTGAATAAGTTTATTAATGTAAATATTTATGCACTACAAGTGAGATTGTGTATTTTTGTTTGAGTTACAGAATACACACGTATACAATTTGAAATGGATAAATAATACAAGAGACATGAAACTGACCCCATCATTACAGCCAACATAAAGGTAAAGACCGGAATGGCCGGTTGTATGGCAGCCGCATAAGATGGATTAGTATAGCTTAAACCAATAAGAAACAAAAGCTGGTTGCCAAATATCCTGATCATGAATCAAGAATGCATCAATAAAGCACCATATCTTTCATATACCGTGGAAATGGGAAATAAGTAGTATAAAGAGCCTCACCCAGTTAATCCAAGAAAGAAGAATGAAACCAGGAGGTTCTTAGTAGTGGGTGGTCGAATCCGTCTACATTCCAACATGGCATGATTAAGATATCCACTCAACAAAAAGAAAAGAATAGTATGACAAGACATAGGAAGGAACAAAAAGTTGCAAGTTACAATTTTAAATCTAAAGATTGAATGTGAAGTACGGTTAAATGTACAGATCAGTAACATGTGCTGCAACACCCACAACAAAAAAAGGTTGTCATCCTTTGATGTATCAATCATGGAACTCCGGAATCATATCCACAACCATGCATTACATTTCTAAAAACAGATTTTAGAATATAATTAAATGCATCAAACATGCAAACAAACGTATAGTCTATATGATATTACTTAAATATTGAGCGTGCACTAAAATTATCAGGCAGAAAGGTCCACATATCAATGAACACGACTGTAAGTTTTCATACAACTAGAATTACCCTACGATCCAAACACTCCAATGGTCATAGAAATATTGTCTTAACACATAACTCAGAGACTCAAAAGCCCAGTTCCCCTTATCTGTAACAAGCACATGCAAACAATCAGACTGTTGCAAACATCACCATCCTTCCAAACTGTGGAACAAGAAAAAGGGCTTAAACATCCAATCCTAACCGATTGAATCCGCAATACTCAACTTTTTTAAAAGTGGAACCGATAAATAAATAAATGGTGAAACCAAAGGCCTGGTTAAGAGGGAGGAATCTCTTTCAATGGCATCCAACCGAGGTAAACAACAGAACAAAAGGGGGCATATTCACAGGATTTGAAAAACATTAAAAACACAATCTTGAATAGAAAAAGGGGCATACTTTTCACGAATATAAGCAAGGGGTGCGAGGATTGAAAGAGCAATGGCATCGCGAAAGACACAGAAGACTAATTGGTTGACGCCAACATTAAGGGCCACTTTGGTGATGACATGGTAGATGCCATTGAAAAGCTGCACCATCGCCATGGCCGTATGGGCCTTCCATATGTCACCCCCCACACCCACTCCAACTCCAGCTGCTCCCATTGGAATGAATCCACTCTCTACAACAACTCCGACACCCTCTAAAACACCAAATGGGGTTGTTGGGTTAGTTCGATCGTTGAAACAGTGATGCCAAAACCAACCGCAATGCTTAGTTCCGAAGCCACTGACACAGAATAAGATTAAACAAACAAATAAGTGAACATTATAAGTGTAGATTGTCTTCAAATCTTGAAGCAAAGGTTGTGGAAACTATGATCGGCTGGGAGATAAGAGTGGATAGTCTCACTCAAATTTCGATTGACTGGACTTCGGCATACAAATTTTTTCTTTTTTTCGGTAATAAAGAAAATGATTTGTTTTTTAATACTCTAATATTGATATGTATTGACTGTGCAAAACTGTTTTATGTGAGTAATCAATCAAAGATCATCATTAATCCAAGTTATAAAATAATCAGTGTAAAAAATTTATTTTGTTTTTTGTTATATGTGAGCTCACATAATAAATATTAATTATCATCATTTAATAATGGATATTTACATAAATACTCAAACAGAGAGACGAATTTTTAATTTTTTAGCAAATTTGTAGTTTATACTAATTAAACTAAAATCAAGTTTTAAATCTGACTTTAATTATCAATAGGGAATTTTAGAAAACCATAGTAATAAATAGATGTGAGAATTAGAATTGAGGGTCGGGTAATATAAAAATAAATAATATATATATATATATATATATATATATATATATATATACTCGTTATTTGATAGAAAAATATGTTTATTTTAAAAAAAATTAATTAATTAACTAATTAAATATTTATATAATTACAAGTTAATAATTTTTTAAATTAATATCTTGTTTTTTTAATACTATATATTTTGATATATAATAATCAAAATTTATTTTTAATATTTGAGTTTTAATTAAAAATTAATATAATACTAAAAAATATGAAATATTGTAAATTATTTATTTAAGTTTTATAATGAATAACATGATTAAAAACCAATATATACGTGAGTCATTGTTAATATTTAAATGTTTATATTTAAAAAAATTAAAAAAAATTATAGATATAAAAACAAATTTATTATTTTATTAAAGATAAAATAAATATAAGTATAATTATGTAAATCTAACTTCAATTAAATTTTTACATATTATTAAAATAAAAATTAGAAATAATTATCACTGTAAAGTTTTTTTTATTAATTCCATAGAGGAATAGTAGTACACTTCATTGTATTTTTTTAAAATATTTCAATAGAATGTTATTTATCATTATATATATATATATATATATATATATATATATATATGTGTGTGTGTTGTATTAAATATAAAAAATTTTAAAAGTGGTAAAATACGTAAAAAAAAAAGTATTTATATATATTCAATATATCTAATTGATAAGTACTAGTAAAGTAACTTGAACATAAATATAAATATTTTCTTAAATACTTTAAGTAAAGTTTTGATAACTATTTTTGAATAAATTTACAGCTAGAGATATTTATAAATGAAATATAATTTTAAAATTTATCGTTTATATGAAAATTTTTATTTGTATTCCGTGTAAAATGTTACCTTACACGTTATTTTTCAACACCTTTATGAACCACGTATATAAATTGTTTCATTGAGAGGTTTTAAGTTTTTAATATACATGACAAAGCGTTCAATCTCAATATCTCAGCAAGTGAAGAAAAAACTAATTTGTATTCATATATTCTAATAAAGAAAGGAGAAGAAAATAATGTTGTGTAATTGCGATAAAAATTCTTCTAAAGCCGTAAAAATCTCAATGCTAAGAAAAATGCAAAACAGAGAGAAAATATCATCATGTCTCTGGCTAGTATGTCTTATAATGCAAACACATCATCATTTCTGAAGAACTTTTCATTAGAAGAATTAAGTTTTATTATTATTATTATTATTATTATTATTATTATTATTAAACAATAGTTATTTTTGGATAAAAAGAATAAAGGAGGAAATAAATTTGGAAGAGAGAAGAGAAAATAAATTTCACCTAACAAATTAAATATTTTAAAATTAAAAGATTGTTATACGTTATCAACTATTCAATTAATCAATTTTAAAATAATAATTAACTTTTCAAAAAAAAATACTTAGTTTTTTTACCAAAAAATTACATATAAATTATTTAATCGATCACATTTTACCTTTTTTTAATTTTGAAAAATAGCTAATATTAGGTACCCATTAAAGTTACTACTAAAAAGTTTTAAACAGCTTTTAATGTCCAATTTGTTTGGAACATACAAATGGGAGAAAAAATGTTTTTTTTGTCCGAACCGAAATAAAATAAAAATAGAGTAAACTTCATTAATATTTATTTTAATTATTTATTTATTTTCATTCAAATATTTTTATTTTCCTTTTAACTTTTTTAATTAAATAAATACTATCAAATTTTTTTATTTCTGATTTGTTTTTATTCATTTTGTGGTTTTCATTCTTCTTACTTGTTTGGTTTTTTATGAAACATACATCTCAATAGAACAAAACATTTAACTACATCTTATATTGAACGGTGAAAAAATCTAACACTAAACTTTGAATATACATCTCAAATTTCCGAGTATGTCAAAATTTAAAAAATACAGATACCATATTACATTTTTCACAATAAGACTTCACTCAAACAAACTACTCTCACATCTACATGATCAAATACAGACACGTACCATTTAAAATTTATAACAAGAACAGATTCAAGAACCACGAGAGAATGATAAGAAGAATAAATTCAAGAATCAGTCTTCACGGCACATTGTCATTCAACCATTCATTTGATGAGCTTGGCTTTGATAGTGAATTGGAGGATCCTGAATTCTGATATTCACCTTTTTCATGAATAAGTGGTTCAGAGATCCAAGAGCCATTAGGAGTAACTACAAAAGTTTTTTGTTTCTCTCTATAGGATGCCCAAGTAACTATATAGAGACCAGCAACGATCAAAGATCCCCCTAGGATGCTATCATCACATGGACCACAAAATAAGAACAAGAACAAAAATAAGCTTCTAAATACAATAATCTCAGTGCAATGCAATAGAAAAGTTGGAACTTCCATAGGTTTCAACTAGATATTGCATTTTATTAAGCTTTCAATTCTTCCATTTTCACTCCTTAAAATTTAACTTTTATACAGTGACGGTGTCTCTGCATTGTTTATACTTTTTTTTGTAATGTTTTAGTCTTACCCTCGACAGTGGTGAGTGTAGGTTTATAGTGGCATGGTGAAGTTAAGTTAGAAAAGAATGCATCAATTTGTTGAAGTGGTAGAAGTATACCTTCCCAAGTAAATTGGAGTGCCAAGGAAAATTTGGGACAGGAAGGCAGAAAATGCAGGTTGAAGCGGATTATAAAGGGAAACCAAAGCTGGCCCCAAGATCTTATTGCTCCATGTAATGATTCCATAGTTAAGAGCAGATGCAATAGTTCCCTGAACAAATAAGGAGACTTTTTTGTCAAAATCTACATGTTAATAAAGCACCAAATAATCCATGAGAAGGTGAGTCAATTAAACCCTATGCAGGAACTCAACATAGAAGACTTTCAAATATTTTCATCCCTTAATTGCTTAATTTCAGTGGTTTGTTTTCCGCTTTCATATTACTTAAATACAATTTTCAGTGACACAGACGTGATCTTTGACTTCTGTGCTACACTGCCACTCATTTTTGCTCTGCATTTAACAGTTATGATTGAACAATAAGGTAGAACAAATGGTTGAACAATAACATCACACCAAAATCCCATGTTATTCTCACGTCTCTCAAACATTGATACTATCAGGTAGAGCAGTATTGTGGCTGTTGCCAATAAGGTCAATACCAGCTTTGCTTCTTTTTTAATACCAACATGTTAGTAAATAAACATAGACACGAGAATTGAAATATCAAATTGAGATCTTACAAAAAAAAAGTTTTCTGTAATTATATTTGAAGGATTTCATGTTGTTAGTGATGTCTCATTGTCAACTGAACAAGCTAATAAACAATAAAAAAGGGTTTAGAAGACAATATAAATGGTTTCATGAAGTAATGGACAAAATTATCAGAAATGACAAATAAGAGTTCGTGCAATGGAGACTAATTTAAAATTCCAGTGACTCACAGAATATGCAACTGCTAGTATCTCTGGTTGCCTCAAAATCCAGTCAGTTGACTCGTTAACCATGAAAGATGATGCAATCACCATCAGTGCAACACCAAAGAAGAATGAATATGTCGTGACGGATAGATTAGCAGGATATTTTTTCAATATTGGTGCCTGAAAATAATGAATTGCAATATATTAAACATGGCAACAATCTCAGAAATCAAATAACTGAATATCATAATAAATCAGTTCACAAAACGATGTAATTATAAGATTGCCCTTTTTAGCAATAAGTAATGTCATGTGAGAATCATTGGAAAACTAATGATAAATTTAATCCAAAGAATTGAAAAGAAAAATGTGAAAAAGTCAAAAACTAATGATAAATTTAATCCAAAGAATTGAAAAGAAAAATGTGAAAAAGTTTTGTGAAGTTGTCCAATATCAAAGTGTGATTTTATTAAGGGTATATTAGGAATAAAGGGAAACGAAAACGATACTTTGACAACCAGGAAAAAAACATCCGTTCGACAACTGGGGCCAAAAGTAAATTATTTGAAAATAAAGGGTTTGATTAGAAAATTATAAGAGTCAGAGATGCAATATTGTAAAAATGGAGGGATGAATTTGTAAAAAGTGAAATATATGTTTTCGTTACAGTATTTTCCTCTCGCTCGACTTAGGGTAACCATCGTTCACGGCGTCTTCCTCTCGCTTGTCTTCCTCCGTCTCGTTCGAGCTTTGTGTTGTTGAACATCACTGTCTCTCGCTTGAGCGACCCTGCGGTGAGTGTTCGTGCTACTCCATTTGCTTTATTTTCTGTGTATTTTTTATTGGGTTTCTATTGTTGCTTTCTTTTCTGTTTATCTTTGATTGGGTTTCCATTGTTGTTTTCTTTTCTGTTTATCTTTGATTGGGTTTGTAATGAAGGTGTTCTTCAGGGTTTAGGGTTAATTGAGTTGTGATGCTATATTAATGTCGAACAAGTGTTTGATGAAATGCTACAATGAAGAATTGTATTTGCGCATTGTTGCTTTGTTTTCTGTTTATCTATGATTGGGTTTGTAATGAAAGTGTTCTTCAGGGTTTAGGGTTAATTGAGTTGTGATGCTATATTAATGTCCAACAAGTATTTGATGAAATGCTACAATGAAAAATTGTATTTGCGCATTGTTGCTTTGTTTTCTATTTATCTATGATTGGGTTTGTAATGAAAGTGTTCTTCAGGGTTTAGGGTTAATTGAGTTGTGATGCTATATTAATGTCCAACAAGTGTTTGATGAAATGCTACAATGAAGAATTGTATTCTCGCATTGTTGCTTTGTTTTCTGTTTATCTTTGATTGAGTTTGTAATGAAAGTGTTCTTCAGGGTTGATCGATGTCGTACTCGGTCAAATAATTAAAATAGATAAATATAGTACTAGGAAGCTTTCCTAGGTCGTCTCCCAAAGATCATGAATTTCTATCAAAGCTTATCAATTTTTAAAATTAGAACAGTAACAAAAAAAAGGGGAGTTTTTCAAAATTAAAATATTAGATGAAACAGAACAAAAACAGATTATAAAAATGCGGATTAAAAATAGATTAAAATGCAATTGATTTCTTGATTCTAATGCAGTGTCACTTATCCTAGATTACGAAATTAATTCGAAATTAACTAACTAAGCGAAGATAAATCCCAAATTATATTCTAATTCGAAATTAATCAACTAAGCAAAAATTAATCTCAAATTAGCTTTAACCCTTGTTCCAATATGAAATTAACCAACTAAGTGAAGATTAATCCCAAATTTTCCTTAACCCTTATTCCAACATGAAATTAACCAACTAAGCAAAGATTAACCCTAAATTATCCTTATACAATTAAGCATTGCATACATCACATAATCTCATCTCTAACACAAAATTAAGCAAACTGTGATATTAGTTTCGGTTTATTAAGCATAAACAGATTATAATTCAACACTGAGATTAGAAGATGAAGAGTTAAGAGAACAAACAAAATGAAATTGAAGAACAAAACCTCAAAGATCTACTTGCATTCTTCTCAGAAAATCAATACAAAGATTTAGCTATCCATGGAAAGTTGAAAACGCAATAGAAGAAACATAATTAAAATCGAAATAAGAATTTAAAAATAATGACAAAAGAGTAAACAAACTTGAATATAAATTGCAGAAGATGAAAGGTGGAAGTGTGGTGGCTGCGTAGTCCTTGTGTGATGTGTGTCTTCTGATGTGTTATGTGCCTCTCTTATATAAATAACCCTAACCCTAATCTTTATTGAGGTTTGGGCTCAACTGGTCCATGAAACACATCATAAGTTGGCTTTAGTGCAGGTCCGTGAACTTCAAACATGTGCAGTATTTTCAATACTCATCCAAATTAAGCGATTTCGGTATCCTTTGAAATCCTTTTGAGTTAGCTTTAAAACGCCACCATTTTTACTATTTTTGGAGGTCTAATGAATTTAGGAGACTTAAATTACTGAAGCATGTCCATTGGGCCGGCCTGGTGCGCTTGACCCGTGTTGGATAATTTATGTAAAATCCAATTTATCTCCGAATTGAATGATTTTGGATCCTATGGAAAGCTGAATGTGTCTAGTTTATAATTTTTTGAAAATAATGATTTTTTGAGATCTGTAGAAAAAATGATAAATAAAACAGTAAACCAATGTTAGTACTCATATAGAATAAAATATGACATTTGACCCAATTTTCCAAGCCCAAAATTGCTTTAAACTGTAAAATGGCATCTAGCCCAATCTTCTAGGCCCAAAATTGCTTTAACTGTCCTAAAATTAATAATGAGAAAAAATTAGATCAAATAGATTTAAATTAATTAAAATCTAATTATTGGCTCAATGAAGCCCAATTAATAAAAATTCACTAATAATAGAAAGTTAAGCCCAAAACACTAATTAAAATAAGTTCAGAAAGGGAAGAAAATACGGGAATATAATGACTCATCAAGGGTATAGGGTTAATTGAGTTGTGACGCTATATTAATGTCCAACAAGTGTTTGATGAAATGCTACAATGAAGAATTGTATTTGCATCACAAACATTTTGTATAATATGCACAAGATTTACACCCACGTTTGCATAATACACAATTTCACCAAAATTATGTGTAACATTCTTGGACTAAATTTTTATTTTTTAACTATTTTGTCATTGTAAGTTTAATTTTAGTAATTTGTAACATGATTAGTTTGGGAAAAAATGTCTGCAAAAAGAGACCGTCATGAAGACAAAAAGGTATGTGTATGTTATGGGCCATGATAATAGATCACGAAAACCAATTGATAGAGTTATGGTAAATATTTGTTTTAAGTTGTCTACGTAGGTAATATAGTTAATTCAGAGCTATGTTTATTTGGCGAATAATGTAATATTGTGAACAGTTGCAATGTTTTGAACATCTATTGTCGCTGTTGGAAACAAAGTCATCGAGGACCACTGGAGAACTTAAGGTTACAAAGGAGGACTTGCCAATTCAACCAAACATGTTAGTATGTTATTATAGTTGAAATTTTGTTTGCAAAATGTTGTATGTAATGTGTGTAATAACTACATTCAATTGTACATGTATGATTGTGGATTGTTTGTTTTAAAATATATGGAGTTGTGGGATGGTGTGAGCAAAGTGAATGGGAAAAGCATGCCTCATTACACATCGGTAAACATTAAAGTCATTGTATTATTGTTTTGTTTTTAATTACTATGAATATAATTTATTATGACATTCTTCATATTGTACAGGAGCAAGTTCAGAAATTTCGAGAAGAATATGTATGCAGATGGGTACTTCATCCTCAAAATCTTCATCGACAAGTCATGGTTATTGAATCAGGAGTTAACATCCTCATCTAGGAATAGAAATGTAGATATTGTATTTGATTATTTGTTCATCTTCATTGATGAATGTTGTACAATTTATTCATATGTAATATAACTGTTAAGTTGGTTATGGATCATTTAAATGTTAAATATTATGACATTAACAAGTGACTGATTTTTGGACCATGGTTACTATTTTTTGTATCATTTTTTTTATTTTGACAATTACATTATTGATTGGGTTTTACCATCCCAGTTGCACAATATCCCTATTCAGATGATGCAGACTATCTCCATGTAACAGAGAGTGTATATTGAGAACCACAGTTGTACAAAATATATTTAATTACTACCAGATTTATATTTTACGAACATATGAAGATGAAGATGCTCCTCTATAGTATTAACTGTTAAAGGGCAAGTTGGATTGGTTGATAAGGGTAGAACTATCCTCATACCACATACTTGGATGATATATGGAGTGTGGCCACCACCCACTCTCACTGCTCAAGTAAACATCATAGTAACATCAACAATCGACCAAGTATAACTTAGTTCCACAAAACAAAATGGTCATTAATTTCCATTTGAATTTCTGATGGCAAGATGTAGATATGTAATATAAAAGAAGAAATTCAAATTAAGAGAACAAGGGAAGAGAACAATATAAACTAACATATGGAAATTGTACAAGTGATAAGATTTATTGTAGGAAAGATGTATATGTTTACGTATAATCTTTGTACATAACAGATAACTTCATGCTTAATAGTTGTAAAGAATGCGCTTAACAAAAAACAGATTGAAATTTGCATGTCACGTCTCATTCAAGTTCAGCCTTGGCCACAAACGAAATATCCAATGCAGTTAGCCACATTCTGTAACAAGGATAACCACATATTTGAATCACTTGCCACTCGACCGAGCATAACGTCGCTTGAGCGAGAAACAACCCGAGAGTCCCTATTTTTTGTAAGGATACCTCGCTCAAGCGATGGATTTCTCGCTTGAGCGAGTGTTGGCCGTAGACGAAACGTCCAACGTAGGTAACCACATAATATGACATGGGTCACCACATATTCGAATCACTTGTCGCTCGAGCGATCATAACGTCGATTGAGCGAGATAGAACCCGAGAATCCCCATTGTTTGAAGGTTTTGTCGCTTAAGCGATGGTTTCGTCGCTTGAGCGAGTGTTGACCCAATGACGAAACGTTAAACACAGTTAGCCAAATAATATAACTTGGATCACCACATATTAGAAACACTTGTTGCTCAAGCGTTCATAACGTCGCTTGAGCAAGACAGAACCCGAGGGTCCCCTTTGGTTAAGGTTCCATCGCTCAACCGATGTCATCCTCGCTTGAGCGACTGGTGAACCACAGACGAAACGTCCTACGCAGTTAGCCATTTAATATAACTTGGTTCACCACATATATGATTCAACTGTCGCTCAAGCGATTACATAGTCGCTTGAGCGCGACTGAACCCGAGAGTCCCCATTGTTTTGAGCGACCTTAGATAGAGATTAATAAGAACCGCTTTTAAAAATATATATTAGATAGCGGTTAGCCTTAAACCGCTGTCTAACGTATGTTTATAATAGCGGTTTTTTTATAACCGCTCCCTTATATCATACTTTTAAAGAGCGGTTGACCCTTGGAACGCTATAATAAATGTAGTTTAGATAGCGATTGGTCAAATAACCGCCATCTAAAGTCATATATGTCAAAGTGATCGACTATAATTGGATAATAATCGATCATAATTTTTGATAACCGATTATAATTGAGAATGATCGATTATAGTTGGAGAACATCGATCATAGTTTGTGCTAAGCGATTATAGTTTTACATAATTTCGCTCTGCATCTCTCTCGCCGGCGCACGCAGAAGAAGCATATAGCAACCATCAAGGTTAATGTATTATTTGCTTTCTAATTACTCGCAGATTCTCTGTTCTCTGTTTTCGTTCACTGTTGACTATCTCAATAGTTGTAAACATAAACCATGGCTGGCAAAAGAAAAAGCTCCAAGCGCACCCACTCAGAAGCGACTTCTTCAAGTACCCAAACTGTGACCACGAAGGAGGTGATAGCCCCAAAGGTCCTTGACACCCAATACTTTGTTAATAACGTATTTGACTTCATTAGCAAAATATAACCGATCATATACCACTTATAATCGATCATCATAACGTATAATCGATTATAGCCTAAAATAATCGATCATTTTATCTGATTTTTCTAATATCGCTCAACCAAAATTCACATCGCTCGAGCGACGCCACCTGCTAAGATTGGGGATTCTCGGGTTGTGTTTCGCTTGAGCGACAATATTCTCGCTCGAGCGATATCCGATTCAAACATGTGGTCACCCATGTTACATTATGCGGCTAACTTTGATCGACGTTTAGCCACAGGTCAACACTCGCTCATGCGAAATTTACATCGCTCGAGCGACACCACCTGCAAAAAATTGGGATTCTCAGGTTGTGTTTCGTTTGAGCGACACTAGTCTCGCTCGAGCGATATCTGATTCAAACATGTGTCAATTTTAAGATATATTTTCACTTTTAAGAGCGGTTAAAGTGGAACCGCTATCATATATGTTAACTTTTAAGAGCGGTTAATATTTTGACCGCTCTTAAAAGTGAATATATAATAGCGGTTCCAAGTTAACCGCTATCTAAAAGATACTTTTAATAGCGGTTAGTTCTAGAACCGCTCTCTTTAGTATGTTTAGATAGCGGTTCTGGGAACCGCTATCTAGGAATGGCAAAACGGTCCAGCCCGCCCCGCCATAATTTAAAAAAAATAATTTTTTTAATAAATTTAATAATAAGATTATTATTTGTTTGTCAATAATTCAATATATATATATATATATTATTTCAATTTAATAATATAAATCAATATATTATTTTAAGAAATTATAATTTAGAACAATAATAAAATTTACATAATAATAAATAATATAAATAACGTTAAACTTATAAAATTTATATTTTTTATATTAAAAAATTCAAATACCTATATCTTTTTTATTTGATAAAACTTCATATTATATTTGGTTGAGTAATTCTTATACCTTTAATTCAAGTAATAAGGATAAATATAATCAAGATCTTAGGATAAATAAGGAGAACAGGAGAGAATGTTATATTTCGGGAAGGAGAATATTTTCTCGTGAGAATGAAACTTTTTTAATTCTCTTTTTAAAATTTTTAACTTTATATATTATCTTTATAATTAATTTTATTACAATAAAAAATTATTTTTTTATTAATTAGGCGGTGCATGGCTCACTCGCCTAGTCCTGCGGGTTGGCCTGACGGGTTAGCAGGCTAGCGAGGCAGGCCAAAGCGGCCAGTGGACTGAAAACACTAACCCGTCCCGCCATATTATGGCGGGTCGGCACAGCCGCCGGCCTTGCCCGTTTTACCATCCCTACTTGTGAACTCATCATGTTTTTTTCTTCTTTAAATTTTTGTCCATACATTATGAGGTGTCAATTTTCCTGCACACAGTTGTGATGAAAATTTGTATCTATATGAACTCTGATTTTGGGTAGTTTTGTCTTCTACAAATATGCTTTCTTTTTAAATTGTAATCCTACGTTCAATTCTCAAATTTGTGGATCTAGTGAATATATAAAATTATACGTCATACTTTACTTCTAATATCATTAAACAAGTTAAACTGATAATAAATAATGAAAAATTTAATTTTTTTTAATAATGATATACATTCACAATATACCTTTAAGAAGATGATTAAATTAAATATTTTTTATAAACTGAGTAAATAAAAAATATTATTAATTATTTTATTATATTTAGTGGCATTACCATTACATATTTTTAATCGAGTTATATTATATTTTCTAACTTTACTAATTATTTATTACTTATTATATCACTACATAAATCTTTTTCAAAATTGCTTTTACATTATTTTATTGGCTTTAAATTTTTAATTTTAAAAAATATATTTTTCCAAACAGTTTATATTTTATTTATTTCAATATTTTAAAAATTAAAATTAATTTTTCACGTTGTAAAAATTGAAAAAAAAATCAAATTACACCATGCAATTGTTATTAACTATTACATATGGTAACTTTATATAAATAAACTTATTGAGAAGACGTGTGCTCCATGCACTGAGACACCTTCACATATCCTCTGGTAAACCAATACCTTTTTTTTTTTTTTTTTCCTCTACCTTCACATAATAACACCAATCTATACTTGCGTGTACTCTTTTCTTTTCATCTCTCCACTTCAAATCTACCCAAAGGAGCATGCAAGTTATATACTTCTTTTTTTTTTCTTTAAAGAAATGGGATGTGTCATTGTAATTATGTGGTTGCAAGAGTTTTCACACTTCCCCATTAATTCTCGTGATGCATAGAATATTTTCCTATTTTCCTCAACTCTAAGTACTTAGTTCCTCACTCAAATCAGCTACACTATCGTAGGTAGATGATGATGATGGCAGAGGAATCTAACACTAAATGGGAAGGTAAAGTCATGGCTGAGCTACCAAGGACGGATCCACAACTAACATGGGAAGCCTTAGAAGATTTCTGCAACCTACACAAGTGGTTTCCCATAGAAACATGTTACCATGTAGAGGGTGTTTCAGGTCAACCTGGACTCATCCGCTATTGTGCTTCCACTGTTGAAGAAGAAGGGGTTGGTGTTGATGCTGAGAAGAAAACAACCATCAAGTGGGCCAAAGAGAAGCTACTTGAGATAGATCCTATTCAACGCTGTCTGTCCTATGAAATCGGTGAAAACAACATGGGATTTAAGTCCTATGTTGCTACACTGAAGGTGCTGCCCATCAACCAAGATGGATCCAAGATCGAGTGGGGGTTTGTCTGTGATCCTGTAGAAGGGTGGAGCTTCCAGGATTTGAAGTCATATTTTGAATCTTTTGTGGAGTTCATGGCCAAGAAGATTGAAGTTGCATATAACACAAACTAGGTAGATTGATCTTGGTGACAACATGCTGATTTGACTACCCTTTTCATCATTTCATATTTTTTGTTTAACTTGTTCTTATGTTTGAGTTTCATCACTTTGGATCTGATCAGTGTTGATCCATTACTTCTTCAATTTCTTGTGTGTGATTCGACTGGTTTCATGTGTGTTTCTTCAATTGTCGTTACTATTGCGCTGCTTTGTCTTATGGTTTCTGCCATTTTTGTTTTTATATTATTGTTCACTTATATATATATATATATATATATATATATATATATATATATATATATATATGGACTTGAGAATAACAGTTTGGACGTCCTTCTATATTACTAAAGTCTTGACAGTTACAAGTAACTTTTATGTTTTTTTTTGTACTTTGATTAGTGGGAGCAATAACTTATTATTATTGTATAAAACAAATTCTGCTAGAATCTAAATAAATAAAATACATTCTCCAGAAATAGAAATGAATGTGTAAATAAATCAAATAAATAATTTTTTTAAAAACAAATAATCTTAATAATTTAAGAAGCAAGAAAGTAGACCTGTTTGGACAATTTTTGTATAAGCACTTCTAAAATTAA
Organism: Sphenostylis stenocarpa; assembly: GCA_963425845.1. NCBI lineage: Eukaryota > Viridiplantae > Streptophyta > Magnoliopsida > Fabales > Fabaceae > Sphenostylis > Sphenostylis stenocarpa. Next base: position 8,711,930 of record OY731406.1, on the reverse strand, counting down.
AAGAAAAATCAAATAGACGTAATTAAAAATTATATAATAAATTAATCTTAATTCATAAAGAAACTTTTTTTTTAATTCAATTTAATGATTTCCCACCTTTGATCAATGGTGTTAATAGTTTCTTTGTAATTGAATCTTAAATCCAGTTTTTGTTCATTTGTCATTTTTAACGTTGTTGAACACAATTTTTTACTAAATTATAGTGACAACTTATCTGTTTTATTATTTTATTATTTTATCCGTGCATGTCCGTTTCCTGTTAAGAGAAGAAAATAAAAAATATATATAAAAGAAGTTCAATCAATTGATGAATAAATTAAAAATGTTTTTTTTTGGGAGAAGAAAATGTGAAAAAGACTTTTAATATTAATTTACAGAAAATAATATTTTATTTTATTTTCTCTTACGTGTATTTATAAAGAAATGTTGTACCATTATATAAAAGCTGGTAACCCTTAGGATGTTCTTTATGAAGTAGTTTTAAGTAGAATTTCTTAAAAGAATTAACTTTAACTTGTTTGAAATTATTAGTTCATGCAGAATCGAACATTTCGAACGATGCACGCAATCGGGAACGTAGCGATGGATTAAGAGAGAAAGAAAAACAAGGTAGTAGTAGATTATGGAACAGTGTTGATTGATATGAGGTTGTCGTGTTTTGAAGGTTCTTCTCTTTCCTTCGGTCCACGGTCAAGCAGATGGAGGAGCATGCTCTCTCAGTAAATTATACATTTGAAGCATCTTCTGCATTTTTTTAAGCCTTTGCAGAATGGCTTTCTCTTATTTGGACAACATTTTAAAAAAAATATAGGTGGTTTTAAATTATAAAATCTGTTATCAATATTTTGTGAATTTTAATATCGTTAATTAATCAAGAGATGATTTATGAAATCGTCTAAAAGTTCGGAAGACTTTTATTGGAAAGATTAGGTAGATTCATACCTGTATTATTTATTCGTCCACCCATATATAATATTTTAGAGTTTGTTTTGGCAACATGTCACTTTCTATACAGAAGTCTGTCCTTTCAAACCAAGACTTTTACTCAATTTTATATCAATCAGTTTTGCTAAAAAACTAATCTTTACAATTTTATTTTGATTAGGTTGTAGTTCTTGTAATCACATTTCATGTAAGTCTTAAGCAAATTGCAAATTGCATATAAACAATAATGAAAATCATAATATCAGAATGGGAAGTTTATGGCAAATCATCATTTATATATATGATGAAGCTATTTCCTTGAAAAAGACTTTGTATGAAACTAGAGAGAGAGAGAGAGAGAGAGAGAGGCCATGATAGATTGAAAGAATGGTGGATCTAAATTATTGAGAGATGAAAAAGCTACTAAGATTTAGGTCTATTTAATGTACAAATTTGTTGATAAAACAAAGATGTTCACAGAATTCATTTATATATGAATAAAACACCCTAAAACGAAAGAGTGATAAATAAACCTATCTGCATCCGCCTCCCCATTTGGCTGGGCGACTGAATTTTCTAGAGTTATCAAACTTGGCATCCATTGTGTTTTTTGTTCTTCGTGTGAACTTAACCCCCAATTTCTTTTACATTTTCAAATAGTGAATAGTCTCTTTTCCATCCAGTTGATAATGTCTTGAGCTATCTCTTCACGCTCAGGCTCAAACAGAAGGTCGTGTAAGAAACCATCATAAAGCTTTATGTCTTTGAACTTTGAAGCTGCCCTGTCATATAGATCTTGTGAGGCCAGTGGATCAGTAACCTTATCAGCAGTTCCGTGCAGGACAAAGAATGGTACAGTCACAGAGTTGAAGTTTCGCATTAGATACGAGGATATCCGCAGTATTTCATGCCCAGTTCGGACCCTAATAGGTCCTGTGTACACCAAAGGATCAGAGTACTTGGCCAACAACGCTGCTGGATCCCTCGAAACTGGAATGCCCCTTTTGTTTGCTCCTTTGAATTGGAGCCTTGGAGCCACCAGAGAAAAAATTGGAGCTACAGCCTGCATCAACACATCAAATGAGTCAATGCACAGCTAATGTTAATTTCAACAACATGCACAGCATACAAATGCAAAACTTACCCCAACAATTGGATGTGCTGGCTTCACACGTAAAGCTGGCGAGGTTAATATAATTCCTTCCACCATTACTTCAATATGAGGATTGGAAGCCGCCTAAACAGAATTTGCAGAGATTAAATTTCCAAATTAAAAAAAGACAAATTTAATCCCAAAAGGTGCACAGAAGATTTCAGCCCTTACTTTCAACACCACAGCTCCCCCAGTGGAGTGACCAAACAGAAAGCATGGTATTCCAGGATTCTCTGATCTGATCTTTTCCAGGAAAGCCCCCTGCTCATGACATTACTATCAGTAAGCAAAGTACACAGCTAAAATCACTGACTGACATGTCAAATGCAATATATCTATCTCCAAAGGAAAACAACCAAAGAATAGCACAAATATTTGAAATTGTTGTTAATAGAATTGTTAAATTGCAATGAAATTGAATAACAGAAACAAACTTACTGTTCTAGAGAGAAAGATCAAAATATTAGTAAGCCAAAGCAAAATGATTTTCAGAAATATCAAAATTAACCAAACATATTTTTGCATATACCCATAAATAACATCCCCGTTATAATATTTTCGGAAATGAGTTCCCTGAGAATATAGAAACAAAACTTCAAACAAACGCCCCCTTAGGAAGTATCACTGCCTCATTCTCTAAGAATAAAAAGTAAACATGTACTTGCAATATCTCTGTCCCAATGTTTAAAAGAGTGGAAAAACTATTGATGTCCAAAACGGTTTTCCATTCAAGAACTGTCACCAACAGGTTAATATAATACAAGTCTATATTCACACAAGAACATGATTTTAACTGAAGAAAGTAGGAATATACATACTGTATCTGCAACCACATGATCAAGAGAAGGAACATAACCATGCAATCCATCACTACCTCCATGACCTGTAACAATAGAACAAATCACTTCAGGTCCATCACAAAATGATAAGGACATAATTTTACTGTTACTAAGTCTAAGATAGATCCATTTGATTAAAAAATGTGCGAACGGATGAGGATCACAAGGGATCGAATGGGAAAATAAATCTTAAATTACCTATCCAGTCCATTGCATAGACAGCAAAGTTGAATGATGTTAATTTCCTTGCAAATTCCGCATATCTTCCACTGAAAAATGAGTACTAAGTCAGAAGAGAGAGGGGATGGAGGATATTCCTAATTAGAAATATTTCCTCATATTTGAAAAAATGAAAGGAAATATTTAAATGTATTGGCAATCGCTTGAAAAAACAAATTTTGGAAAAACTGAAGGCAGATTAAACTAGTTCCACGATGAAAAACATCATAAGTCCTGAAAGATAGCAATTTAAAAAGAAAAAAAGAAAAAAAAAAAGACAAAGACAAAGCAATTAAGCAAGATTACCTGTGTTCATTAAGCCCATGAATGATGATCAGAATGCCCCTGAAAGAACAAAGAAAATAAGTTGAGAACAGAAAGTTAGCTTCACATGCTAACAAGAAAAGAGTCAGGGAATGAAAATCAAGAAAAGAAAGCACAGTCAATATACATTCGTTAGACTGTCTAATCCATCATGTCGAAAAAGGACACAAAACAACTGAATCCTGTGAACACGACTATTAAAAATCTGTGAAGCTTATGTTTTGCTGTTTGTAAACAGTTCAATAGTAAACCTATGAGTCAATAATAATGCACTGCAACACAATAATACACAAGCAAATTTCATTCCAGTCAGCATGGAGAACAAACAAATTCTACAGCCCATTTTCTTTTTAATTTTTGAGTCTCAAAATTTCAATCACTTATATAATTCATCTCAGTTTGTCCAATTACTCTATATCCCCTGTAGAGGACCCAATTCTAGATAAACTTGACTCACCCCAGCTCAATTCCAAGTTCTCTCACTGGAACGACAGAAAAACTAAAACAACCCCCGAAATGAAACCACGAAACTTGCTTGAAAAATTTCCTCTCTTACAACGCCAATTACTTAAATCAAGCTACAGTGGACAAAAACCATTTCTAAATTTGAATTTTTAGGCATTCACTATTACCCTGAAACGGAATTACCGAATTTTAATGTGTTGAGAACTTAGAGCTAAATCTCTACCTCTAGAATTCTTAACATGTACACAAGGGGCTAAGAAATGGAGAACAGAACGCACAGATACAAGAGTTCGTTGAGCAACACAGTTTAACAGAATTCCGTTAAAACAAACGGAGAAGACGTGTTGCAATTGCCAAACGTAAAGTGAAAGAAGTGAAAGAAAAAGCTTACTTGGCATCACCGGCAACCGGGAACCAGGAGCGGCAAAACAAAGCGTTGTTTCTAATCCCATAGAAGATGGAAGTGTTCCACCGGTACCATCCTTCTTCACGACCGATTCCTAAGTAGTCCTGCGCCAAGGCTCTTCGCCGGCACGTGTCCTCCTCCTCGCGCACGAGCCAGCGCCGCCTCAAATGCTTCTTGGGTGAGGGAGGCCCCGCTGCGGTGGAGAGGCGGCGACGACGGGGGAGGATGAAGAAGAGGAAGGAGAGGAAGAAGGTGTAGACGAAGATGAGGGAGGCCCTGAGAGCCTTGAGGAGCGGAATTATGCGGTTGCTCGCCCCCGACGTGAGAGGCTCCATCTCCGTCTCGGCGGAAGACATCGTCTCGGCGTCGGAGACGATTTCGCACACAGACACGGACACGCAACACAGAACAGGAACAGAACAGAGAACCACAACACAATGCAAACGCAATCTGGTTTGACGTAGTTGGGTGTTTATTTATACTTGTTCCGGATCCGTTTTATTTTGTGGGCCCCAATATCTAACGGCTCAAGTTGCACGATGGAGGTGCTGAAAAAAAAAAAAAAAAAAGAGCTGATAAACGCTGTTCGCATCGGAAGTGGAGATAATCAATGAACGGTGATTTCTATGCTACAGCCAATACTCGTTGCACTTGCTCATATTGGCAGATATACTACACGTGGCGTCTTTTCATTTGGTATACTTGGCGGGGAAAAAAACGCGTAGTCGCGTTGGTTACGGTTGGCTTTTTCTACTACTTCTACAAAACTGCGCGTACATCACAATCGCTTCTCTTTTCCCTTTTTTACCGCATTCAGAAAGAGAAATGAGAAGAAAGAAATTCCATTATAACAAACGTGTCTAACGGCACACGCATTTTATTTTGTTAGTTACAATCTACTACTGCTACAATATTAAAAAAAAAAACAAAAAAATGTCTCTAAAATAATGTTTTTCTAAAATAGAAAGTTTTTTTTTATTTCTCCCTCAAAATTAATGTTATAAAACATTATATTATTAATCAACTAATAATTAGAATAAAATTATCCTGATATTATTATCTAACATTTTGATGATTAAATTAAATGGTATAGATGACCAGTGTCTTCAAATGTACCGATTAAAAAAATCAAATTCAGAAAAAAAATTATTTTAAATTTTTGAAATAGTACCGAAAGACGACACTTATTATTATTATTATTATAATTATTATTATTATTATTATTATTATTATTATTATTATTATTATTATCTGTACCATATTAATCAAAAATGTAATGTGTGACTCATTATAATTAAAATTATCATTTATTATTTACAAGATATCTCGGTTAAAAGTAATGTATAGTTGTTAAAAAATCGAACATTTATTTAGGAATTTTCTTTTAATTAAATTTGTCTAAATTAAATAATATCTTAGTTATTTTTGTAGTTCTCTTGAAAGAGATAATGGATTTATCTCAGAAATAAAGAGAATATTTGAAAAGTGGAGACGGAGATTTCGATTCCAATAAATCGAAGGTTTATGAAACGCAGGACACGACGTGTTTTGTTGTGTATCATCAGATTGCGATTAGGTGACAAGAATTAAACTTCTTGGCGTTTTCGTGTGTGGTCTCGTTTTCTCTCCACCTCCCTCTCTCTCCTCCTTTCAAAATCCTTGAACATTTCGCCCATTATCTTCAATCCACAAATAATTTATTAAAATGAATAATACATCATTTTTTTTTGTTAAGAAAAGTGTTGGTGAATTGTTCACGAGACTTGTTCAAATCAAAACATGTATAAGACTAAGAAAATATTTTTAAAATTAGTTAGAATATGTTGGAAGCAATAGTTATATTTAAAATTATAAATAATTTTAATCAAATTTTAAATCTATAATAAAATATTTATTTTATTTCTAAATAATTTTGATTAATAATTCCTAAATAATAAATATTTTTAATAAAATATTAATTCATTAATAAAGATCACTTATACTCAAATTCATGGATTAAATGCTCTATTATTTAAATTAATTATTGTAATAATATAAGTTAAGAATGATAAAATAGAATAAATTAGTGGTTATAGTCAAGATGGACTTCAAATTATATATAAAATAAAATCTATAATTTTTTCATAATTTTATTTATTTTCCTTAGGATTCATTTATTTTTTGAATATAAAGAAATAACGAATACACACTTATAATTTAATTAAAGGAGGAAAATTAAAACTAGTTAAATTATTTTTTGTATTGGCTTGGTGAAAAAGCTGACGTGTAAGCTTTATGCATGGGTCACAAGGTGATATGTTTATTTATTTATTTTTTCCAAATATGAGTCATCTGCTCAATTACTAGGTATAAAAAAAATACTCAAGAGATTTGGGAAAAATTAAGTGGATTTTGATAATTTTTTCATCTTTTATTAAAAAAAATTGATTCTTTTTATCTTACATATAATTTCTTTAAAATAAATAAAGTTTTCAAAATGAAAGTAACAAGATGAGAAATGTGGCAAGAAAGTAATGAAATAAGATAAAAATATGTTGACTCAAATCACCATCGTTTGCCAAATTGCCAACCATCAACCACGTATTGAGTGACTTGGTCAAATCAACATAAAAAAAAAAAAACTAATATTTTTGGTCGCATACTTTTTATTCATGAAACGAAGAAAAACTAATGTGACAAATGACAGATCAAGTTTTCAAGAATTATTTTTTAATTTTAACGTTTTAAGGATTAAATAAAAAAATGTTGTATATTTTCGAGAGTCAAGTAAAAATTCCATCAATATTTTTATAACTTATTTCACTTATAAATGGAATTAAAAATATTATAATTATTAAAAATAAAAAGTACTCAATATCCTTACATAAAATAAAAATATATTAATTTATTATTATATATTTAATCGATATGAAAGAATAAATTTTTAACATCTCCCTATTTTAAGAGAGATTTCCATGTGCAGTATCACTAATATCCATATATAATTCAATTTTATAAAATCATTTATTTAGATAAAAAATTTATTCACTTATATAATATATATAATATTTTATCATATCCTTATTTTTAAAAAATAAATTATTATATTTTTTCATTTAAAAACACATAATATTTTTTTAATAATTATTAATAAGAAAAGGAAAGATAATAATTTCTCCAATAGATAATTATTGGGAACAAATAAAAGTAAATATTATTATTAAATTCTTCACTTTTAGGCAAACAACTTTCAATAATATTATAGCTTCTAAAATGAATGAATTGGAGGGACCTACAAATTAAAGTCACAGGAGAAGCGGAGAAGATAAATTTTATTTTGGCTTGTATTTAATTTTTATGTTATAAAAAATATTTATTTTATAAATCATGCTAAATTTATTTTTGTATTAAGGTATTGTAAAGTTATCTTATTTATTATAAAAGATATTATTATTATTATTATTATTATTATTTCTTTAAATTTAAAGAAGGTATGCTGTTTTATTTTTTATATTTTATTCTAATTGTGAGTTATTATTCAATTAATCTGATTCTTAAAGAAACTTTACTTCTTAAAAAGACAAAATAACAATATCACGAATAAAAAGAATGTAATATCAGAATAAATTATTAAATAATTTAAATATTTGATTTTATACTTTTAAGAATAAAGATGTTATGATAATTCATAATTAAATAAAAAATCGATCAATAGTTTTTTATTAATTATTATTATTATTACATAAATATAAGAGTATTGTCTTAAATGATATTTTTGTTGTTGGTTCTATTTAAAATTAATAAATATAACTATAACTTCCAATACGTCACATTCATTTTATTTTTATATTGTTCTACCCCGCGATTTCTGCAAAAAGCATAAATATAAAAGTGAAGTAAACGATGTTTAGCTACTCCAGAATATTTGAAGAAGTTTATTTTGATATTGATTTTTTATGACGATACTTCTGAGAAAATGCTTTGATTTTTTTAGAAATTAATATTTTAGTATACTTGTTATTTAATTAGATGCTTTTAAGTGATGGTAGAAAAAATTATTGAAATATACGTATAACATAGACCGAATTATTTTCTTTCATTTTTTTTAATTAAATTCACATGCATAAAGGATGCTGGTATGGTCAGACCTTTGCATGGAACCTTCTTAGAATACTAAAAAAAAAAAAAAAATTCTGATTCTTCTTTGTCTTTTCTTATTCATCGTACTGAAATTTAAATTGAGTAGAATGACTAATTAATAGTTAATTGCAAATATAGATAAATAAAAATATAATAGCAGAAAGAAAAGGTATAAGTCACAGTTAAGTGACAATTAACAAATAAAAAAATAGTTGAATAATAAAAAAAATGATTTAGTATATTTGTTTATATTTTTTATGAACTATTTTTAAAATATTATTTTTTTTTAAATATATTTAATTTTTTCTTTATTTATTCGTATTTTTATTATTTTTTAAATATATAAAATATTATAATTGTTAAAAAATTGTCAAATTTAAATGATAAAAAAATGTATCGAGTCGTCAATTCGAAATATTCACTAGTTAAATTATTTCGATTAATGAAAAAAATTATATTAAAAATATTGAAAATTAGTCTTAATTATATTTTTTATCCTGAAAATAAAATTAATTTTAGATTTGATTCTCGGATTTTTTTTTAAATTGAAAAATATATTTTAATTCATATATATTAAATTCAAGAGACTAAAATAAAATTTGTAAAATTACTTATACTCTTCAAATTTAATAATTAATAAGTTGAATTACATTTTATTAAATTTTAAAAAATTAAAATATTATTTTAATTAACACATTTAAAAAGTTATTCTAAATTTAAGATACTAAAACATAACTAAACCAAACAATAGTAATAGGTTCCCATCACTCGGGTCATGAGGGACGAGGTAAGGGGGTCTCTAGGGCATGACCCCTTAATTTTTTTATATTTAATTATAATTTGCATTTTTTAATATATATATATATATATATATAAATAAATTTTTAATGTTGTCCCTTTATTTGATTTTATTAACTGGTTCCGTAGAAGGAAAATGCATTCAATACTCTTAAAATTGATCTCTTATAACTAATATTTTATCTTCAACTCACTAATAGGTAAAGTAATCCTAACAAGGTAAGATGTTAATACATTAATTATAAAAATTGTAAAACATAACGATGAATTATAATGATTGGATTTGGAATAAAAGGTATCATTTGAGAAAGAAAAAAGAATGGCTTGTACGTTGTTTTTTTTCATATCTAAATTTAGTTTGTATCTAACAATAATTTTGTTTCTACATCAAAATAAAATATTGTAAGAATAAAGGTTTTGAGGAGTCTTCACGGAAGGATCATGCATGATCATTAATTCACTGCACATAGGTGTGGGAAAAATAGTACACAGAAAGTGACCACGTAATTAATAAATTTAAATATGATTTATTTAATTAAAAATATAAGTAAATTACCCGTCGATCAATAAGAAATTATATATTATTAGCTTGACGTTTTTTTTTTCTCTCCTTCATTTTTTTTTAAAGCTTAGCTTCGTTTGAAGAACAATTGGGCCAGTTTTGCCCATATTTGACTGTTTAATGGACCACTTAGAGGGTTAGAGTTTGTTACAAATCCCACAAATTAAGAAAACTGGTCCAATTTCTTTTACTACCTTATGATATTCTGCGATCCAAATTCTTTCGGCCTTGTTAGCGGAATTGGATACGTAGAAAAAATCCTTATTTTTTTAAAGTCATAATTTTAATTATCCAATTTGATATATTAGATTATATATATATATATATATATATATATATATATATATATATAATGGGGTTTAATATAAATATTTGTCCCGACATAAAAATATGTTTTTTTTAAAGATTTCACTTTCACATATACATTTAAAAGTTTAAGTATAAGTGATATATGTTTTGGGAATATGATTGATTTTTTAGGGTTGTAAGTGATTTGGTCGGGGAAATTCTAGTCAAATTTTTAGCTCACTCAACTAAATGTAATTAACTTGGAATTGATTGAGTTTGTGATTTTTATTTAATATTCAAACATAACACAATTATGATTGGATATTGGATTGAGTATACTCAGGTTGACTTTTATTAAAATGTATTGTCTTTTAAAAAAATGTTTTTTTTTTTTTCATATGGTAAGAACGATCTTATGTCATATGCATAAACTATATTTATATAAGATGAAAATTTAAATTTATTTTTATGATAAAGTTATTAGGTAATTATTTTTATTATATAATTAGATTGAATCAGCTTAATTGAATTTAGTTACTCGATCCAATTCTAATTGCGTGAACACAAAATCCCCTGATCAACACAATGACACAATCTAATAAATAAAAATATAACTAGATCAAATTCTTAAATTTAGTCCAACCCACTTATACCTAATTATACATCTAAATTTGTATTTTTCCTAAATATCATGGATAATTTTATGGTGGTAATTCCATGTCGTTTGCCTTATATTATTTGGCATAATTTAAATATTTATTAGGTTATTCCATATATTTTTAATTAATTTTATGTTAGAATTTTAATAATATTTCTATTTTAAAATTATTTCGATATTAATGGGATAATTTTACTAGGATGGTGCATCATGATAATGGGATATGTGTTATGAGTGGATGTAATGATAGGTGCACGCAAAATCTTTTGAATTAATGACAAAAATAATATGTGTAAATACTCAGGATTGGTGTATAAAACTCATTGAATATTATATTTTAATAGAAAAAGTTCCTACTTAAATTTTGTCCTTTTTTTTAAACTAGAAGGCCAAATAGAAAGGGATTTTTTTTTTCACAATTTATAGAGTTTATCATTTTATTATAAGAATTAAGACCACCTCGTGATCTTTAGTTTTTCTCTTAAAAAAAGAATATAATTTTTATCCCAAAGAGTTATAGCCATTATAGCTATAAAAACTGAACGTTTTGAATAGCTTCTTTAATCAAAACTACGAGAAACTCGTGAACGTTAATTAATTATCTTTATTTTCTTCCCTCTCATAAATTTAACTCCCTCTCTCATCACATGATTTCGGATTTCGTTAGTTAAATCTACTGATTTTTCAGGCATCATCATATATTTTCTGTTTGTTCTGCATTTATAATATTATACTTTCTTTTCATCAATCAACAGGGACAAGTGGTATTGGTTTTGTTTGGGAACTCTGAATATACCCACAGTTTCCACTACATAGAATGGTGGTTTGTTTTGGTTTCACACAGGACAGATGGAATTAGCAAGAAGAACAATGAATTTAGGAAAAGGGTTTGGTGAACTCATATTAATTATACAATCACACTTGGAGTAATTTATACCATTAAATATCTATTTATAGTTAAATGTTTAATCTTTGTGGTTATACTTTTTTTTTTCCTCTATAATTATATATAAAACCATAACATGCATCAATTTTTATATTAATTAATTGTTTTTGTCAACTCATCAAAGTATTAGCACAATTTTGTCAAATAAATCAATGAAGAGAAACCTAATGCGGAATCTCTAGAATGTCATTAAAAAAAGTATTTTATTAATTAATATACAAAAAAAGTCAATATTGGTAATTGACTATGCTAGTATATAGCACTGTTTGATTGATGTATGCCTAATTAATATTTATACTAATAAATTTAATTATTTTGAAAGACAAATATTACTAAATATAAACTAATACCAATGCAATATATATGATATTTCTGTTGTGTATATGTATATATTCTCATTCTTGTTTAGCCTATTTTTAAGTTATTTTTAATTATTCAACAGCTGCTTTATGCTTTAAATGGAATTAATGCAGGATGTATAATACTTGGATACGTGACTCAATAAAGCTTGTTGACATTGAACTTTTGGGTTTCAAATTAACAGAAATGTGACCTTTGAGAATATTGGAGTGATGGAGATTGAAGTGGTTTAAAGTTTGTGAAATATCTGGTTTAAAGTTCAGGCCTTCTTCTTATTATCTTGTCCTTTTCATTGTTAATTAGAAAAAACAATTGGAGTCCACATACATCTGCTCTTAGCTACGTTTCTAAATGTTACCTGTCTCAAACCCCAATATTCAATGGGTAGTATATGTAGTAGCTACGTATACTCTTATAAATACATCTCCAAAGTACTGGAACAAAAGCCATAACATTTTTGAACTCTACCTTTGATATAGAACAAATTATATAACATCTCATCTTTATAGTGATGCCCCCAAACCAATTTAGTTCCTCCACCACCACCATCACCAACATGAGTGGTTTCCAAAGCACGGTATCTGATGTAATCTTAGAAGGAAACGAAGTGGTGGACCTAGAAGAAACACATGAAATACCAACCGTGTCCGAGGTAGAGAATGCGAAATGCGAATGTTGTGGAATGTGTGAGGAGTGCAGCCACGAGTACATAGGGCGTGTGCGTGACATGTTCTCGGGGAACATGATATGCGGGTTGTGTGCTGAAGCTGTGCATGTGGAGATGGAGAAGAATGGTGGGAGAAGAGAGAAAGCTCTGAAAGAGCACATGAGTGATTGTGTGAAGTTTAACAGGCTTGGTAGGTCGTATCCTGCTTTGTATCGAGCAGAAGACGTGAAGGTGATCTTGAAGAAGACTTTAAGAAGGGCCATGTCCACCAGTACTCAGGATTCGAAGGGTATATAGTCCATCAAGCAAGGCTGGGACACAGGGACGATGATAAAACCTACGTTGTGATATGATATGTTGGTTAATCTTCATCAACTTCTGGTTTCTAAGTTTTCTGCTACACCGCAACATAGATTTCTACTGTAGGCATGTGTAGACATCATCTCTTCACTGGTAATATATGCAACAGTGAAGGTAATTTATTAGGTGCAGGCAATACAAATAAAGTTCAATTTATATATACGTACTTTGAAAGTAAAATATTTGAAAAATGTTGCATGGATAATTCCATCTCATTGCCAGGATAAGACAGAGAGGGAAATTATGCGTAATATGTGATAGGGTAGGGAACAAGACAAATAGAGACAAAAATGATTTCGGACGCTTAAGATATTGATACTTATTGAGACAGACAGGCATATAGAAAAATGAAAGAAAGAAATAACAATATAGATATATTAAATGGTGTTGTGTTCTTTTATTAAAGGAAGGTGTTCTAATATTATTATTATTGTTATTTAAGTGTTAATGAAATATATGTAAACGTGGAATCTAATGGCTGAGTTAAAATTTTATGGTAGAAATAAGAAAATTAAATAATTTAAAGAGAGAAACATCTCCTATCTTAAAATTTTGAGTTAAATGTAATGTTATATTATTTTATGATTGATTTGTGTTTTATTTATGTTAATCTTTCAATATTAATTATCCTTAAAAATACCTCCTAATAATATAAAAATAATATAGTTAAGAAATATTTTGAATTGAGGAGAAAGTGAACCAATATAAAAGAAATTATATTTGAAAAAATTATTAAAAATCATAAAATAAGTAAAAATGAAAAAAAAATTCAATAATTTATATATATGGATTGAATTAGATTTTTTTTTTAAATATATCAAATCATGCTTTAAGTAAAGAGATCTCTTTTAAGAGATTGTGGCAATTTTTACTTTATTTTTTATTTTTTTTATTAAATCATACTCCTTCGTATATAAATATTTAAAAATATTCTTTTCAAAATAATGTAGGACTTAGAAAAAGTGAAACATTAAAAAAAAGGAAAAAAGAATATGAGATTTAAATTCCTTTAACACTATATTAATAATATTTGTTAAATGTCAAATTAGTCTCACGTTTCTTAAGATATTAAGTATTGAAGAGGATAATCATATTATATATATATATATATATATATATATATATATATATATATATATATTTTTTCGTACATTTAAATAAAATCAAACTTTCTTAGTGTGAACCTCATTTGTTTGTCTTTAATTTTAAATTTTTTTTCCTAGAATCTTCCTCTATAATCTTTCTTAAATTTCTTAGGAAGTTTGAGAAAAAAATTATTTTTTAAATTAATAATTAAAATTAATTGTTTTATAAATAATATTTTTTTTAAAAACGAACTAGTTTTATTTAAAAAAAATTATACTAAATTTATATTAGGTAGTATGATTTTAAGAAAAAAAAATGTAACTCGTGTTACTTATCATAATTTCAAAAAAAATTGGGACTTTTCAACAAAAAGTTGAGATTTTGAGTTCAACATTATATCGTGTTTTTTTTTTTATTATTATAATTCACTCGAACAATTTTTCAAAATTTATCCATAATAATACCTAATTCTAAAAGTATTCATGTATGTTAACATTAAAAAATATTTTACACAAGATTACTTAAACTTAACCATTTTAACTTTCTATCCTTTGATAATATGTGAAGATCTTATAACTGAATTCTTATTTAGATGCTATTTTATATACATGCTATTCAAATTAATAAACTCATTGGATTTGTGTAATAAAAACATATGATAATTTACAAATATATATACTGTGAGTTTCCAATACTTTACATAAATATATAATATGATTTGAAATCATTCTATTCATTTATAAGATATATATGCTTTGTCATCGTAATTTTTTATTAGACTTTGAGATGTTTTATATTGATAATATATATAAATTACAACTAATTTAAAAGTAATTATATTTCTGAAATGACAAAAGAAACTATATAATGTAAAATAGTTTTGCACTGTAAAGTAGATAACAAATTATTATATTATGTTGTAATAAATTATAAAGTCACACATTATTTTTTTATTGATTACTTGTGTAAGGCAGTGCATTCATCAAATTCAATTCATATATGTTAACAAAAATTGATAGTTAATTTATTTGATATTGTCTTCTAGAGTAGTTTGGGCAAATATTTTCATAAAAGAATATCATATTTATGATACTTTGTTAAATTAATAAAAAAAATTTAACTATTTATTTAATTTTTATAACTATTTTTATATTTATGATTTTTTTAAATAGTAATTAAGGTATACTTATATAATTTTGATTTTAAAGTGATATGAAACTTATTAATATAATTATATATTTTTTAGGTGAACATATGTTCATATTCGTAAATTATGTTAAATTATTTTCCAGTTGAGGCATATCAATATGTAATGATAAAAAAAACTTAAAAGTTAATTTATTTATAAAGAATAAAATTTATAAGAAAAAGGAACACTAATATATGTAAGTCTTGAAATGAGGGTATTTTACACGGAGCTAGAGAATAATTTCTTAGAGGATCAAATATAAAAAATAAAATTAATATGTTAAATTTAATCAATAATTAAAAAAATCAAATTTTAAATACATGAAAGTCTAAATTATGTAAATTAAATAAAAATGCAAGACTACTGTGTAACAGGAGAAAAGCATTGTTAAAAATTACTGTTAGCAATTATTACGGTATTGATAACAAGAAAATGAATATTAGAAAAACCACATTATTGGTCTCTAAGATAATAAATATAGTGTAGAGACCGATTTAGAGTTTAATTATAAGTAAATAAAAGCTTTAATAGTTAATTTTAAAGATAAATTTAAATTATGCTTCAAAAACCGATGTAGTTAAAATAATACTATTTTTTAATTAGTCAATATATAATAATTTTCTTAATGTATTAGCAATTATATCTATACATCGAGAGGTTTATATTTTTTTCATACATATAAATCAAATGATAGAAATAACTTGAAAGTTAATTGAATAAAGAATATGATACTTTTTGTTGTTGTTGGTGGTGAGATTCGTCAACTACAATATTCACTAAATAATGAAATTATGATTATTTGTTTTACTATTTTAAATATTCATTCATATAAGGGGTTCATATATTGTGAGTAACTCTGTTGAGAATCCTTGAAAAATGAAGAGCATGTTGTCTCCATCCACATATGTGTGGAATAATTCTCAAAGTTTGGCCAACCTTTGAAGGTGAAATGACAATGGCGAAAAGAGACTTCCGCTGCGTGCTTTGCATGTTGCGGTCCCCCTTCGCATTTGCCCCAACCTACTTCACAAGATTTCATTGTCTCTCACCTCTTCCACCACAGTTTTTATTATTTTCTCTCTTTTTCAGTAATATGAGACAAAAAACAAAACTCTTTGTCTTATCTACATATCTATTTTTTCTTTCCATAGCTATCTTGTTTCCGAGTCAATTCAACGAATTATCACGCTTCTCTCAAAAAAAAAACTTGTCTCCTTCATCATTAAGTGTTATGAAGAAAAAAAAACGAAAAATATAACATCTTCAATTTTTTAAAATTAACTTAGAATAAGATAAAATAATCAATATAACGTGAAAATTCAAAAATTGACTGCGTGAAAATTTTAAAATGAAAAAAAAAGAATCTATCTCACGTAGTGATGGTATAAAAAAAGGCCAAAAAACAAATATAACAACTTGACAAAGAGTAATAATGCAGCGGAAATTCAATCCCCTTCTTGCGAGAATCAGCAGAGAGCACCAAACAAATAGAATCCAAAGCACAAAGAGACACCAACAATTTTAACGTGGAAAACCCCTCAATGCAAGGGTAAAAACCACGAGTCGTCAGCACCAAAGAAAAATCCACTATGATCAATAATGGGGTACACAAGAGTCTCCAATAATAATACCAAAAGGTATTTTCAATAAACAGAATTAACTAAGCACAAATGCTTACAAAAGAGAAACAAAGAAGATGAAAAATCTCCAAAACAGGGCTGCTGGTGCGGGACCAATTTCTCCCAATCTAGACCTTCGATTGACGATCCGAACGGTCAGAATGAAGAACCATATGTCTGGAACCTACTATCCAAAAATCAGCTCGATCCAACGGTGAACGACTTCACAGCGACGAAAACACCAGTGCAGATTTAGGGTTATGCGGAGATGACTTTCTCTCTTTCTTTTTCTCTCACTAGACTTTTTGTCTTTTTTCAAATGACTCTCTTGTCCTCTACTAATCTGACCCATCTCATTTTACCCAAATGAGACATAATGGACCACACTATTTGGGCCTATTCTCCACATAGGAAGGGAGCCCAATAACCCAACAAATCTCCCCTCACGACTATGTGGAGATATCCGCCAAACCAGCGATCTCACAACAAACTTCAAACTTTCCTCTTGGCAATGCCTTGGTCATCATATCAGCACCATTATCATCTGTATGAACTTTAGCTAGTTCCACCAACTTAGCATCCAAAACATCACGTATCCAATGATACCTCACATCAATATGTTTGGATTTAGAATGAAAAGTTGGATTCTTACCAAGATGAATAGTACTTTGACCGTCACAATACAACAAGTATTTATCTTGCACAAAACCAAGCTCCTGCAAGAATTTCTTCACCCATAACAACTCTTTGCATGCTTCAGTAAGTGCAATGAATTCCGCCTCGATAGTAGACAACGCCACACACTTTTGCAACTTTGATTGCCAAGCCAAAGCTCCCCCGCAAACCGAATCAAATAGCCGAAGTGGACTTTCCGGAATCAATGTCTCCGACCATATCCGAATCTGAGTAACCCACCAAAGTAGGTTTATCACCTCCAAAACAAAGTCTCAAACCTCTAGTACCACGAAGATACCTCAAAATCCATTTCACGACGATTCCAATGCTCTCTACCTGGATTTGACGAAATCGCTAAGCTGTACCAACGAGCGTGTGCAATATCGAGCCTTGTACATACCATTGCATACATCAAACTACCCACCGCAGAAGCATAAGGAACTTTTCTCATAGCTATCTTCTCAACTTCATTTGAAGGACTTTGTTTAACACTCAACTTAAAATGAGTAGCAAGAGGAGTACTTACAACCTTAGCATTCTCCATTTGGAATCTTTGCAACACCTTCTGAATGTAGTGCTCCTGTGATAGCCAAAGTTTCTTCTCTTTTCTATCACGAGTGATACTTATACCAAGAATCTTCTTAGCAGACTCCCATGTCTTTCATGGCAAATGACTTGCCCAGTTGCTTCTTCAACCTGTCAATTTTGGAAACATCTTTTCCAACAATAAGCATGTCATCAACATATAACAACAGGATATAATGAAATCATTCTCAGAAAATTTCCTGACAAAAACACAATGGTCAGAAGTAGTCTTCTTGTAGCCTTGCTCACACATAACAGACTCAAACTTCTTATACCACTGCCTTGGAGCTTGCTTCAAACCATATAGGCTTTTTCGTAGCCTACACACATAGTCTTCCTTGCCTTCAACAAGAAAACCATCCGGTTGCTTCATGTAAATCTCTTCCTCCAAATCACCATGAAGGAAGGCTGTCTTCACATCCATCTGCTCAACTTCCAAATCAAGAGTAGCAGCTAAACTTAACACAGTTCGGATAGATGTCATCCTCACCACAGGTGAGAAAATCTCATTGAAGTCAACACCCTTTCTTTGTCTAAAGCCTTTCACCACTAATCCGGCTTTATATCCGGTAGATGTAGAATTGCTCTCTTGCTTCACCCCGAAGATCCACCTGTTCTCTAAGGCTCTCTTACCCTTAGGCAACTTCACCAAGTCATAAGTGTGATTATCATGCAGCGATTTCATCTCATCCCGCATTGCATCCAACCACTTTTGCTTTTCTTCACTTTCAACGGCCTCCTCATAACATTCGAGGTTCTCCTTCATCGATCAACATCACATACTCATTGGTAGAGTACTTCTTAGAAGGTTGTCTTGGCCTGTCAGATCTTCTAGGTTGAGTTTCGGGTAGCTCGGGTATATCACCAAGACTCTCATCATGTGATACATCATGTTCCTCTTCATCAACATTATCAATAGGAACATCCAAGCTATCTTCAACCTGTTGATTATCAGGTATCACCATGTTGTTCATCATCATGAGCATCAATATCCAAATCATTAATAGACAACCGAATTGGATCAACATCATCCACATTACCATTTCCTTTAGGTGTAGACTTCTTCTCCTTATCAATATCTTCAATGGTTTGATCTTCCATGAATTGCACATCACGACTTCTAACAACTTTCTTTTCAACGGGGTCATACAACTTGTAGCCAAATTCATCCTGACCAAAACCAATAAAGATGCATTGCCTTGTCTTCATATCCAACTTGGATCTTTCATCCTTCGAACATGAACAAATGCTTTACAACCGAAGACACGTAAATGATCATAAGTAACATTCTTGCCAAACCAAATCTTGTCCGGCACCTCGAGTTCAAAGCAACTGCAGGACTTAGATTAATAACATGCACTGCTCGTAAACAATGCCTCACCCCGAAATGCTTAGGCAATTTTGCTTCGAAAGCATACACCTAACTCTTTCAATCAATGTCCTGTTCATCCTCTCCGCTAAACCATTCAGTTGAGGAGTTTTAGGAGGAGTCTTCTCATGTGCAATACCATATTGTCTACAATAAGCATCAAATGGTCCACAATACTCACCACCATTGTCAGGTACGAATGCGTTTCAGCTTCTTGCCTGACCGCCTCTCAACCAAAACATGGAATTCTTTAAACTTGTCCAACACTTGGTCCTTTCTCTCGTAGTACATAAACCCAAAGCTTCCTGGAACAATCATCAATAAAGGTAACAAAGTAAAGTGCACCACTAAAAGACTTTACCTTCAATGGGCCACAAACATCAGAATGCACCAATTCAAGCAACTCGACTTCCTGGAGGGAGGATGCTTCTTGAAGGATACTCTGGTTTGTTTACCAGCCATGCAATGAGAACATTTCTCCAAATCTACATTCTTCAATCCTGAGAGAACATCCTTTTTAAATAAGCAGTTAAGCCCCTTTTCACCGATGTGCCCAAGCCTTCTGTGCCACAAAGATGACTCCATATACACGAATTCACACTATCTTTAGCAACCAAAGCTTTTGTCCAGGTAAAGCTTAGAGTTTTTCTCCCCTTTAGCCACAATCAAGTTACCTTTGGTGAGCTTCCACTTTCCAGAACCAAAATGGTTATAATATCCACCATCATCAAGTACCTGCACAGAGATCAAGTTAAAGCGAACATCCGGAGCATGTTTAACTCCTCTAAGCAACAATCTGCATCCCCATGTTGGTTTGCAAGTGAACATCACCAACACCAACAACTTTAGACACCCCATCATTACCCATCTTCAATACTCCAAAATCACCAGGTGTATAAGATGTGAAGAACTCCTTCCTGGATGTAACATGCGAGTGTAGCACCACTATCAATTATCCACATGCTCTCATCGGATACAAGACTAATAGTGTCATAATCACGAAGACAAACAAGGTCACCACATGTAGTAGTAGTAACACGATCACCATCATCATTATCTTTTTCTCTTTGCTTACCCTTTTTGTCTTTGCTCTCTTTCTTCCACAAAAACAGTTTTTCTTTATATGTCCTGTTTTGTGACAATAGTGACACTCCACATTCTTGTACCGAGACTTGGACTTGCTCTCGCTTTTATCTCTACCACTTGTTTTGTTCTTTCTTTTGGTTTCTCCCCTATTCTCCGTAATAAGCACTTCTGAATGAGATGAAGTACCCTGTGTCTTCCTTCTCATCTCCTCATTAAGAGCACCACTCTTTGCCATTTGCAAAGAAATATCACCATTAGGGGTAGCACTTATCATGGAAACCCGAAATGTCTCCCACGAATCCGGTAAAGAGTTTAATAGGAATAAGCCCAATAGATCATCATCAAATTTTATACCCACTCCAGCTAATTGATCATAGCGTCCTTGAAATTCACTCAAGTGATTTGAAACATGAGTTCCTTCCTTGTACTTCAACTCCACAAAATTTTTCAGCAAGTACAATTTATTAGTCCCTGACTTAGAAGCATACAAGGACTCAAGCTTATCCCATAGGCTTCTCGCATGTGTCTCATTAGCAACAAAATTATAAACATTATCATCAACAAACTGCTCGATAAATCCACATACCTGTTGATGTTCAAAATCCCATTCTTCATCTGACTTGGATTCCGGCTTATTGGAAGCAAAAACAGGAAGATGCAAATTTTTCACAAATAACAAATCCTTCATCTTGCCTTTCCATAAGTGATAATTTTCTCCATTCAACGGAATCAATTTTGTATGTGCCTCCATCATTCACGCAAATTAAACAGTCCACTTAACCTAAGAGCTCCGATACCACTCGATGGTATAAAAAAAGGCCAAAAAACAAATATAACAACTTGACAAAGAGTAATAATGCAGCGGAAATTCAATCCCCCTTCTTGCGAGAATCGGCGAGGAGCACCAAACAAATAGAATCCAAAGCACAAAGAGACACCAACAATTTTAACGTGGAAAACCCCTCAATGCAAGGGTAAAAACCACGAGTCGTCCAGACCAAAGAAAAATCCACTATGATCAATAATGGGGTACACAAGAGTCTCCAATAATAATACCAAAAGGTATTTTCAATAAGCAGAATTAACTAAGCACAAATGCTTACAAAAGAGAAACAAAGAAGATGAAAAATCTCCAAAACAGGGCTGCTGGTGCGGGACCAATTTCTCCCAATCTAGACCTTCGATTGACGATCCGAACGGTCAGAATGAAGAACCATATGTCTGGAACCTACTATCCAAAAATCAGCTCGATCCAACGGTGAACGACTTCACAGCGACGAAAACACCAGTGCAGATTTAGGGTTATGCGGAGATGACTTTCTCTCTTTCTTTTTCTCTCACTAGACTTTTTGTCTTTTTTCAAATGACTCTCTTGTCCTCTACTAATCTGACCCATCTCATTTTACCCAAATGAGACATAATGGACCACACTATTTGGGCCTATTCTCCACATAGGAAGGGAGCCCAATAACCCAACACGTAGAACTTCAAGTTTATTATATAATTACTACAATCTACTTAATTACTTATTTAAGGTGATATGTGAGTTTTTAAGATATATTATTTTTATCAACCCAATAGTCTCCACCATAATTAAAATAAACATATCTTCTTTTTAATCTCAACCTATTTACCCCTTTTATTTATCTAGAAGTCTCCCTTATCTTTATATTATATTTTTTAGAAGTTTATTAATTTTTTAAGAGAATTGTCATTGACGAGATTCGAACTCAGTAACCTTAGAGTTGGAGGCCGATACTCCAGCCACTAAACTACTAGAATTTTATGATAATAACTTACAAATAAATTATATTTATATACAAATAAATATATATCCAGTGTAAATATATAAATATATAAATATAAATATATTTATATATTTTGATATATTTATATAGTTATATATTTATATATTTATATGTTGGATGTGAGGGCACACTCGAAAGTAAAAGTGTGTGTCGAGTGGATTTTCAAAATTTGATGCTAAATTTGTGAGCGAGATATCTTTATATGAGTTCGTAATTTAATGACAGAATATAATCTTTATAATTTTATTTATATAATGATATAAAATAAATTTGGGAAACGCGTTATTCGCTCTCAAGCGAAAAATACCAATTTTCGCTCAAGCGAGGCTTGACTGAGTGAATTTCCGTGAGCTTTAACATATTTTCACTCAAGCGAGAGTCAATCCCACTTTCACCGTCGATCGAAAAATACCAATATAATTTATTTGTAAATTATTATAAAAAAATTATAGTAGTTTAGTGGTTGAGATATTAACTTTCAACTCTAAAATACTTGGGTTCAAATGCTTGTCATTGACAATTTATTAACTTAAGTGAATTTTTGGTTGAAAAAAATACTTTCCAGAAAATATATACAAATAAATATATATTTACATGAATATATATTTATTTGTATATAAATATAATTTATTTGTAAGTTATTATTAGAAAATTATAATAGTTTAGTGGTTAGAGTATTAGTTTTTAATTCTAAAATCTTGAGTTTGAATCCTATTAGTGACAATTTTTCAAATTTAAGTAAATTTTTAGGTGAAAAAAAGACTTTCAACGTCAGTTCCATATGGAGGAACCAAAAGTACTCACCAGGATATTTAACTTTATATCAAAAGTTCTTCCTTTTAATGTCTTATAATCCACATCGTATGAAGACATTTTTTACTTGAATTTGTCACAAACTAATAATAGCCAGACAATAATACTATATAATTTTTTTTACCATACGTACAATACTCTCCTATGCATTTTGGCCCCAAATATATCACATTCTTTAAAAAAAATAAATTAAATTAAACCATACAACACTCTGCTATAAAAGTATAAAAAAATCAAATATAAATATAAAAAATTCAAATATAAACATAAAATCTGTTATATACGTATTATTTCTCACACTATTACTTATCAATATACGAGATTTTCCATGATATATTATTTTCTTCAACCCCCTAATGTCCGTGAAGTGAATTACTGTTTAATCATTTGTCGTCATATAAAATGTACGTAGTTGGTTAACTCCTTCCTTGTTTAGCTCCTCCATTCATGTCTTTGCTTATCGGAAATGAACCGAGTATGTAAATTTTGTTTCTCACAATTCACAAATTAACCTCAAAGCAACACACTTTGCTTTCTTGTTATTTCCAGTCTTGGATATGACAAATGTAATAAAAAAAAATATATATATATATATATATATATATATATATATATATTAATCCTAAGCTAATTTTGCTAAGTTGAACTACATTTTTAAACTCAAATTCAAAGAAGGTACAAAGCCTCTGGTATGGGCCTTTGTTAATTTATATTTGTCTGGTCTGGTAATGCTGTGTGCCGCTGTTTATATATAACTGATAGAGCTGTTTTTCTATTTTCTTAATTAGAATGCTTCCTTTTTTAAATATCACTTGCTCTGTATGGTATGGTACCTACCACTTGCTCTGTATACATGCAACATTTCTGAACCTTCACGAGCAGAGACGTATAAGATTAGAGCTATTTCCAAATGTCTTGGCAAACAGGGAATAGCTAGCTATAAGGGTGTGAAGTGCATTAGATTTATTACTCAACATGTAGAGATGTAACATTTCTTTATTACATAACATAAGCTTGTTGCAGAGCTAGTGGACCAATTAATAAGTATTGATAGCGGACTTTACATGTACAAATACAGTTAGTCTGTAAAGGCATTTGAGTTGTCACTTGTCAATCAAATGCACCATTACTTGGAAATCTTATCTAACTTCACTTTATTTTGTTGCTCTCAGCCACATCTTAGGTATAAATAAGCACATGCACTCTTTCCCAAGAAGGCATCAAATAAGGCAAACTAAGAGCAGGCTAGTTAATTTCCTACATGGTCTTCGAGCCTATACTCTCTTTGTAGTTACTTTTACTTTCACTGTGTTTGATTTTATGTTTGGTTTTACGTTAGATTAAGTTAAAAAAAGTGACTTTCTGATCCATCTTTAAATTGAAACTACTTCAAACAACTTCAATCTTTCACATGATATCACAACATTAAACCAAACATGTATTTACATTTATTGCTTCTTTTCTTTCTTGCCTTCTTCCCAGTTAGTTTGACACTTTCTATATGTGTTTCCATCACAGGAGCAGAATCAGCAAAAGCTTCGGAAGGCTGTGTCAGACGTGTCCAAGGAAATTGACAAATACTATAATGAGTTGAAGTTGGAGAGGCAACTTGGTGCTATTGAAGAGGTGGAACAAGCTGAATGCCAGTGTTGTGGGTTGAAGGAGGACTGCACCACAGTTTATATCACAGAGGTTCAAGAATGCTACTGTGGGAAGTGGGTTTGTGGGCTTTGTTCCGAAGCTGTTAAAGAAAGAGTAGGGCGAAGTCCTGCAGTAGCCATGCAAGATGCTTTGAACTCACACAGGGATTTCTGCCAGGAATATAACGCCACCACTAGACTTAACCCTCAACTCTCATTAACTCATTCTATGAGGGAAATAGCCAAAAGAAGTTTAGAGAGTAGGAAATCCAAGGGGTTAAGCATATCAAAGCTTAGTCGCACCACTAGTTATCCCTGAAATTATAAGAATATGTTCAGAGCCTCCAGATTGTCATGATTTTACTATTTTTTGCATGACACACATTGTTAAGTATTGTGTTATTAATTCTTTCTTATAAATTAAAAACTTGAATACGTGTCATGTTAAAATTGATTGAAATCATTAAATTGTTATAGTTCTAAACTATTTAATCATTTCTCCTAAAAATTAAAATAGTTGGTTTTAGACCGAGTTAGAGGAGATGATAATTGACATTCCTCTCTTTGAATTTTATTTTCTTTACAGCATACCATCAACATTCTCAATTACCTTTTTTTTTTTTCTCTAAACAATAAAATGATCTATTAGCCAAAGCTGCAGTTGTTATTATGCAGTAAAAATCTTCATTAAATGAAAAAAAAAAAATAGACATCCAACGTACTAATCTCTTTATTTTTTGGGAGGGAAGAACTAGAAGCCCATGGCTTTAGGGTCTAGATTTGGTATAGTCAGTGCACTCATTAAACTGGGACAGCTAAACAAAAGTTGGTCCGACATTGCTTTACATTCTTTAAACAATTTATCTGATAGTAAAGATTTTGCAGATATAAAAACTGATACCATTTTGTAATAGAAATTAAGAATTATTAAAGTGAATAAATATTTCATTTCTAGATCAAACCCGAGACCAAATTAGCATGCATGTCTTGTGATGTATGTGCATTTTTCTTGGTAACATGCATGATGTTAGGATAAGCAAACTAATGACTGAGGATAACATTCTGGTATAGATCAGATAAAAACGTTATTTTATAATTCAATTTATAGAATTAAATTAGATATCTATATGTTTATAATATAATATTAAAATCAATTCTAATAACTCTTGAAAATAAGAGATATTATAAAAAAATTTATAATATTAAAATATATAAATGAGGATTACACATTTTCTTACAAATCAGTTTTGTAAGATTAGGTTGAATTTTTTATTTTTTTCTAATAATAGAAAATGAATTTTGGACTGAAGCAATAGAAAAGGAAAAATTACTTCATTCTTCGTAATATATGCAGCAAGATACTTACTTAGCTTTGATTTCATTTTTCCAGATCTGCTCTGTACGCTAATAGTGTCATCTATCAAGTGAATTCCTGATTTCATCCATTAAGAAGATCAAGATAATCTTCTGATTTCATTTCTAGACTGCAATATTAGGAAGTGTGTTGGTTTTCTAACGTTGGCTATCAGGTTGATATTCATTGCATAATTACAACCCTAGGCCAATAATGATTATTGCACTGTCAAAAACCCCTTAGAAATCTTGAGGCAATTCATTGCATACTTATCTTATTGATTCTGCAGTAGCGGGTTGTAAGTTAATGCAGATTGAGATGGAATACCCATTATTGTTACATTTTTGCCATTTAGCCCATCATGAAACAACTGGACATTCAAAGTTGTGAAGAACAAAGATCCTTTATGAGTTAATTTCCATGTCATATTTGACCAAGGCCTTTGATGACAATTGATGAAGATTCTATTGAATGTTTATTGCTAGCATGAAGAGACCAAAGAGAGATTGAAAGCTTGCAAAACTAGGTAACTATTTATTCAAAATATAGCATCATGAAAATGCAAATTTTTAGTTGGAAAATCATATCAGTCTTTCTTGTTTATAGTTTTCTGTGTATAACATTTGAATTTTATTGTCTTATCCTAGGGTGTTCTATCCAATTTGATAGTGTGTGTAGAATATTTAGAGGATATGATTTATATGAAAATCTATTTATTGTTGAAAAAAATATATTTCATACTGATAGTGTTCAATGCTCAAATGCGGTTGTTTTACATTACAGGTTAAAAAAAAAAAAAACTAGTGTGGAATTTGAAAAAAATTATAAAAGTGAGTCAAATTATGTTAGCAGCCAACTTTTTTTTGCACTGTGATAGGTAGCCGATTTAATTTTTAGCACGAATTTAGTATAATTTTTTTAAAACAAGACTGATTCTTTAAATATATTATTTATAAAATAATTAATTTCAACTTAATTATTATTTTAAAAAATAAAATTCTTTTTCAATATAGGAGCTGCCAACCATTCCTTTTAGAAATATTTCGATATAAGAACAATAAAATGAATCAGGAAAGTATTCCTTTAAGAAAGATTTTCAATATAGAAACAAAAATTTGACAATAGTTAAAGATTCTCAATATAAAAACAAAAACATAAATCTAACTCTTAAGGAAGATTTCCAATATAGGACAATAAGAATTTTAAGGAAGATTATATTAGGAGCAAAAATTTAACACTAACTCCTTTAGGACACTAAGAGAATCCTTAGAAATATTCTTAATATAAAAATAAAAACTTAACACTAACTTCTCTATAGAAGATTTCCAATATAGAAGAATAAGAGAATCCCAAGAACAATTAAAGATAAACAAATTTGAGGTATAAGCCAATTATGCAAAGTTTCAACAACAAAGTTTGATTTCATTTTATTGTGGTATAGAAATTACATGGGTAATATATATAGTAATTTTTCTCTTCAACACTCAATATCTTAAGAGATGTAGAATTAATAATATGGTCTCAAAGAAATTGAAATCTAAACATTCATTTCTTCTGATACTTTCAATTATTATAGATATGTTATCAAGAGTTAGACTATTTGGCAGGATAGACTTATAGAAGCTAGTTAAAACAGTCTTTGTATTATGGTGAACGACATCATATATAAGATCCCAACTGCATTTAGGAGTGATATTTCCTTGTAACTCTTAAATTACATAAGAGAAGAAAATAACATTAAGTGAAGATATGCTAAGACGATGCACATTCTCTTTTAAACTTAGTCAAGTATTCATTTTTCTTTTTTCTTTAATATACTATTGTTCCAAGTCCCACATTATTTTGAAAGAGATGTTTTCATTGTGTACAACCAATTGAAGTGAACATGACTTTAATAAAAAAATAAAAAATAGATATGTTGTGAAAATATGCTAAGACTATTGCGCAATCTCTTTTAAATTTAGTCAAATATCATTTTTTCTTTTTTCTTTAATATACTACTTGTTCCATGTCCCACATTATTTTGAAAGAGATGTTTTCAAGTTATTATAAATAAGTTTTCATTGTGTACAACCAATTGATGAAAACAAGTTATTATAAATAAGTTTTCATTGTGTTCAACCAATTGAAGTGAACATGACTTTAATAAAAAAAATAAAAAATAGAGTGGTCCATATGTATTACTAAAATGATAAATTATATATATATATATATATATATATATATATATTAGATAATATATTGTCAAATTAAATAATTTACTATATTAGGAACAAAAATTTAACACTAACTCCCTTAAAGAAGATTTCCAATATCGGAGAATAAGAGAATTCCAAGAACAATTAAAGATAAACAAATTTGAGATATAAGCTAATTATGCAAAGTTTCACCAACAAAGTTTGATTTCATTTTAATGTGGTAAAGAAATTACATGGGTAATATATATAGTGATTTTCCTCTCCAACACTCAATATCTTAGGAGATGTGGAACTAATTTTACTCAATATGGTCTCAAAGAAATTGAAGTCTAAACATTCATTTCTTCTCATGCTTTCAATGATTATAGATATGTTATCAAGAGTTAGGTTATTTGACAGGATAGACTTATAGAAGCTCGTTAAAACATTCTTTCTATTGTGGCGAACGACATCATATATAAGATCCCAGCTGCATTTAGGAGTGATCTTTCCTTGTAACTTTAAATTACATAAGAGAAGAAAATAACGTTAAGTGAAGATATGCTAAGACGATGCGCAATCTCTTTTAAATTTAGTCAAGTATTCATTTTTCTTTTTTCTTTAATATACTACTTGTTCCAAGTCCCACATTATTTTGAAAGAGATGTTTTCAAGTTATTATAAAGAAGTTTTCATTGTGTACAACCAATTGAAGTGAACATGACTTTAATAAAAAAATAAAAAATAGATATGTTGTGAAAATATGCTAAGACTATTGCGCAATCTCTTTTAAATTTAGTCAAATATCATTTTTTCTTTTTTCTTTAATATACTACTTGTTCCATGTCCCACATTATTTTGAAAGAGATGTTTTCAAGTTATTATAAATAAGTTTTCATTGTGTACAACCAATTGATGAAAACAAGTTATTATAAATAAGTTTTCATTGTGTTCAACCAATTGAAGTGAACATGACTTTAATAAAAAAAATAAAAAATAGAGTGGTCCATATGTATTACTAAAATGATAAATTATATATATATATATATATATATATATATATATTAGATAATATATTGTCAAATTAAATAATTTACTATATTAGGAACAAAAATTTAACACTAACTCCCTTAAAGAAGATTTCCAATATAGGAGAATAAGAGAATTCCAAGAACAATTAAAGATAAACAAATTTGAGATATAAGCTAATTATGCAAAGTTTCACCAACAAAGTTTGATTTCATTTTAATGTGGTAAAGAAATTACATGGGTAATATATATAGTGATTTTCCTCTCCAACACTCAATATCTTAGGAGATGTGGAACTAATTTTACTCAATATGGTCTCAAAGAAATTGAAGTCTAAACATTCATTTCTTCTCATGCTTTCAATGATTATAGATATGTTATCAAGAGTTAGGTTATTTGACAGGATAGACTTATAGAAGCTCGTTAAAACATTCTTTCTATTGTGGCGAACGACATCATATATAAGATCCCAGCTGCATTTAGGAGTGATCTTTCCTTGTAACTTTAAATTACATAAGAGAAGAAAATAACGTTAAGTGAAGATATGCTAAGACGATGCGCAATCTCTTTTAAATTTAGTCAAGTATTCATTTTTCTTTTTTCTTTAATATACTACTTGTTCCAAGTCCCACATTATTTTGAAAGAGATGTTTTCAAGTTATTATAAAGAAGTTTTCATTGTGTACAACCAATTGAAGTGAACATGACTTTAATAAAAAAATAAAAAATAGATATGTTGTGAAAATATGCTAAGACGATTGCGCAATCTCTTTTAAATTTAGTCAAATATCATTTTTTCTTTAATATACTATTTGTTCCAAGTCCCACATTATTTTGAAAGAGATGTTTTCAAGTTATTATAAATAAGTTTTCATTGTGTACACCCAATTGAAGTGAACATGACTTTAATAAAAATAAAATAAAAAAAGAGTGGTCCATATGTATTACTAAAATGACAAATTATATATATATATATATATATATATATATATATATTGTCAAATTAAATAATTTACTATATTAGGAACAAAAATTTAACACTAACTCCTTTAGGACACTAAGAATCCTTAGAAAGATTTCCAATATAAAAACAAAAACTTAACACTAATTAACTCCTTTAAAGAAGATTTCCAATATAGGAGAATAATAGAATCCCAAGAACAATTAAAGATAAACAAATTTGAGATATAAGCCAATTATGCAAAGTTTCACCAACAAAGTTTGATTTCATTTTAATGTGGTAAAGAAATTACATGGGTAATATATATAGCGATTTTCCTCTCCAACACTCAACATCTTAGGAGATGTGGAACTAATAATTTTACTCAATATGGTCTCAAAGAAATTGAAGTCTAAACATTCATTTCTTCTCATGCTTTCAATGATTATAGATATATTATCAAGAGTTAGACTATTTGGCAGGATAGACTTTAGAAGCTTGTTAAAACAGTCTTTCTATTGTGGCGAGCAACATCATATATAAGACATCATATATAAGACCCTAGCTGCATTTAGGAGTGATCTTTCCCTGTAACTTTAAATTACATAAGAGAAGAAAGTAGCGTTAAGTGAAAATATGCTAAGACGATTCGCAGTTTCTTTTAAACTTAGCCAAGTATTCATTTTTTTTTTTAATATACTACTTGTTCCAAGTCCCACATTATTTTGAAAGAGATGTTTTCAAGTTATTATAAAGAAGTTTTTATTGTGTACAACCAATTGAAGTGAACATGGCTTTAATAAACCAATTGAAGTGAACATGGCTTTAATAAAAAAAATAAAAAATAGAGTGGTCCATATGTATTACTAAAATGACAAATATATATATATATATATATATATATATATATATATATATATATATATATTAGATAATATATTGTCAAATTAAATATTTTACTAAATAATTTTATGATATTAAATACATAAATTCACATTTTTCATTTCATTATTTTAAAATTTTACTTTATTATTTTATATAATTTAATAATTAAAAGAAAATTTGGAACGAGAAAAAAAGAAAAATGAAAAAATAGTTAAAAAATGTTAAAAAATTATTCTAAAAAATGTTAAAATTTGGAAACACAAGCAAATGTGTCTATATTTTTAAATTATTATATTAAGGTTAAAATTATATATTTATATTAATTTTAGTCTTATATAATTTTTAAAATAAAATTTATATTAAGAATTAAACAAATCATGTTAATTGATAGAGCTAACTTTTCAATAAACGTTTATTTGATATTCAGAATGTATTATATATTAGAAATGTATTTTATATTGCTTGAGGTTAATATAGGAGGTCCATTTTCTATACTAATGAGTAGAATTAATATATGAACTCTACTTATTATGTCTATTTTAGTGGAAAAAAATATAGTCATCTGTTAAGTCAATTATAAAAATTAAACTGCTTAAAAAAATTAATTTAACCGTTTTATATTGATTGAATTGATTTTACAAAATACTTTGATTCTTTTAAAAATTGATACACATATAAATATTAAATAGATAATCAAATTGAATGAAACTGAATCTTAAAAAATGAAATCACTTTTAATTTTGTTGTATCTTTAAAAATATCCGAATGCTGTACACCCTAATTATATTATTGTAGAGTGAATTAGTGGTGGATTGGATGATTAATTATAATTGTCAAATGAATTATTGTAGCACCAGTTCTAATGCATATTTATATTTAACAATTAGAAATTAAATTTACTTGATAATAAAATAAATGTGGCTTAAGTGCAAATCCATCAACATCAACTTTATTTGATCCAATGGAAGTTTGTTGGTTCATATGTTGATTGATTTATTTGTGGATCCTTGCCAGCTTAAATCCCAGTTGAAAGTGTTTCTAGATGGGTTTCATGTGAATGATTAACAAAGAAATTGACTATAATTCATCACTTTTTCTAAGTGCAATCTATGGAGTTTTGACACCATATAGTTAATTAGGGTTAGCACCAAGTGGTGTTCAATTTGGTTCATCCCTCTAATAGTCCATGTTCCTGAGTTAGTCACCATCGTAGTGGACCTTTTACTTCAACATTAATATATAAATTATATTGCCCTCTATGAAAAGAAAAATAAAAAAATAAATAAATATATATATATATATATATATATATATATATATATATATATATATATTTGTACGGGTTATGTCAATTCATTCTCTTTGAAAGTGCATTAAAACTTTTTCTACCACTTAATGGTGCTTAATCTATCAAAGAATTATTAAAGTATAGCTGAGTGATTGAACTGGACCACTAAATAAGAACATGGAACCCTACAAAATTTTAAAGAGATTAGGACCCCCATTAAGTGGATCGCCTTCAGCGTCATGCATACCTCATCATACTGAATAATTTAAAAATATGAGTGAATTTATTAATCATAACACATATGGATTACATACATATGATATAGCTGAAAAGTGCGTCATATGAATCCATATCTTAATTACTACATATGAAAGCACTAAACCTATCTTATTAATCCATACTTCACTTTACAGCGTAAATAACTTTCACAACACATATTAATGAAATTAGTAATATAACACTATTTTTGAAACAATTGCATTAAATTAGTTTCATCAAACATGATGTTTGTTTTGTTTATATTCCAAGTCTAGAAAAAAATATGTAATCACTAACGAATTTGACTTGCATCACCTCTGTGTCATGAATCTCACTACTTTATGTCTCTCGTATTAACACCAATTTAGTAGTTTAGTTTACAAAAACAGTCTAATTTGGTCAACATTGTCATGCATGGTAAGTTTAACTATGTTTACTTATGTTCAAAGTCATTCAAACATGGTTTGGTAACTTTCCTTTACACTCACAATACACATAAATTAAAATAGAAAAACAAAGTCAATTTCACATAAATAAAAAACACTAGCTGTCAAAAGTGTTATTTTTTAGGCTTTTCTAAACACCATAATAATACACAACCCCCTTATAAATCCACTTAAAATTTGTTTTAGATTCAAAGTTAATGATTTAAAGTTAAATGAAAGGTGCATGCAATGCAACAAATTTAAAGTCCAGTACTCGTTACTGCCCATACCATGAGCAGTGACCACCATCATCAGCGTTACTTTTGCTAGCTAGCTAGGCAACTGCACCACTCTCCCAGTCCCGCCCACCACCACCACCACCATAATATCTCTACTTTAGCTACGATCCTTATCATCACTGACAGCTATGTCAAAACGAGAGTTCAACCTTATGATATGCTTTTAATAACAACGGATACTGTCATCACTGCTACTTAATTTTAAGTCTGATTATTTAACCAGATATACAATCTGCTTAGATATACATTGGATGTATATATATATACACATACATTATATGCTCGATTATAATATTTAAATAGTGTATTACATATGCCATAAAGTTTGCGTAAGAAGTATATATACTATATATATACACTCAAATTTGGCATACTATAGCTATATGCATGAGAGTATATCCACTAGTTAAAATATATACACAGTAGTGGCGATATTCTGTGTGTTTGTTAATTATGAATGTTAAAAGTGCATGATTTTATTATGATGAATGAGAAGGTAGCGGGAATGAAGGACAAGAAAAAGGAAAGGATGGGAATGAGATTGGTGAATCGGGAATTTTGAGTGTAAAACCCTAGAAAATGGAGATGGGCAAAGCATGCCGGGTGTGACAAAGACCACACACTGTATATTCCTTCGAGAAAGACAGAGTGGGTCCATAACTTCTCATGGCACACAGGGATAGATGCATAGGATGAAGAAGATTACTGAATAAGAATGAAAGAATATTATTATTGTTATTATAAAGGGAATGTGCCCACGGCCTCTGTACTAATCATCAGTCTATGTAACGTAAAAGACTCGCAACTTTTTTTTCTTTACATTCTTCTACTTTGTGCATCTATTTTATTTTTCACTATTCTCTTTCACCTTTCTTCGCCCATGGCTCTGCTCATTCCTCTTTGTCTCACTTCTAACTCCCATTTGTGCTACCATGGTACACACGCACCCTTTCCCTTTTTCTCTCCCTCAAAGTTTCTTTTCTTTCTCTCTGCACCTCTTTCTGCTTTGTGAGAGCGAGAATCCAAGATAAGAAAATAAAGTCCAAGAAAAAGTGGTTCAAGAATCTTGCTTTTTAATATGCCAAGGAAAGCTGGTGTGTCCTGCGCTCCACCAACGTCTGCCCTCGAGTCATAACAAAATTACACCACCACCCCTTCAGTTTTTGTTTTTCTTTTCTGCAGCCATGTGTGTGCACTCAATTATGATTTTGAGTGAGTAGAATGTAATCTGAATAAGTCACCAATGAATATAATAACCCTTATTCACTCAATGCCATGTGAGCCGCAGACTGAATCAGAAAAATGAGTTTATTATAGTCAAAGAAAGAATAAACCATGAATTACTCTATGAATGTTGGATATTCATCATTTTAATCTTTTTTATTATTACACATAATTTTGTTTCTTCATGTTTCCCTTTCCATTCCGACAACACAATGTGTCAAGAAAACAAGTCATTGAGAAGATTGTTGGAATGCATGGACGTGTTGTCCTCATCTCTCAAATAGAATTAAATCAGTTATTCTGTTCAAATACCCCCTCCTTCTTTTCATGGTTGTTTTGTCCGACAGACACTGTAATGAAACATCAAACAGAAACCAAACGTATAAGGTTCTGACTACATAAAACAGACAAGTGCTGAAGTACCAAGATATCCAAAACTTTACCAAAAGTAAATTGATCACTCTGCGGCATTCTCCATATCATATCTTTGTTCTCGATTCGAACTATAATTACTATAGTCGGGCCAGTAAATTTAATACATCAAAATCAAAAGCGTACGTTCATATCGACCCACCGTGAATTAAGCGTATGCTTTTTATTTATGGAAATTATAGAAACTTAACAGTAGAACGTGAAGCTGATATGGCATGATCATTCCCCAAATTACATTTATCAATTCCTATGTGTGCTTCCACCTTTGAACCTTTTCATTAGTGTTTTAAATATAATAATAGCGAGAGTTTGAAGAGTTTGTTTTCAACGGTTACAGAAATTCTTTGTCACTTTCTCAAGTGCTCTGCCACTGCCAGTGAGTCGGTCAAAAAAGAGCATTTTGGTAACAATCCGACAAAATCAGAGCCTTTTTCCAACATCTGTCCCTGTTTCCCTTTCAACCGTTTGTGTTCAAACACCAATCTCTAAGAAGTCATGGTGCAGTTTCGTAATTATGTCTCAACCCAGTGTCTAGTTCCACTTCTTGTAGCATTCCATCTATTTAAGCACGCCAACGTCCCTCTCTCTCACGTCCAACCCATCCTCTTCAAATAGTATTTCCAAGAATATTTCATCATCCCTCTCTCCCTTTGTTTGCTTCCAATCCAATTCTTCTCTACACTCAATTCATTTTGACCCCGAGCATCATCGTCAGAAGAAAACTAAGTACTCCTCCAATTATGATAGTTAGGTACGTAATAAATCTTTTCATTATCTATGCCACTTTTGCAAATTCTCTTACTAACTTCATATCCTGGCGCATGCATAATGTCCCTTAACGCATGAACTGACTCACATGAAATTAATGGCAGCTAGAAGTCAAACTCATCACTCATAGCCACCTGCAAAAGCTGCATATATGTTTTTCATTTTTGTTACAAGAAGACATATATTCCTTTGTCTTTTTCCAAAATATATATACACAAAGAACAAAGAATATTTCATAATACTTTAATATATATTTTTTCTTTCTGCCCATGATTATTTTAATTGACATTCTATTCAACTTTGATCACTGATCACTAACATAATTAAAAGGTTACGTTAATCATGTTATGCACTTTTTACAGCTTGGGATCCGAGGAGATAAACCCAAGGCAGAAGATAGAAGATTGAATTGCTTCACAAAAAATAAAACTCATCAGGAAGCTAGACATGGCCAGAGGATCTTCGACGACTTCAAATACAAAATCCATGACATTTATATGCCTCTTCTTGTTCATGCTCAACTTCCACTTATCTCATGGAGAGCAACAACAGGTTGAGCTTTTGTTGTCATTCAAAGCTTCCATCTATGACCTGCTTCACTTTCTCTCAAACTGGGACACTTCCTCTGCCTCTCTATGCAAGTGGCATGGTATCACCTGCGACAAAAACGTTAACTCTTCCCACGTTAAAGCTGTGGTGCTCTCAGGAAAAAACATGACGGGCCAGGTTTCCTCCTCCATTTTTCAACTTCCATACGTAACAAACCTCGACCTTTCCAATAACCAGTTTGTTGGGGAAATCACTTTCAACTACTCTCTCAAATCTCTGTCTCCACTTCGTTACCTTAACCTCAGCAACAACAACCTCACCGGTCCTTTGCCTCAACCCTTGTTTTCCGTGCTTTTCTCAAACCTCGAAACTCTGGATCTCTCCAACAACATGTTTTCGGGGAACATACCTGACCAAATTGAATTGCTTTCCAGCCTTAGGTATCTTGATCTTGGAGGAAACGTTTTGGTAGGAAAGATTCCGAATTCCATCGCCAACATGACCACTTTGCAATACCTTACGTTGGCTTCAAACCAGTTAGTGGATAAGATACCACAAGAAATTGGCAAAATGAAGAGCTTGAAGTGGATTTACTTGGGCTACAACAACCTTTCAGGTGAGATACCAAGTAGCATTGGAGCGTTACTCTCTTTGAATCACCTCGACCTTGTTTACAACAACCTCACTGGACCTATTCCTCAATCTCTCGGACACCTCACCGAGCTTCAATACCTCTTTCTCTTCCAAAACAAACTAAGTGGTCCAATTCCCCGATCCATTTTCGAACTGAAAAAGCTCATTTCACTCGATCTAAGTGATAACTCTCTTTCGGGTGTGATTTCTGAGCGTGTGGTTCAGCTTCAGAGGCTGGAGATTCTCCACCTTTTCTCAAACAACTTCACTGGGAATATTCCAAAGGGTGTTGCATCTTTGCCTCGGCTTCAGGTTCTTCAGCTATGGTCAAATGGATTAATAGGTGAGATTCCTGAAGAGTTAGGGAAGCATAGCAACCTCACTGTGTTGGACCTCTCCACCAACAACCTTGCAGGGAAGATCCCAGATAACATATGCAACTCTGGTAGTCTTTTCAAGCTTATCCTCTTCTCCAACTATTTCGAAGGAGAAATCCCAAAGAGCTTAACCTCTTGCAGAAGCCTTCGCCGAGTGAGACTCCAAAACAACAAGTTCTCGGGGAAATTACCGTCGGAGTTAACCACACTGCCTCAGGTATACTTCTTGGATATCTCTGGAAACCAACTATCCGGAAGGATCGATGACAGAAAATGGGACATGCCGTTGCTTCAAATGCTCAGTTTGGCTAACAACAACTTCTCAGGAGAAATCCCAAACTCTTTCGGGACAGAAATTCTTGAGGACTTGGACTTATCAAACAACCACTTCTCAGGTTCTATTGGACTCGGTTTTGAAAGCTTATTAGAGCTCGTGGAATTGAAGCTCAGCTGTAACAAACTCTGGGGTAACATTCCAGAAGAAATTTGCTCGTGCAAGAAGCTTGTGGCCTTAGATTTGAGTCACAACCAGCTCATTGGTGAAATCCCGATGAAATTCTCCGAGATGCCGGTTCTCGGCCTGCTTGACCTGTCGGAAAACCAATTCTCCGGCGAGATTCCACAGGACTTGGGAAGCGCGGAGTCTCTTGTTCAGATCAACATTTCACACAACCATTTTCGTGGAAGTTTACCCTCCACCGGTGCTTTCCTCGCCATCAACGCTAGTGCAGTCACCGGCAACAACCTCTGTGACCGTGACGGTGATGCTTCAAGCGGCTTGCCACTGTGCAAAAGCAATAACCAGAACCCAACTTGGCTCTTCATCATGCTATGTTTTCTACTAGCGTTGGTTGCGTTCGCAGCAGCTTCTTTTCTCGTCTTTTACGTTCGTAGGAGAAAGAGCTTCTCGGAAGTGCGAAGAGTGGAAAACGAAGACGGAACCTGGGAAGTGCAGTTTTTTAATTCCAAAGTAGCTAGGTTGATGAGCGTAGATGATGTTTTGTCAGCGATTAAAGATGGAAAAGTTGTGTCCAAAGGAAGGAACTGGGTTTCTTACGAGGGAAAATGCACGGAGAACGACACGCAGTTCGTGGTGAAGGAAATCAGTGACTTGAATTCTCTTCCGATGAGTATGTGGGAAGAGACAGTAAAGTTTGGGAAGGTTCGTCACCCCAATATTGTTAACCTTATTGGCACGTGTAGGTGTGGGAAGAGAGGGTACTTGGTGTACGAGCATGAGGAGGGGAAGAAACTTAGCGAAATTGTGAACAGTTTGAGTTGGCAAAGGCGTTGCAAAATTGCTGTTAGCGTTGCAAAAGCGCTTCATATCTTGCATTCTCGCGCTTCATCCATGGTTTTGGCCGGAGAGGTTTCACCAGAGATAGTTTGGGTCGACAGCAAAGGTGTCCCTCGTCTTAAGGTCACCCCTCCCATAATGCCATGTTTGGATGTCAAGGGTTTCATTTCTTCGCCCTACGTTCCTCAAGGTACTTAATTAAATCACTGTTTTGCAGCTTACTAATAATGCTTATATACAGCTATGATCTTGCAATACAACTAGAACTATACTCCCTCGTCAAATAATTTGCATGTTGCATGATAGAGTTTGACCATAAAATCCACAATGTCTTATCAGCCTTATGTGATGTCATACACTCATGTACCAAATAATACAAGTTAGTGTTTCTTGTTGGATCACGTGAGTGATGGTAGTTATTACTTGTTCATTTTCAGAGGCAAAAGAGGGGGGAAATGTGACGGAGAAGAGTGAGATATATGGGTTGGGAGTTATGCTGATTGAACTACTGACGGGAAGGAGCGCCATGGACATAGAAGCAGGCAATGGCATGCATAAGACTATTGTTGAGTGGGCCAGTTATTGTTACTCTGATTGTCATCTTGATACGTGGATTGATCCTGCGATGAAAGGTGGAGATGCATTGAGCTATCAGAACGACATGGTTGAGATGATGAATCTGGCACTGCACTGTACCGCAACTGATCCCACCGCGAGGCCATGCGCAAGAGACGTACTCAAAGCCCTAGAGAGTGTTCACAGAACCACTTTTTGTTGAGTTTCAGTACTCAAAACCTCAACTCTGATTTTCCATATATCTGATGAGCATTCCTCTGACCTATGGTTATA
The DNA here is from genome assembly GCA_963425845.1 of Sphenostylis stenocarpa. NCBI lineage: Eukaryota > Viridiplantae > Streptophyta > Magnoliopsida > Fabales > Fabaceae > Sphenostylis > Sphenostylis stenocarpa. The sequence goes on along the minus strand of OY731406.1, from coordinate 8,672,188 downwards.
GATTTTCTTTTAATCTTGTTTTATTAATATATGAGTTTTCACTTTTGTTTTTCCTTTTTGTTATAATCCTTAAGGTTTGTAGTTTAGCATAAGTAAGTTGTATGAAGGGATTGCTAGGGAAATGTTTGCTTGATATTTTACATAAGTTCATGCTTCACATACTGCTGATGAGTGTAAAAGTAAATGTAAATAAATTGAATGTGATTAATAAATTAATTATATGAGAGAAATGCAATATCTATATAATTTGAGTTTCCTATTCACCTGGGAGGACTCTTTTCTTTTGTACAGAGCATCTGCTTTCTCCCACTTTTTGTTCCTACTTGTTTTGCACAATAAATATAGATTTACGGAACCTTTTTCTCTATAACAATTTTTTTTATAAATTAAAATTATTTTATTAATAAAATAATTTATAAAAGTCTATTGATTAATTTTTTAAAATTTTTATTTTTTTAATTTAATTAAATTAATTTTAACTTATTAAAAAATTCATTCCATTTTTTATTTTAGTCCCTCAAAGTTTGTTTTTATATAGAAATTTGTTTTAAAATTTAATTTAAAAAGTTTTAAAATAAATAAAATAAGATATTTAAGAAGGATTCAATTATCTGACCAATTATTTCTAATTTTATCTTATAAAATATACATTTTAATCATTTACATTTATTTACAAATTTTATATATTGGATCCGATTTATAAGGACCAATTAAAAATTGGATTTATATGATTATTTAGAATATATATATATATATATATATATTATATAACGGTTTATATTTTCACTATTTTTTTAATGAAAAATATTTTTTAAGTAATTTAATTTCTATATATGTGATAACAATGAATCTTACTATTATAGATCCATATTTTTTTAGACGTATATGCAGATATTAAGATTATAAGTTATTTAAATTATATGCATAACTCTATCTTTTAATCTTGGTATTGTATTATTTGATCTAAATGCTAAGATCCATTCCTTTCAGCCTCGTAATTAAAAGTTAATGAAATTTTGTATAGACTCCACTGAAGATAATTCTTATTACATATAATCACTATAACCGACATAACTTTTTCTTTTTTTAATACCTAACACTATTGCACGCACGATACTCAAACTAACACCTATTAGTTAAATTGAGAGAAAAAAATTCAGTTTATGCACGTCGTAAGAGAATTGGTTATCATATTTTTCTCCTTCAAAATGATTTTTTTAGATACAGTTATTCTTGTGTTAAATATATTTTTATTAAAGTCAAGTGAAAACTTTTGGTTGATAAAGTTTTCCGTTCAAATATTTAAAGCAATTAAATTTAGAAATCAAAGTTAAAATTATTAGTCATAGAAAAAAATACTCTATTTAAATTGATCCATCTACTCCATAATTCTCCTTTAAAATGAATGATTATATATATATATATATATATATATATATATATTAAACTTAAATATAAATAGAATTAATTAACTTTCATGTTAACTAAGAAATTTAGTTAATTTAATTTTACTAATCAGATGCATAGAATGAGATATTTTATTAATGATATTACTAAATATATAGAAAGAAATTAGTTAAACTTATCTATACTTACAAGTGAGTCCGAAACACTATCTTGAAAGGGTTGATGCTGAGTAAAAAAAAGAGTTTGGTCTTAGTTTAAAAAATAAGGAAAACACAGTAGCGAACATGCCAACAACCCCATAAGGGAATGGAAGAAAAGAGTTTGGCTCATGATCACAGAAATCGGAAAGTGAATGATCCATTGATCTTTTTACACCAGAGTGGAACCCCAACAACACCACTCAATTTCTGGGACCACCATTTATTTATTCAATGCGGGTTTGATGATATCTTTTGTCCCGTTCTCGAACACTCTCTGCGAAAATTTGCTACAGAGCAAAACAATTGCACTATACCAATTGGCTACAATCACACAACTCAAAGCTGCATGCAGAAACTCTTTTTACAGTGAAACAACCAAACACTTCCCTACACCTATGTGCCTTTCACACTCATGTCTCAAAAAACAATTATTTACATACAGAACATACGCAGTTTACAAGCTTTGTCTTCTCTCTATTGTTCATCTTAATTTCCCATCACCTAGAGCAAGCTATGCTGGTTGGTTTGAAATGCTTCACTATTCTTTATCTTGTTGGCGTCTATCTTTGGTGTTGTTGAACTCAATTTCCAAAAGCGAGCTAATATATAAGCGATTAGAGAAATGGACTGTGTCTAACTTTAAAAGGAGCATTGTTTCTAATGAACGTGCAGACTTGAACCTAGATCTACAAATGGTTTATTCTAAAATATATGTTATATTTGGTTTATTCTAAAAAAACAAAACATAACATTTTTATTCCTAATAATTATCCTATTAATCAAAAAATAAGAGAAAAATAATTAGCATAAGAATATAATTGTGAAACTCTAAAATTAACGTGAAAAATTTTACAATACATGTATTCTTTATATTTTATCCTTTAACCTCAAATATACACACACTTCTTAAAATAAGAATTTAAATCAAACCTAATAACTCTCAAGAAAAGTCAAATACAAAACATCCTACATGCACTTTAAGTTCATTAGATAACTAATATTCTCATTTTCATTATTTAGTCACGACTATTCAAGATGTATTATTTTCAACGTTGCCATTGTCATAATAATACAATCACAAAATCTAACCCGCAGACAGACATTGAACAGAAACTTTTGATATTAAATACAATGATAAGGCGACGGATTTTTTCTTTTCTGGTTTGAATGCATATATACTGTAAATGAGAACTTTAGCGAGGTTATGATTATAGGACTGATAAAAGACATGGATTAGATTTTTTGCTTCTGGGAGACGAGACCCCTTTCTTTGTTCTGTTGATGATGCAAGTTTGAATCTATGATGATGGCTGTACATTCACAATCACTGCTAATCCACGTCTGGTCTCCTTTCATACATAACAAACTTCAATCATACTCAAACAACGAATCTAATTTTCTGCTAATTGTCTCTTTCTTGGTAAAAAGGAAAGTGAAAATTCCACTAGAGTATACAGAGAACTGGAAATAGGGGAAAGGAGATTTTATCCAATAATTATGTACCCTAGACCAAATACATTTCTTAATTTTTCTTTCTTTCTTTCTCATGGTATAATAAGTTGATATATGCAGTACATGGGCTCCAGAGTAATCCTTATCTTAATTGGGTTAGTGTGATTAAGCACTAAATACATTCCACTTAAGAGGTAAAGTGGTCGTACATTGGGGATCTTCCCAACCAGGCCAGACCACAAACTTTCTTGTGTTCCTTCCATGTTATGATGATAGTGCTGAGAGTTCCATTTTTTTAATAAATGTTGCCTTCTTTTTTATTTTCCTCCTTTTCTTTTGAACAATTTTTTTCTCATGCTATGGCCTCTAAGTAATGATGGTTGTGCAAGAATCCTTTCACCTTTTCTTCAATCAGAACTCTTGGAGGGTTTCCACAGTTAGAAGATTCCATCAGTAAAGATGAGTCTAAGCATAAAAATATAAAACTAGCTGACATTATGAGGGGCAAACCAGCTAAGTCTGGCTGGCATGGATATGATCTGCTGCAGTGTTTGTTTTTCTCAAAAGCCCCCCAAGATTTCAATTATAGCCCTCGGAGACCATGCAAAAGGTTCTTTGGCTTCGTTCTTTCAAGTCAAAAAAGCCCCTTTTCCTCTGATTTTTTTGGGTAAAGTCTTCTTCTTTGATAGTAGGAAGTGTTTGAATTTTTAATGTCTTCTCATTTTTCTCTTCTTTTCTTACTTTGTAGATCACAACAAACACAATGCTTCTTTCATAAAAGACAGCTGGCTTTTGTTTTCAAACTTTAATGTTCTTAATAATAATATTGGCTCCACGTGCAACCCATCGGATATTGCACACACCCACCCACTTGACACCATTTATGGAATTCAAAGTGGAGAAAAGGGGGTTTACCTAGTGCTACTGTCCCATGCATTACAAAAGTTCTAGTATGCAAGCTATGCCCATTCTTGAGCGTGAAACCAAGCATGGTACGCTACAGGAAAAAGGATACATAGATGCTTAAACAAGATCCCAACATCTGATTTGAAAAGCCTTCTCAGAGAATATGTTCCAAGGAGGTGTTAACTTGGAGTCCGAATTAAAACTACAATGAGTGAATAAATGAGCATTGAAATATTTACACATTGACTTTGATCATGTAGCAGCACTTGTGCTTAGCCGAAAATGCATACTCATACGCCAATTATTGTGACTTTCGCTTAATCCGATGTAGCAAATCCAATGGTTTACAAAGATCTTGCTTTGTTCAAATCTAGTCAAATGAAAGTAAAGATGGAGTCATTCTATAGTAGTGAATCTAAAAGATACTTTACTTTTGTCTGTAATTTCAACTTTACTCCGTAAGACCTTGGTTTGTCTCTGATTCGTTAATGTGCTGGTCAAAGATCACATCAGCCCCTACCACTTCCAAAAACGAAAGACACTTTCACTGAACTCTGGGGTCGATTTCCTTTTCAAATGACAGTAACTATGGTAAAGTAAAGCACAAACCAGTGCCCTTTTCTTATATACATGCCCTGTTATCCTAACCAACTACGAAATTATACACCTTTAAATCTCAAACTTATTCCATGAAATTAAAAAATATATATATATATATATATATATATATATATATATATATATATATATATGAAGCAATAACATAATATTGATTATTTTTTTTCACAAGTTAAATTATTTAATTTAAATATTAATAATTTATTAAAACAAATTAACTAATTAGTTGGATTATCACACAATCACAATAGTAAAAAATTGGATAGTAATTAACGGTAGAACTAAAATTGTCTATTATTAAAATGTGTGGAATAAAATTGCATAGTTGAATCTATAGAGGCCAAAATTATTCATTTTTTAAATTATGGACCAAAATTATATAATTAAAACTATAAAAACTAACATTTCTCGCAAGCTAAAGTAAAAGTATCAAAATATAATTAAATCTTTCCAATTTAAAATTTTAATTAGATATGCCCTAGATTGGATAAAGAAAACATAATCTTAACATAGGCCCAATACATCTGGTATGCAAAAAAATTCATTTTAAATAAATTAAAATTAAGTACTGGCCCAATAAAGACCAATAATAAGGCAGGTTTCAATCTAACAAATATTACTGTGAGGCTCGAATGAATTAAACAAAATATTTGTCAACGATTCAAAATCATGTTATTTAATTATTTTCCATTTGTAAAAACGCTAGAATTTCAATTATCTTACTTCATAATCATGATAATATATTTTGACAAATGTGAGAATATTATTGGAAATAAAAGTTTAGACCTTGACGATGATATATTTGAACGTGTGACTCAGATGATTGACTCCATACATCAAGTTTTGCACATACTGAACTAGAAAATATATGATGCCATATGACAACACAGATAAAAAGTGTTCTTTATTGCAGGATAGCAATCTCTTATTGTACTACAAAAAGAGAATTTAGTTGGTATCAAAATAGAGATTTTGTTGATGTGAGTTATCTGAATCGATCTGACTTGGTACTTGGTCACGTATCAGTCGTTCTCGGTTTTTGTATAGATACCCCAAACAGTCTAATATGATTCGAGACTGCCGTATTAATCTGCTGCGTTGTTGATGCACGGTCGACCAAATTTGATGGCATATGGTCAGACTGCAATGGAGGCATGCTTTTCCTAAGTCTGTATTCATTGATGTAATTCATCAGTTTATTCTCGTATGAACGCACTATCTCCCTCATACCAGGTAATATTTCGTTCTTGTTAAGGGCAAGGAATGATATAATACGTTCCAACATCATTTTAATTTCCTTCTGCATTTCAAGAATATCTGGCTCTAATAGGTTTTGAGAGGAATAGTGCTGATAAAGAAAAGAAGATACAGGGTTAAAACCAATAAAAACTCTCTGCACTCTCCAATGTTTTCCAGAATAAAAATGATGCAAAAAACTTTTTTATATTTCCATTGCAGTTTCACCAAACATACCTGCTGAATTTTAGTGGTAACTTCGTCAAGTATTTCATGTATATCTGGCGAGAAAGTTTCTCTCATGTACTTAATCTGTCAATTAAATGAACAAAGTCAAATATTCAATGGACTAGAACCTTGTAACCTCTTGTTCTATAAGATTTGTACTAATTTTGTTCCATTAACAAAGCATGATTGTAAGCAATCATAGATTTTTTTAGTCTAATCAGTAATTTTGTTAACTTTAAATGCGTTCTAATATCATCGTAACATTGAAATTCACGGTATACTCTTTTTTTTTTAAGAAAGACTGTGATTATAAAAAATTCAAAAACAAAGAATTTCCTCTATACTAACTTTCTTAATATAAAATTAATTTGAAAATAAAATTGTACAATTTTACATTAAGATTTTCTTGATTAGGTTAACCTATGGCAATATTAGAGATATTTATGTGACAATTTAAAAGAAAATTTGGAGTGAGATGTCAAATTGAGTTTAATTAACATAATCTTTTTCTATTAAAATATTCTTTATCATATTTTTAATCATGATATTTATATACTTGAATTATATTTATATTTTTTTCTAATATTTATATACTTGAATTATATTTATTTTTTTTTCTAAAATTTATTTGTGGTACAGTGTATAAATTTTTTATTATTATATTTATATTTTTTTTCTATTTATTTGTGGTACAGTGTATAAGATTATCTAAAAAAAATATTTATTTGTGTTACAATGTTAAATTTTAATTTATTTAAAAAATAAAGATGAGAGAAAAATAAGTAATTACCCTCTGATACACTCCCTCTCTCCAATCATCGTCATTTGATTGTCCCGTCGAATGTAGAGAATCTAAAACTAGTGACCAACATAAAAAAAAATAATAATAAACTTTAATTGATTAATAAATAAATTATTCATAATTTTAGCATGTATTGATACTGTGTTAATATGAATAATTAAAATAGAATTATTAATAATTTAAAATTAAAATAATCTTAGATATTGAAATTTATACACAAAAAATAATAATATATTTTAATTAATCAATAAATAAATTATTCATAATTTTAGTATACATTCTAAATAATTAAAATAAAATCATTAATAATTTAAAATCAAAATAACTTAGATCTTGAAATTTATATTTACAATAAGCTTTAAACTACCTTATATCTTAAAGGTTAATTATTCATAAATTAGATTTTAAAATTTTCAACTAAACAAATAACAATTTTCAACCAAACAACTAATAATTATTAATTGGATAAGTATATTATATAACTTACTAAAACATAAAAATAACTCTATAATTCTCCTTTATCCACGTTACAAAGGATTTTAAAATTTTTAACCAAACAAATAACAATATACTTAACAAATAACAATAAGTATATTGTACAGTTCACCAAAATATAAAAATAACATTAACTAACTATCAATAAATATGAAAAATTTGTCAACAACACTTAATAGGAACCAAAATATAAAAATAACTCACATTATAATTAATTATAATTAATACGTAACAATAAAGTTCGAGTTCAACACATTATTTTACATATGAATCATTTGTCAAAAACACTTAATATGTACAAAATAAATAAGAGGTAGACAAAATGATATGTAATGGACAAAATAACATATAGAAACATGTATAATATAAAGGTAGACATATTATTATGTAGATCTAATACATTGCATCAAATTAGCCACAAAAATCATTTGAAATATGAACAAATTATGAAAAAATAATAGGTACAAAATAAAATGTAGAGTACGGATAAAATAGCTAATTATTCATTATCAAAATGATTTGAAACATGAACGACGCAAAATATTGCATGCGCATGGTGCATACAGACAACACTTTCAAAAAAAAACGATATCTTAATCATAATTAATCAGTTAATTCACTTTAACCTAATCATATATTTATCTTTCTAATCAAAATTTTTATTATTAAAATATCGATTCACATTTTAATATTTAATTAAAATCAATTATGAGTTCACTCACAATTCAATGCACAACCATTCACACAGGGTTATAAATTGGTTTTAATTTAAAATTGATTGCGGGTGAAAACATAAAAAGTAAGGTTTATTCAATTTTGAAAAAAAAAATTAAGATTCAAGTTGATCTGATAGAGAAATTCATAAATTCATAATTAATAATTGAAGTTTATCTTAATTTAAAAAAAACTAAAATCATGAATCTAATAAGCTGGCTTTGAAATCATGTAAAATGTTCCTATTTTATTCTAGAAAACTACTCTAAAAATCCTATTTTATTCTAGAAAACTATTCTAGAAATCCTATTTCATTCTAGAAAACTATTATAGAAATTTTATTTCATTCTAGAAAACTATTATAGAAATCCTATTTCATTCTAGAAAACTACTATAGAAATCTTATTTCATTCTAGAAAACTACTATAGAAATCCTATTTCATTCTAGAAAACTACTCTAGAAATCATATTTCATTCTAGAAAACTATTCTACAAATCTTATTTCACTCTAGAAAACTACTCTACACAAATCTTATTTCATTCTAGAAAACTACTCTACAAATCTTTAGATTATTGTCACATAATAAGATACATGAATCATAATAGAAAGATCTTTATATTCTTGATTGTTACATAATAACATACATGAATCGTAATAAAAAAAACTAACCTTGATCCATGAGAATCTTCTTTAATTAATCTCTTTGTTCTTCAATCTCCTTTTTTCAATCTATATCTTTGTCTTTTTTCTTCTTCACACTTTTCTAATGATTTATTATGAAAAAATCTTATAACAAAAAATAGAACCCTAGTCCCCTTTTATTAAGCAACGATCATCAAGTTAGTTTTTATTTTATTTTATCTTTATTTATTCTAACTTCCCGTAATATATATTTTTATATTTTATTAAATCACATTTGAGTTTATTATTATTTTTTTACCTAAGTCACATAATAAAATAAATAAATTAAATTAATTCTAACACAACAAACTCACAATTGGCCAAGAAACAAAGCCAAAAGAAAGAACAAGATTGCCCAACAAAATTTAGCGAAAAAAAAAAAATCTAATAACTAAGTTGAATTGTGTTTGTGTTTCCTTTTCTTTGTTTGTTATGTTTGATTTCTTTATAATTTATTGGACAAGAAAACTCACTTTTATGTTTGATTTCTTTATAATTTGCTGGACAAGAAAACTCATATTGGTAACGGAGATGATGTGATCCCAGTATGTCTGTATTCATGGATGTAATTCATCAGTTTATTCTCATATTAACGCAGTATCTCCTTCCTACCAGGTAATATTTCGTTCTTGTTAAGGGCAAAAAATGATATAATTAATACGTTACAACTTTCCTTATGCATTTCAAGAATATCTGGCTCTAGTCGGTTTTGAGAGGAATAGTGCTGAGAAGAAGATACAGAGTTAAAACCAATAAAAACAACAACAGTCTAAAGGGACCCCGTTCAGCGTTCATAGTGCTTAGAAAGCTCTGCACTCTCCAATGTTTTCTGATGCAAAAAACTTTTTATATTTTCATAGCAGTTTTACTAAACATACCTGCTGAATTTTAGTGGTAACTTCGTCCAGTATTTCATATATATCTGGCGAGAAAGTTTCTCTATCATGTATTTAATCTGTCAATTAAATGAACAAAGTCAAATATTCAATGGTTTAGAACCTTGTAACCTCTTGTTCTATAAAATTTGTACTAATTTTGTTACATTAAGAAAGCATGAATTTTTTTTTTTATCATTTGTAAGCAATCATAGATGTTTTTTTTAGTCTAACTTATTCTTACAATTTTTATTATTATTATTTTAAATCCTATGTATACAAATTTCATGTCACGAACAATTTTTTTACTTTTGGTTGTTATATTAATAAAAAAAAATGTTTTTCCTCTAATTTTTATCTGTGCTTAGTTGACAAGTAATTTTGTTAACTTTAAATGCGTTCTAATATCATCATAACATTGAAATTTATGGTGCACTCATTCTTAAAAAAAAGATTGTGATTATAAAAAATTAGAAAACAAAGAATTTCCTCTATACTAACTTTCTTAATATAAAATTAATTTGAAGATAATAGTGAAACTGAAAAAAAAATTATAACAATTTTATATATTCAATATTATTTCTAATATTATATTAAAAAAGGAGATATCTATCCAAGAAATAAAAATAGGAATCATTTAAATATTATTTAAATATTATTGTATTTTTAATCAATGTCAAATTTTAACACTCTCTAGTTTTTCCTCTCGGTCTTCGTAAGATTTGATTAGGGTTAACCTAGACAATATTAGAGATATTTAGGTGAAAATTTAAAGGAAAATGTTGGAGTGAGGGTCAAATTGATTTTAATTAACAGTCTTTTTCTATTAAGATATTCTTTATCATATTTTTAATCATGATATTTATATACTTGAATTATATTTATATTTTTTTCTAATATTTATATACTTAAATTATATTTATATTTTTTTCTATTTATTTGTGGTACAGTGTATAATATTACCTAAAAAAATATTTATTTGTGGTGCAATGTTAAATTTTAATTTATTTAAGAAATAAAGATAACACAAAAACAAGTAATTACCTCTGATACACTTTGTCTCTCCCGTCACCTCTTGTTGAACGCAAATAATCTAGTGACCCAAAAAAAAAAAAAAAAAACTTCAATTAACTAATAAATAAATTATTTATAATTTTATCATATATTCCTAATAGGAGTAATTGAAATAAAATTATTAATAATTTGAAATCAAAATAATCTTAGATCTTTAAATTTATACAAAAATTAATAATAAACTTTAATTAACCAATAAATAAATTATTCATTATTTTAGTATATATTCATATAAATAATTAAAATAAAATCATTAATAATTTGAAATCAAAATAAGCTTCTATGTTGAAATTTATGTCTACATGTAAGCTTTATACTACCTTAGATTTTAAAATCAATTATTCATAAACTAGATTTTGAAATTTTCAACCAAACAAATAACAATCATAAACTAGATTTTGAAAATTTCAACCAACAAATTACACTACCGGATCTTAAGATCAATTATTCATAAACTAGATTTTGAAATTTTCAAACAAACAAATAACAATTTTCAACTAAATAAATAATAATTGCGAGTATATTATATAACTCATCAACTGTTTATGGTAAATTTTTGGTTGTTTCGATTTCCTAAAGACTTAAGTTTTGACCAAATTTCAACCACGTAAGTTCTTTTTATTTAAACTAGCAAACAATTTTTCAATTAAAAATGTATGAAAACCGAAAGTATCAAAATATCGAACCAAATCGATGAAACAAAGCGTGAATATTAAAAACACGAAAAACGTAATAAAACATATATATATATATATATATATATATATATATATATATATATAGACTGAAATCCAAAGTTCCTTTTTTTGTATTTTTTATTAAAAGACTCGAGAATATGAAAATTAACAGAAGTAAAGAAAACAGTAAAAAGATGTCGAGACAACAAAATAATACATAAAATTAAATTGCACTAAGAGTAAATGACATAAAATTAAATTGCACTAAGAGTAATCGAAATCACTGGAAAGTACAGAAAAGTAAATTTAACTTGCGAGTAGATAAATTAAATTACCGAGAAAGTAAAGAAAGTTTTAAAAGATATCGAGACAAAGATGTAATGCAGAACCTTAAATTGCATAACTGTAAATGACAAGGAATTGAAATAACATGAAAGTACAAACACGTAAAATTAAATTGCATTAAAGATAAAGTACCAAGGAAAGTACAGAAAGCGGTAACAAAAGTGGAAATTCAGATCGTCAAAAACTCCATGATTCGTCGTTCTCCGGTAGACTTGCACAATAGATTCTGCACTCTCTGAAAATTCTCTTTCCTTCTTCATGTTTCATTTTATTTATAGACTTGTTTCAACGTAACCTCCTAAGAACGGTTTAGAAACCGCTACCACGTTCCCATGCCACGGTTTAGAAACAGCTACCCATATTCTATGTGCACGCTAACTGTTCCCTCGATCTCAACCTTAACCACGGTTTAGAAACCGCTACCCATGTTCCATGTGCACGCTAACTGCTCCTCGATCTCGACCTTAGCCACGGTTTAGAAACCGCTATCCATGTTCTCATGTGCATGATAACCGTTCCCTCGATCTCGACCTCAATCATCGAGTACTTTAAACTGCTTCTGACTACCTAAGAACGGTTTAGAAACCGCTACCATATTCCCATATGCATGATAACTGTTTCCCTCGATCTCGATTCCAGACATCGAGTACTTTGAACTGCTTCTGACTTTCCTCAAACTTAACTTCACACTCAATACCTATTATCAATTTTTTACTCCCAATCAAGTTCATCAAATTTCCTCTGTCTTCTTTCGATTCCGATTCTCGATTTTTCCTAATACATGGTCATCAAATTTCTCTTATCTATTTTCGATTTAGATTCTCGATTTTCCCTAACACATAGTCATCGAATTTCTCTTATCTATTTTCGATTCAGATTCTCGATTTTCCTCAGCACATAGTCATCGAATTTCTCCTATCCATTTTTTATTCAGATTCTCGATTTTCTTCAGCACATAGTCATCGATATTTTCGATATTTTATTCTCGATTCAGATTTTCGATATTTTCCCACCAATACCAACACATAAAAATAACTATAATTCTCTTTATCCACATAAAAAAATTACATATTAAAATTTTCATCCAAACAAGTAATAATTTCAACCAAACAAATAATGAATATGGTATAACTCATCAAAATATAAAAATAACTCTAATTCACGTAAAAAAATTACACTAAATTACACATTATAATTAGCAATAGTAAAAATTTACGTATAATTGCCAAATAAGTTCAACACAAATAATTTGAAATATGAACAAATTATCAAAAATACTTAAACAAAATAAGATATAGACAAAATAATATGTAAATCTAAGTTATGCAGTGTATTAAAAACAAAACTTGTCAAAAATATTTAATATATACAAAATAAGAGGTGAACAAAATAATATGTATATCTAAGTTATGTATTGCATCAAAAATATTTTATATGTATAAAATAAAATGTAGATAAAATAATACGTAGATTTAAGTCATGACTTAACTCCTAATTATTTACTATTATAATGATTTGAAATATAAACAAAATGTGAAAATCGTACTATGGACAAAATGAGAGGTGGAGTACGGACAACAACGCAATATTTACAAAATAAGATATGGAATTAGGACAAAATAACACATGAATCTAACCGTTTAGAGCTTGACAATATATTTGAACGTGCGACTTCATAGATGATTGACTCCGTACATCACCATGATCAGATACTCGTATGTTTGTTTGTTTTGAATCGTTTTGCACACACTGAACTAGAAAATATATGATGACATATGACAACACATAAAAAGTGTTGAATCTTTATTGCAGAGTAGCAACATCTCTCTTATTGTACTACAAAAAAGGAATTTAGTTGGTATCAGAATCGGGATTTTGTTGATGTGAGTTATCTGAATCTGACTTGGGACTTGGTCGAGTTGTGTTTGTCGTTCTCGGTTTTTGTATAGATACCCCAAACAGTCTAATATGATTCGAGACTGCCATATTAATCTGTTGCGTTGTTGATGCACGGTCGACCAAATTTGATGTTTGCGATTGAGAAGTTCCATGAGACAGCACAAGAGAACGTTGGGATTGCGATTGTGGCATGGGAGGCATATGCTCAGACTGCAATGGAGGCATGCTTTTCCTAAGTCTGTATTCATTGATGTAATTCATCAGTTTATTCTCATATGAACGCAGTATCTCCTTCATACCAGGTAATATTTCGTTCTTGGTAAGGGCAAGGAATGATATAATACGTTCCAACATCATTTTAATTTCCTTCTGCATTTCAAGAATATCTGGCTCTAGTAGGTTTTGAGAGGAATAGTGCTGATAAAGAGAAGAAGATACAGGGTTAAAACCAATAAAAACAACAACAGTCAAAAGTGACCCGTTCAGCTTTCATAGTGCTTATAAAGCTCTGCATTCTCCAATGTTTTCCAGAATAAGAGTGATGCAAAAAATTTCTTCATATTTCCATAGCAGTTTTACTAAACATACCTGCTGAATTTTAGTGGTAACTTCGTCAAGTATTTCATGTATATCTGGCGAGAAAGTTTCTCTCATGTATTTAATCTGTAACAAAGTCAAATATTCAATCGATTAGAACCTTGTAACCTCTTGTTCTAAGATTTATACTAATTTTGTTCCATCAACAAAGCATGAAAGTTTTTTTTTTATCATTTGTAGACCATCATAGATTTTTTCTAGTCTAACTTATTCTTAACATTTTTTTTATCTTTTGGTTCTTATATTAATAAAAAAAATGTTTTTTTCCTCTATTTTAACATGTGATTAGTTACCAAGTAATTTTGTTAACTTTAAATGCGTTCTAATGTCATCATAACATTGAAATTCACGGTGCACTCTTTCTTAAAAGAGATTATAAAAAATTCGAAAACAAAGAATTTCTAACTTTCTTAATATAAAATTAATTTGAAGATAATAGTGAACCAGAGAAAAAAATTATAACAATTTTATATATTCAATATTATTTCTAATATCATATTAAAGATACCAAGAAATAAAATTAGGAATCATCTGTTATCAATGTCAAATTTTAACCCTCTCATTTTTTCCTCGTTCAGTTAAATGATAGGCTCACCAAGTCTGTTTCAAGTAAATAATTTTCAAACTTATTAGAGATATACTTAAATTATATTTATATTATTATATTTATCATGATATTTATATACTTAACTTATATTTATATTTCTTTCTATTTATCTGGTACAGTGTATAAAATTACGTAAAAAAATATTTATTTGTTGTATAATGTTAACATTTAATTTATTTAAGAATTAAAGATAATAGAAAAACAAATAATTACCCTCTGATACACTTCCTCTCTCCAATCATCGTCATTTGATTGTTCCGTTGTTAAAGGCAGAGAATCTAAAACTAATAACACACGAAAATAATAATAATAATAATAATAAACATCAATTAACCAATAAATAAATTATTTATAATTTTAACATGCATAATTAAAATAAAATTATTAATAATTTGAAATTAAAATAACTTTAAATCTTAAAATTTATGTTTACACGCAAGCTTTATACTACATTATATTTTAAAATCAATTATTTATAATTAGATTTTGAAAATTTCAAACAAACAAATAATAATTTTCAACCAAACAATTAGCTCTCAAAATCAATTATTCATAAACTAGATTTTGAAATTTTCAACCAAATAACTAACCCTTTTCAATAAGACGAGTATACTATATAACTCACCAAAATATAAAAATAATTCTATAATTCTCCTTCATCCATGTAAAGAAAATTACACATTATAACTAGATTTGAAATTTTCAACAAATAACAATTTTCAACCAAACAAATAACAACATGAGTATATTTTACAATTCACTAAAATATAAAAATAACTCTATAATTTTCTTTCATCCCTTAAAGAAAATTACACATTACATTATAATTACAATATAATTAATAAATTTATATAACTATAAAATCTAAGTCATGCATAATTACTGCTAATTATTCACTATCAAAATGATTTGAAATATAAACAACACCAAAATGATTTGAAATATGAACAACTTGTGAAAAACACTTAATATACAAAATAAGAAGTAGACAACGTAATATGTAGATCTAATTCATATATTGCTAATTTTTCACTACTAAAAAAATGTCTTTGAGTGCACAGTGCTTGACAGCACTTCATTCATGAAGAAACATCAATTTTACTGTTTATCTTTCTTCTATCATTATCATAAATCATAATTATAATATGCAGTTGATTCATATCCTTAACCTAATCACATCATTTGTCTTTTTAATTAAAATCTTCATCCCAATTTCAATATTCAATTAAGATTAATTATGAGGTCATTCATATTTTACAGGATCATTCACACAGAATTTTAAATTGGTTTTGATTTGAAATTGATTACAACTGTAAACATGAATTAAGGTTTATTCCTTTATTCAATCTTGGAAAAAACAAATTTAAAAATAAATTATGATTCATGTTAATCTGATAGAGAAATCCCTAAATCTATAATTAATAATTAGGGTTTGTCTTACTTTGAAAAAAAACATAATTTGTAAAAAACTATCGGATAAGACAAATAATAAATCTAATAACCTGACACTGAAATCATATAAAGTAAGTTGTAGTTTTTGTACGTTCCTATTTCATTCTAGAAAACAACTCTACAATCTTCAGATTCTTGTCACATAATAACATATATAAATCATAATAACAAGACTAACCTTGATCCATGAGAATCTTCCTTAATCTCTTTGTTATCCAAACTCTTTTTTCTCAATCTATGTCTTTAGTTTTCTTTCTTCTCTCACACTTTTCTAATGATTCTTGTGAAAAAACCTTATAACCAGAAGCGAACTTCGAATCCCTCTTATTAACCAACATTGATCAAATTGGTTACCTCATAATTTTTATTTTATTTTATCTTTATTTTATTCGACTTTTCATAATATAAATTTTTATATTTTATTAAATAAAATTGAGTCTATTATTATTTTTTACATAAATCACATTAATAAAATGAATTAATTAAATTAATTCTAACAAAACAACCTCACCAAGTAGCAAAATTTAGCGCAAAAAACCACTTAACTAAGCTGAATATTGTTGTTGCGTTTTCTTTTCTTTGTTTCTTTTGATTTCTTTATAATTTGTTGGACAAGAAAACTCATTGATGATGTGATCCCAGTATAACAATGGGTTTTACTTCTCATCTTACCAAATCACACCAAACACATGAATTACGGAAACTAACCCAACATGATGCAAAATATGCTAACATAACTTGTTTGAGTGGGTGGGAGGATATGAGTTCTTGGATATGTGTTTTAGGGTGGCTGTGAAATTCGTTTTATAGAAGATACTCTTATTTTATCTTTCCACTACAAGGTTTCACCGTTTGTTTCATTTTTTTTTCCTATTTTATCAATTCACTTATTAATTATATTTAATTTATTATTTAATGTATATAATTTTATTTTAATAGATTAAATTATTATATTTCAAAATAAAAGCAATTAATTTTTAAGTAAAATGAGAAATAAATATATAAATTATATTTAAAAATATAAGATAGATTTTTTGGATTATTAACCATATTAGAAAGTCTTACATCTTATCTTTCAGTTATAGACGTGTCAAAGAAAATATGAGACTATTTATCTTAATTATTTAAATATAATTTATATATTCATTAATTATTTAATTTCATACTTTAAATTAAAATCTGTTAACAATTTTATCTTTATAATTTTTTATTATATTATGAACTACTGAGTGAAAACTAATATCATTAGTATAGTTAGCTCAAAATTTTGAGCACACATATTATTCAACCTAAAATCTTCTCTCACATGAATTAAATTTGGAGTTCTTCGGTGCAATAATTAAAATTTTGAAGTTTTTTTTAATAAAAATCTATAAATTCAATAAAAAATGTTAATATGTTTTCTCGTATTGATTTAATATGGAAAAAAAAAACTTTATATTTCCATAGCAGTTATTAAATGTATCTTTTTGAAGCATTTCATTTATATCTGACAAGTAACTTTCTCTCATGGGTTGAATCTGTCAATTAAATCAACAAAAGCAAATAATCAATGGATTAGAAACTTCGTAATCTCTTGTTCTATACTAATATTGTTCTATTAACAACGCATGCTATCATTTATAAGCAATCATAGATTTTTTTAGTCTAATTAACTATTTTGTTCATATTATTACATTTATTAATTTATTTTAGATCATATATATATATATATATATATATATATATATATATATATATATATATATATAAAAGTTCACCAACAGTTTTTTTATCTTTTGGTCTTATACTAATGTACTAATAAAAAAATTCATGTTTTTCTTATTGTACTTATGAATTTTATTTTTTAGTTTTCATACATTACGTTATATTCCATATGATTAATTATTTGTTAACTTTAAATGTTAAAAAATGTGATTATCAAATGGATAAGAGTAAAGATTTATCCAACTTTAACATTTAATTTATTTAAGAAATAAAGATGATAGAAAAACAATTAATTATACTAGCAATTGATCAAGAAATAAAGGCAAAAGAAAGAAGAGGATGAAGAAGCATAATTCCTTATCTTCATTTTCTTTACCATTGTTGGATAAGAAAAGTGATTGGTAACTGAGATAATGCGAACCCAGTGTAACAGTGGGTTTTACATCTCATATTTATTATTTGTTGTGTTATATCATGTATTTTATTCAGTGAATAGAATAAAAACTAATCTCATCAGTCATCATCTTATAACAATTTTGTATACATATTATTCGAATATATAGACCTGGAATTCTTCGCTGCAATAATAAGAATTTTAAAGTTTTTTAATAAAAGTATATAAATTCAATACATTTTTAAATAACAACAAAATTAAGATCATGATCTTGCAATTAGTAATAATATTCAACAAATAATTACTTACAACAAAATATACTAATTAGTTTTTATTTTTAAGTAATAATATCTTGCATTTGTTTTATACAACAAAATTTATATATATATATATATATTTTTTTTTTACTTATAATTTATTTTTATTTTTTTGTAAAAACTTGAAGTAAGTTTTTGAAGTGATTTCACTAGAAAAAATACATTTAGCGACGAACTTTTGCGATCGCAAGTAGTGACTGATTTAATTTTCATTGTAATTAGCGACTAATTTAGTGACCAGAGTTGATTCAATCGTAATTAAAAACCGATTTAGAGACAGCTTAACTTCGATCGCAATTAGCGATCGAGTTAATTCAGATCGCAATTTAACGACTGATTTAGCCATCAAAATAGAATTTGGTTTCACTTTTTATTTAGCGACCAAAAGTTTGCGTCACAAAATTTCGATGGCTATTTCATACTAAAATAAAAAAAATTAGCGACTAATTTAGCGATCGAATTAAAAATTGAAATAGTGACCAAATTGAAATCAGTCGCTAATGAAAAAATAGCGAAAGAATTAAAATCGATTCGCTAATTAATATTATTTTTTTATTATATTTAAATTTATTTTTTTATAAATATACTTTAATTATTTTAGTATATTTTTTACAATTTATTTTTTAAAAATAATTTAATTTTTAAAATTTAAAAATAAACTTTGGTTGAAGATTAACTTTAATTTTAAATTACTAAAATAAAAATATTATTAAAAATAAATCAAATTTATTAAAAATTTAAATTGTAATAAATTAAAACTAGAGTGATATTAACTATTCAATACATTGCTTAAGAAAAATTTAATAACAAATATTCTTTAATTTATTTTTCAATTGAAAATTTTAATTTCAATTAAATTATATTTTAAAAATTTATATTAAAAAAATTAAACACATCAAATTATCACATTGTAATTCCTCGTTAACTTAATTAATTAAAAAATTACAATTTTAATCAAATTATTACAATTTTATTTTATAATACTTTATTTTTAATCTAATTTTTAAATTTATTGCTTTATTATTATTAATTACTTAATCATGGTTGTTGTCATATATACAAAAAAAAATTTATATCAATATACATTACATAATAAATATATTATTTAATTATATTATTTATAAAAATATATTTATCTTTAGTTAAAATATTTTTTAATTTAAGTATACTAATTAATATTTTTCATTTTTAACATAATTAATAACAAAGATTAAAAATAGACTGCTAGAAAATGATTTTTTTCTTGTATTATTTTAACTAAAATTGTTTATTTCTATCTAAACTTTTAAAGCCATAATTTAATACTTTTTTTGTTATTATAAATTTGGGTTTTTGTTTTATATACATTCCATTAAGGCTTGTTCCAGGAAAAATAAACAGTAATAAGTGATAAACACAAGAAAATTGAGAAAGAAAATATTTTTTTATTCAATAATAAAAATAAAAATATTATGTTATACAATTATTTTCATTTATATTTAAATAAATTATTATTATTTTTATGTTCATAATTAAATATATATATATATATATATATATATATATAATACATATATAATTATTATTCTAATATAATGTCATAAATATAAAATTAATTACAAAAAAATATATAATTTAATATATTTTTTATTTTTAATGTACTACAGTTTATTAATTTACATTAAAAAAATTTTAAAATGATAATAAAAATATTTTATAATTATATATTATTAAAAAAATTAATTCAAAATGTTAATTTAAAATAGTATTTCATTTTTAAATAATTTTATAATTAACTAAATATTAAATTTTAATTTATTTATTATTTTTCAAATCAAAATTTTTTGGTATTACCTTCCTATTAAAAAAATAAGTATATATTTTATCTTATTTTATTTTATTTGTTACACCTTATTTTGGACGAAACAAATTATTAAAGTTATGTTAATCCTAAATTTATACACAAAGTTGTAACAGGACAATTATAAATTATTTATAACTCATTATAGGGTTAACATGATATGATATAAAGATAATAAAATCAATATGAATCTTATTAAGTATTTTGTGCGTATCATGATCATTATTATATAATTATTTTATTTTATTATTATTTTAAAAAATCATACTTATCTCAACAGTACACTAAATAACACTTACTTTTCCTTTAATTATATTTACTTAATTTATCGTTTTAGTAAACTAATACTTAATCTTCCTTATTTTATTAATAAAAATAATCTTAATCTTTCTTGTTTTATTTATAAAAATTAAAAAAATTCATTCATAAAAAATATTTATTTCATATATTTTAAAAATTTAATTTTTTAATTTAAATTTTTCTCGACATAATATTTTTAAATAAAAAATAATGATGTGATGATAATTTTCCTCGCTTCTAAATTACACACCTTAATAAAAAATTTCCTTTTTTGTTTTTATTAAGGTTGTTCAGCCAAAGTTATTGGGTACTGTTATAGCTATGAACTTGAATTATATAATATGAAGAAACAAAATTTAAAAAATAAAAGTTATGAGCAGGAATACTAAAAGAAAATAAAGTGCAATAATTAAAAAAAGAAACAAATGGGAGCATAGATAGATCTTGGAGGCGCATATGCATGGCCACTAGAGTTCAAAGCATTCTAGGGATTCGCCAAAGTTACAACATACTCTTGTGCTCTACTTTTCTTTCCTACATCCTATACTGTTTAATCTATCAGCCAAAAGACCAATTTGATGAACATAAAACAGATGCAATGAGCTGATTCTTCTTCGTTTAATACTTTCCATGCAACTGCTTAATCTATCAGACAAAAGACCAATTGATGAACATAAAACATACGCAATGAGCTGATTCTTCTTCGTTTAATACTTTCCATGCAACTGCTCTCTCGTACGACACTGGCCTACCCATGCTCGACAAACAGATGCCACCTTGTATACACATGAAACCCTGAACCAAAGAGATATATAAACATGATCGATGAAGAGGTAATCATATAAATGTTGGGCACCAAAATAATTGGAATGACTCAAAATGGAAAAATAACTTTATTTGCTACTGTCAAAAACACTTTACCTGTTGCATTATCTGGGGGAACTCGGTGCACAGAGTTTTCTTTCCATTGTCATCAAAAATCTTTTCCAGGGTTATGTCTTGAAGTGCAACCAAAGTTGTTTCAAGCATGTCAAGTCCAGCTTGATTTGCAAACGTAAAAACGGGTAATGTCTGCCAAAATCATATACAACAAGTTACACACTTTCATAAATATAAACATTGTAGAGTAAGGAGAATGATGATGAAAGTAAAACTCAATAAGAAACTACCTTTAAAGAGCAGCACAAAACTGCGTCTGAGTGATGCCAAAGAGACTTGAGAATGGACTCACTGCCTTCACATTTTAGAAGCTCTACCCCTAGATAGAACCTGCCAAGCAAACAATCATGATGGCACATGAGTCAAGCTATTAATGTCATGCTTCCTTGGTGATTCTTGAAACTTCAGCTATGCATGGTCAAGGTTTCAAGTGACTTACCTATAGCTGTTACAGATCCATCGAGCAAGTGTTTGAGCTTCAGGAGTGCCGGGTGGTAAGTGAAACGCATTGTGAGAACCAAAACGCGAGGGAGAAAGTGCTAATGAAACCCTCTGAACTGATGCAATGATACTACGAACATATTGTCTGGCCATGGTTGATACGTTCTCCTGAAGGTGGACTTCAAATGCAAACTGGAAAGCTATTGTCATCACAGATTTTGTGCTCCCAGAATGACCTGAGTTGTCACCAGCTGCCTTGTTTGCTGTGGTTCCAACCTCAAGTGCAGAAGCCAGATCAAGTGTCCGGTTTGGACTAGCAGCATCCTGCATCATATCATATCACACATAAGACGACCACAATAACAAATAAAAAATCAGAATCCTTACTCAACATAAATTTTCTATCAGCTAAATAGACTTACCGAGCTAGAATCAAGAGGTATAATGCGAAACCCAGAAGGTAAAATGGGTGCATCATCAGAGAAAGATGCATCTATTGGAGCAAAAACAAGTTCTGCACTGGTACCAACTGCATGCTCGTCCACTCCACTGCAAAGCTGTAGACAGTTGCGACCATAAGGTCTGTTAGCTGTGTACTTGAGATTGGAAAGAACTTCTGAACCATATTCACATATAAGTGTCACAGTCATTCAATTAATTCGTTTTCATACTTCAAATATAGTCTAAAATATTCCTACAACTATTGCAAATCCCCATTCCGGACATAAGCATCTTATTATTCGCAAAGAGTGAAAACCATAGCTGATTAGTTAGTTAGCAAATGAATGAAGAGTTAACCAAACTTAAGTGAATTTTAAAAGTGATTTTTTTTCTCTCTCAATTCGGGATTGCAATAAGGTTTAGTACATGATGGTATGGTAAAATAAGTACTTACTTGCAAGAGGAAAACATCGCCAGGTATAGTCATGTCGTCCCTATAGTAGCCCATGTTTTCAAGCTTAATAAGCTCCATGAACTGTTTTAGAGATCAAGTGTCAGCAAGGAATTCAAAACAAACTTATAGAAAACCACAAACATGTTAATCCAGAAACCAAAGGCAAAAGAAAGTATGTGTTTTCCATTTTATTTTATTTTATTTCTAAAATGCTGATCACTTTCTAACGTGGACTAGCCAATTGTGTGAGCAAATAACTTGCCTCTTCGTGCTCAATTGTGTGAGCTAGTGGAAGAATAACCTGACCCCCAAAACCTCCTGATCGGGCCCCTGGCAAGCTACAGGGACCAGCTTTAATGGCAGCAGCTGAGTAGGCATCAATGCTGCTATCTGCCCATTCTGATCGGTGCTCCCTCAAGAATCTAAGAAGAATTGCTGGAGGGACATTCTACAAGGACCGAAAGAGGGTATGAGACAAGTAAATACAGTGAAATAAGATGGAAATTGGAAAGGAAAAACATCAATTTATATTGAATAGTAATTAGGTGTATACCTGTAGCAACATGGATGCTTTGGCACATAGCACAGAACTGCTCACAGAAGGAAATCCATTGTTGTTATAGCCAAGGTTAGCACCCATCATCTTACTAGGGGAGGAATTCACCAGAAGGGTGACATCATCAATGCCATCACTTTCTAACATAGACCAGCCATCATCTGCAAAGCCATTGACAGCCTCATTAAAGCCCCTGCGCAAAAAGGAAGTTTAAAGTTAGATCACCATAACTAGCCAATTATATAAAGCAAAGGACAATTAGTGATACAAACTTGCTCAATCTTTGACTCAGTGCACGTAAAGCTGCAGGCCTTCTTCCCCATCCTGTTACACTTGGCTGAGAAACCTCTTGAGAAATCTGCCTCAAATGACGTAAGGCCTGATTGACAATTACAATTACAATAGTCCTTAGCTGGTGAAAATACACAGGCTTATAAAATCTACACATTTATGATTCCAAATCGTTTGAACAACCATAAGTGTGTAGTGAAAGCTAATAGGCAGAAACAATCGACTTACCGCCATAGTTGTCCTCTGAGCAAGCAGCATTGATGACTCATAAAGTGGGCGTAAAACTTCAGGTACACTCCATGGCTGAGCCAGCAAGTCAATTGTAATTTATCAGGCAAGTAAGAAGGAACAATTTCACATCACTTTCTGGAGATATTTATTTGACAAACCTCTAGAACCATATGATCAACAATATGGATAATGGATCCCCCTCCTTCGCAAGGTCTTATCAGATACCCACTTGGCAGCATGTCAGCTCTAACAAAATGCTGCACTGGGGGCATAGCAGGACCATTCTGAGTATTGTTGAGAGATCTTTCACAGACCTGACATTGTTTAAATTACATGAGCGTAAGTGTTAGGCTGAGGAGGAGAGTGAAAAGTACAGAACTGTTCTGAAAATAATTAAGAACTGTTGTCACATACCACAAGACTACCATCCTCCAAAATTGATGTGTAGCGCAGCAACCAGAAGTCACGACCAGGTGCTAAAGTTGTTGGTGCATACAACTGATCAAAAGGGCATATGTTGAAATTTGCATTTAGCAAGGCTTTCAAGTAGACTTATTTACTCAGAGAAGCAGAATACATTGTTAGCTATAGACTATAGTACCTGCATGTAAAGCAGCTCAATGGTTCCACCATTTCCAGTGGACATGACATTTAGAACATCAACAGTTCGGCAATCACGAAACCATGAGAGCCTATCTTTGAGGATTTCGGCAACCTGCACACGAACATTTTCATTTTCAACCAATGCATCCCCACTTAATTCCATAGGATTAGTCCTCAAACTAAAAGCAAAGAGGAAGGAACTCACCCTGGCAGGTTCTAGACCTACAAGGCCGCAGGCACGTGCGGCCACTCCAGGGCAACCGTGAGAAATAGCAACGATTCCAATGGAATCCGGACCAGGCTACAACCATCAGAACAAATGTTAAGACTAACAATACGAACACAAAAAATAGGCCAATGTTCAATATATTAAATATTGCAAAACACCAGAATAGTGCCTTTCAAATTAGCACACAGACAACAACTGAAATGGTAAAAGTAAAATGCCATCTACATTTCACGGTAACTAGAGAAAACCACCAAATCATTTTATGTTTCTTTTTGGAATTATAAAATAAAATCAATTTGCTATGCTTCAAAGGAAAATTAATATGAGGCTTTGACAAATTACGATATAAATAAGAAAAACTGTTGAGTGCGTAGAGGGTAGGAGCTAGGAACTAGGGAATGAGAAGACAGGGTTTAATTAACAAGTTGGTTTGGTTAATAGAAGGTGGATGTACTTTTTTTCAGTAAATGGAAATTGAATTAACAGTTTAACAGAAATGAAAAGGGCAGTGCGGTAACCTTCATCCCAGGCATTTGGACCCACTCGACAGCAGTTCCAGTGGCCTTTGAAAGAAACTCTGCTAAAGTCTCCTCTGCAATGGACAAAAGTCTGCGGAATAGAGACAAGGACAACGCAAAGCACGAGAATAATAATATTCCATCAGTACAAGGATAGAGAAAATACATAGGATCCAACAAGAAACGTGAAAAAACCATGCTTTTCTTTTCGGTTTCAAAGTTTACTATTCACTGTTCACTCACCCCGCAGGGCTAGCATCCCTTGGTGGATGCTGTGGCGTCAAGTGCCGCTGACCGCTCGTCACCACCGACTCACAGCTCGTGTCCGTCGTGGCAAGCGTCGCCTGTGATGAAATAATTGCAATAGATATGAATATGAATCACCATTTCAATAAGTATGTGATGAATAAAGAATAAAGTATGGAATTATTACGTTCTGTGTCTGTTGGCGGAAAAAGCTGTTTTCATACACCAGCTGTGACACCTGCTTCTGCAATCTGTCGTTTTCCTCCATGAGTAACTTATTCATTGCTGTTAGCTTCCTGTTCACACCTTGCAGCCGTGACGCTTCTTTCCGTTGCTTCTCTCTGCACCTGCAACAACCAACAATACACCATAATTACCCCCATGAAATTATTAACTGCAAAATTGAAAGGCCTCAAATCATGAACCAAGACCAACAAGAAGAGAAAAGAAACAAGGAAAAACGGGAACTTTGGTTGGTGGGTCATGAAAAATTAAAAGTTTTTTCTTTTGTCCAAGAAAATAGAAAGAAAGTAAAAATCTTGGTTGAAGGGAAGAAAAGGAGACAAAAAAATGAAGAGAGGATAAAAAATAATAGAGTCAGATTTACACAAATCAAACAACCCTTTTGATCAATTAAATTACTTTCAATTTTCAACATGACGTTATATGTATGCACATGAATGTTGAAAGTTAAGCATATATGTAAAGTGAAGGTGATTAGAGGAAGAGAAAGAATTGAAGAAGGAAAGAGAAAAGGGTAGGAGGAAATTAATTACCTTCGGTTTTGGAACCAAACCTTGATCTGTTTGGGTTCGATGTTTGAGAGAATGGGACACTCTCTGATGAGTTGCTGGCGGCGGAGAGAACTTGGTTTGGGGCATTCATGGTAGAGCCTTTCCAGTGCTTCCACCTGTTCAGGGGTGTAGCGCACGTACTTGCCGTTGTCCATTGCCACCTTGCTCCCATCTTTGCAAGCCGAACTCACCGCCATCATCCCTTCCCAATTTATTGTCTTTATTTATTTATTTAAATCACGGAAAGAAAACAAAACAAGAAGTTTCATCAATCAGAAGATGCCCTGAGGGACTAAGGGAGTGGTCTGGGGTCAGTTGGAATTGGACATGAATGAGAGAGAGGGGAATGAAACTGCAAACTTAAAAGAGGTACTACTCAGAGTTTGTCTGTCACAGTTGCTGGTTGTATTGTATTATATTGGATCATCATATATGGAGGAGGAGAGAGAGGGGGGGAGAATGGGAAGTGAATGGAAAACGTAGTTTTTCTTTATTTTGTGTGTGTGTGTGTGTGTGTATAAAGAATGGAAAAGGACGAGTGCGGGGTATGTTGGGATTGGGACAGAGAGATGGGATTGCTTGTAAGAGAATAACCCCAAATATCAGACAGAATAAGCGAACATTTTTTGTTTTCACATCATTCTCCCTCTGCTTTCTGTTCTTCTTTAGCTGTTTTGCTTGTTGCTTTTGCTGTTGCTTTTCTTGCACTACTTCATTTTGGCACTTTCCAACACTTGGAAAGGAAACCCCACTCTCTCTCTCTCTCTCTCTCAAAGGTTGTGACTTATGAGAAACAAATGGAAAAAAAAAATGCGAGCCACACTCTCGCTCACGACGCGTGCGCTGTAAAACTATAAAGTATTATTGGACGTTAGAGAATGAACAATAGACAAAACCAGATACCGTTTCGTTTCATTTCTATGTATGCCACTCCACTGTCAAAAATGTGCCATGTCCTTCCTTTACATCAAATATACTCTTTGCCCATGCTGCATCATAATTTATACCATATATGCATGGTGACCGATTTGGTTCACAAATTACAAGCTATGTTTTGTTTCTATTTGCTTTCCTTTTTTCTGCTCAAAATCAAATACAAATTACTCCATTCGTCGACATGCCAGAATGATCTCAAGTGTATATATTTATACCTCAAACTGATGCAAAGATTTCGTAGATCACGTGAGCGACGAAGAAGACAAGACAACTGTATTTTTGTTGTCTTTTCCTCTCAGAAATTACAAGCATCTTTCATGATATAATCAATTACAAGTAAATAAATGAGATTATTATGAACAATGAAATATTCATTAGTTTTTGCCTTTTTGTTTGTATGTTAATGAAAAAACAAAGCAGAATATAGTCCTCGTTATACGAATAAGCATTAGTTAGTAGTACGTAAATGACAGTAATTTTTAGGAATGTATATTTTGGTAGGTATATAGTGTGTGTTTGTGAGAGGAGAGAGAATAATGGAGGGTTGAGATATAAACGAGCTCATCATTTTTCTTGACTCCATAATTATGTCTGTGTCGCCTGAATATGATATTTGGAGAGTATTAGAGGAGTTGTTTGATGGAGTTGTACGCGCATCACTGAGACAACATTATTAGGGTTTTCTGCATGCGGGCAACATAGGTTTAATTTCAAAATGAATCACCACTTCATCCATATCTGTATACACTCACAATATCTTCTGCATTTAGTGCTCAAAACCTACACTCTCACTCACATTTATCCTCCGTTTGGAACGGGAGGTTGATACAAGCTAGTGAAAAAGGAAAAGAAACGGAGAGAGAAAGACATACAAAATGGGGGTGATTTGAATTAAAGAAAATAGAATAAAAATAAATAAATATTAACGAAGAGTGAGTTATTTATTATTATTTTAATATTAATTTTTAACTTTTTATAAATTTTTATCCACGTGGGAATTAGAAAAAATGGATTGATCAAAGATTATTAGGAAAAAAAAAGACACGTTTTAATAAAAGTAAGAAAACGTGTTGTTTATTCGATATTTTTATTTAGCATAGTCTTTAGGTAAAATTATTAAATCTAATATCATAGTTTTATATAATAATATCAAGTCTGGATTAATTATTTTAGGAAAAAAATATGAAAAGCTAAAATTAACTTACATAAAAATTTAACAAATTATATGAAATAATTTCTGCAAATTGATTTATAATAGTTAACTTTTTTTCATCTAAAAAATTCTTCTGGAGATGATGATAAAGTTGTTTATGATTTTTCTCTTCTAATTATGAAAAAAAAACAATTTAATTTTATCAATTAAACTAATATTAAGTTAATAAAAGTGAATCCAAAGTTTAATTATGATATGTTTCCAATCCATAACTAAATTATTAGATTATATATTTTTGAAATAAAATAAAAAAACGTTTTTAAAATGAAAATTGGAGGGGAAGGTGAGAGGACCTTGAGAATATCTGTCTCTGACCATGCCATAAACATGCATGATAATGTTAAACTCAGGTGGGAAAGTTAATTATATAATTAATACAGTGATACACTGGTAAAGTATATTCTACATTGGCACATGGAGAGAAAAAGGTTCCTCTTTCATTTTCATTATTATATATACACCAATTGTTTACATAAAAGAGCCTCGTTCAAGGTCACGAATACTTATTTTCCTATTCTGTTTGGTCGACATTGTATCTTCCTGGTTTCATGTTGGTCTTGGTCAAGATAATTATGCATGCTAAAGTCTAAACAGGGTTGCTTATTTTCGTGTATTTCAATTTCAATTCAAATCACAATTGTAAATCTTTACAAGACTTCAGAGCAAGGAGAATCCCGCCCCATACGCTTGTTAATCGTAGACTACCATTCAAAGTTGAAATTCAGTGGTGCAACTAAATACACACACAATTAACAACATCAATATAGACATGTTTCAGCTGCAAAAGAAACAGTAATATCTACTTATGTTCTCACCACATATCTATCTTTTATTCTTTTCACTTCTTATCATTCTTTTTTCTTTTTTTTTTTTCTTTTTTAATTTGCTCGTGTGAATTATATATTCAGTGTGGAACTAATTCAAGAAACAGCATTTTCTTGGAGAAAATTTTTTAATATTAAAAAATGAAAATATTAAAAAGAAGTTTAGCGTAAAACAGAAAATGGATTGGTCAACACGCTCTTACCAAACAATTTGAGTCTGTAATTGCAACTAATGTATGACATTTTGATAATTGCCGCTCAACATGAATATTGCGCACTAATTGCATCTTATCAAATAAATGAAGGACACGCAGGTACAGTTTCTATCTCACTGTTAATTCAATTAACCATACATTATTGCTATATAAAATCTTCAACACCCACTAAACTAAATATCCGTCGTTTCAGTTAGGTTCACGAGACCAAAACATTTCCTCATTCATTAGTTATTAAGTGATTAATGAATTTCGCACATAATCTTGCAATTAAAACAATTATTATCGAACAAGTCAAAAGAAAAGCTATTCGGTTATACAATAAATAATCAATGATCTTTCTTTCTTCTTATTTTTTATTTTTATTTTCATTTTACGTATATGATTAACATGGTCAATCCATCCTAATCGCGTGATTCTCTTAGATGTCTTTAGGGTTGAAGAATATTTGTTGTTTAGTATGTTGAGCATCCAATAAACTAAAGCATCTTTGAGGCCAATTATAACTCGCTTTACAACCCCAATTACAAACATAAATATACACCTTCATCATCTTCTTATTCTTCTTCTTCTTCTTCTTCTTTTGTGTGGCAATGGTTGTTTTATTATAATATGATTTGATATGATAGAAAAGGTAGCACTACTTTTTGTGTAAAATTTGCTGGAGGAAAAGAAGAGCGCGAAGTCAATGTTACTGGGCGAAAATGAACGTGTAAAGTGAATAAAAAAGGAATTAATGTATCATCTTCCTTCTTTTCCAAACTTGTCCACCATGGTTAAATGAAATTAAACAAGTAAAAGATATTGCTTTAATGGGGGTGATGGAATGAATGAAAGTGATAAAGTGGGAATGAGCATAGCTTAAAAGAGAAGCAGAGAGTAGGGGTAGGGCAACCCCATCGCCAATAACATTCAAACCCTGTTTTTATTATTAATATTAGAAATGGTAGAAAAACATTACATGGTACTGATGCTATGTTACATTATATGTGTTGTGTGGCGTGTGATTGACGAGAGCAACAGAGGGAAGGGTCCACATGGAACCCACAACACAACACAAGCACAGAGAGAGAAAGAAAATAGTGTGGGCCCGCACGCGTGAAGGACAATGTCGCTTCACTGCGTGCAATTTACTCCTCTCTTCTTCTCACTTTTTTACCACCATTGTTAACTCTCCTTTTTTTCTTTCTCCTCTCAAACATAATCAATATTCATGTTTTTTTCATATTAATCATTTCTATTTATAAGACACGTATCAATATTTACGTATATTCCTATCCTCCAACTAACCATTAGATTTTCCTATCTATTTTCGTAAACATTACGTTATCTCCTTGATTTTTAATATAAGCATCTCTCAAACTTATCATTAATCCAAATATCATAAATAATGATGACAATGTCTTATAAGAATTGAAAATTAATTAACATAAGAATTGATTTTTTAAAATGAATCAAGAAATAAACAGAAGGATGTTAGAATAAGGTGCGACACATTCCATGCGTGGGGTCCACAACTTTGTTCCTTTCGGCGTGTGTTTGTGTTTGTACGTTGCTCCTCCCTTTGCCGCCGTTACCATACGAAACCAACCAACACACACATTCTCTTGGAAGAGCGTGCCTCTGCTGCCACTTCATCTTTTCTGTCACGCACTTTCTCTCTCCTTTCTTCATTTTCTTATTTTTCTATTCTCACACCCCCTTTTTCTGTTTCCACGCTTATCGTCAACGGAACGCACTTTCATTCCTCCACTATCCTCCAAACTCAACTTTTCAACGTTTCTAATATTTTACTCCCACTTTTTCAAATTATGTCAATTTTTTTTTTTTTACAATCTACCTTCTTCTACAATTTCATATTATTGTTTTGACAAAATACTTTATTTTCTTACATTATTCTTTTGTTTATATTTCTCTACTTTACACTGTCTTACTCACCGTTTTAAGGCAACACAAATTCATTATTAATATATTAACTAAATTTTTTTTAAAACCTTTCTTTTATATATTCAGAATGTGCGTTTGAAACACCAATTAGTACATTAAACACGCACAAAGTACTTCAAAAACATTAGTTACAAAATCATTCACTAGTTTTTATTTCTTTAATTAAAACTTTTGTTTATTAATTCCTATATATATATATTTGACAATAGAAATGTTTTGTTAAACTTTAAATAAGTATTTCTGAAATGGTGTAGTTTTAAACTAAGTAGATTAACGCAAAGATATTGTAAAAAGATTTAAATTATTGGTGAAAACATGAAATAAATCCTAATAAATGTTTTTTTTTCTTTTTAACTCTTTCTTTCCCATTCTTTTCACATAAAGAAATATTTTAGAATCTGTATTGAAATATTTTCATAAGACTCTTTATAACTTATCCATACCATTAAATTCGGCTGACATTTTTGTGATTTTTTCTTCTGTTAATTATTGTTTTTCTCTATCCATTAAAATTAAAATCAAGTTCTTCACAGTTTAAAAAGATTAAGCTTAATATTTTTCACTCATTGACTTCATTTAATCCTATTGAATGAAAAAAAAATAATAATTAATACTTCGCCGTAAAAGTACTAAGAGTTGCTAAAACAAGTAGCACGACTGGACTTGCTTTTACATATCAAATAAAATAAAAATAAAAAATTTAGCTATTTATATTTTAAAATCAATTATAATTTTTAGTAACAACTAACATAATTAAATCAATTAATGATCAATTTTAATATAAATAAAAATTATTAATATGTTTATACTAAAATATATTAAAAATAAAAATATATTATTAAAATTTAGATTTATATTAATAAAATTATTTTTATTTAATATATAAATTATAAAATAATAAATCTATTTCATATCAAAATAATAATTAAGACTTATTTTTCAATATAATCATAATTTCATAAATTGTTTAATTTATTGATATAAAAGAATAATTAATCTTAATTATTATATATTAAATTAAATGGTTATTAAATATTTATTTGTATAACAAGTGAATTTTTTACAAAATTAATTTAGAATATATATTTTTTTAATAAAATAATATTATTATTTTTTACTTAAAAATAATTATTATTTTATAAAAATGAGACCATTCATAGTCATATAGTATGATCTAAATGCATATAAATTATGATATATCAAGTTAAAATAAACCATATTCAATTTAAGTTATAATTGTTTTTTAATTTATCTTTTTTTTCGATCCTTCAAGTCATTATATCATATTAAACCTATTTTGATGTTGATAATTAATATTTTAATTTTTTTGTTAGTATTAGTGTATAGATTTTGTTGATGGTTACACTTGAGACAATAAAGAAATAGATTAGATTAGGACGTTGTCTTGTAATATACATTGTTGGAGGGGGCAATGAGGCTGAAGAAGAAAGTGGAGCACATGATTGTTATAAGCTACTACCAATTTGCATGCATAATATATTATTTATTCACAATATATTCCATAAACTACTCAACTAAACACATTACTTGTTGTAGAGTTGTATACTAAAATTGTTACAAAATGGAAGCAGGTCCAAGGCATTGGTGGTTTAAGATTCTTTGCTTTTACCCTACATTCCCAAACACGAGTTCATCTTATCGGGGAATGGGAACTGCTACAACACCCTAGACACCACACTCACCCTACTTACTCATCATTTTTTTTTTTCATTTTTTTTTTAATAATGCATTTTCCTACACTAGGAAGTAGGAGCACCCGAGCCCACGATGTGTGGTATTTCTCTAATTTAATTCCGCATCGTCAAATGGACACCAAAATTGTAGCCCAATAAATGATGGGCTAAGCGCACTTCAACCCATTCATCACTTTCGTATTTTAAAAAAATCAAAAAATTTGTTTGTGGGCCTTTCTTTCTCTCTAATCTCTCTATTTCTATCTTCTTCGTTCTCTTCTCTGTTGTAGCTCTCGTTCAAGAGTAATTTGTTTTTTTCACTCAATAATAGTACTGTGACTACTTTCTTTCTTGTTCTTCTTTTTTCTTTTTACTGATATATGGGATTTAACTGGAAACACTCTTGGGACATGTTGGCAAGTTACATGATCGTGCATAAAACAGCCAACGTCAAATTGTGCAAAAAGATTATTCTCAAACGTGATTTCAATAAATGGAATTTGTTTACTAATTCTTTAAGCAGTAGTGTTAGTAGGAAAAAGTAAGAACACCCCGAACCCAACTCACGTGGCAGTAGGCACGTGGTCTCACGTTACGGTAGGCTCGTATAGGATATTTAAAATGAGGGAGGGAAGGTAGTAGAGAAAAAAAGGCTGTGACGAATAGATTCTGGCCACGTGTGATTGACCACCGTCAGTTATGGCTTTTGCCACGAGCCAAGCACTCACATGGTCGCTGACACAGTGACACACCACCCATCCTTCTCAATCACGTGCCCCTTGTGCCCACACCACTTTAATATTCATAATCACCCATCTCTTTTTTAAATACCAACATTTTAAATATAATTCATATAAGGTCGGTTAGTAACCATAATTTTATTTAATTAATTAAAACAAGTTTTTCAATTCAAAATTATGCTCTATAATTAACCCAGATATATTGTACAACATACATGTGATGTATCATAAATTTATGAAATAAAAAAATTAAAATAAAGAAATGTCACGTGTTTCCATCTTTATTCTATAAATTTATGCAAAACAATTTGTAAAGAGAAAAAAAAATATGAACATTTAAAATTAAAGAGATAAAAATTACACCCATTTTTCATTTTAGAAATTTAACTCGTGAGTTCTTGCTTTTTCTCATGGTGACGTTAGGTATGGGCTGGGCCTACGTTCAATACAGCGATCATGCTTCGCATACATTTTACATATTTTTATATCTTTGTTTAATATTGTAATTTAACTTATCTACGGATTATTATTTTTAAGATACAAAATTCAAAAATTATTTTTTAATATAAATACATTTTATTTTATATGAAACAGTTAATTGATTTAATGTTGTATTAATTGTTATATTTATATTTGAAATTTTTCATATGTACAATCAAGTCAAGTATGATGTCCCCGCATAGAGAGTGAGTTATAATATTTATTTATGGCATCAATCAAGTGATTATTAGTTTGCATGTTATGTTACAATTGTAATTTATTACTAGTTAATTAAGTGTTATTTAATTAAACGCCTAATTAAGTATTGTTGACTTGTAGAGATGAAGATACATGACAACATTTCCTTTCTCTGCAAAGCACTGAGTCAGAAAAATTGAACATAGCTAATACTTTCACATTAAATATCATCATCCCTTAAATTTTAATCAGAAAGAGTTTGTAATATCAAATTAGTATAGTATATCAGATTATTAATGTACACAATATCCATACAAACGGTCTCATAATTTAATTAGACATTACTTATATTATGAGAAGTATTAGTAGTGTAATTTATACTAGTGAATTTAGTCTCTAAACATAATAATTCTATTTATTGCATTTTAAATGATATGTTTCTAAACTTAGTAATTCATAGAAACTAAGTATTATGTAATTATATTACATGTAGTCATTCATACTTACATATTTAATTTATTAATTATAATTGATATTTTAATTTTGACATAATTATTGTTGAATTTGAAGAGTTAAAGAAAAGTAAGGAATGTATGAGGTGAGGGAGGATTTCTTGGAATTGAAGCAATAAAGTAAATTAAGAGCAAAACCTTATCCAATGTTCATTAATCTGTAGGAGGACTAGAATGGTGGGTTGCATAGGGATTGTCATCATGCCAAATTCAAAGTTTTTCTCACCCTTCCACTTGTCGGTGAATGCCACGTGGCAGAGTGCAGAGGAGTGGATCCATGCGCTCCTTCCTCCACACTTACATCACCATCACATGCATGCCTTCCTTCCTTCTCCTCTTAATTGTTTTTGTTTTCAGTGTCCCAAATTTTGTGCTGTTCAACATAAAATCACACTTGTATGCCTAATTTTTTGGTTTTCATATAAGTTGTTTTGCACAGTAACATTGATGAAAAACTGTGTCCCAAAGAAAATACAGTATTATTATATTTAATGATGTAATAGTTATGCACTAATTAACTTGCTCTTTACTTTTCCATTTGAAGCAGTCAAATGATTAAAAAGTTGGTTATGGCTTCATTAGGTATCGTAACTTGTGTTAGTAAACACTACATTTGATTTGTTTAATTACTAAAGCTTGTCAAAGAGAATCATGTGGTGGTATGCTTTTCCTTTATAATATTTTCTCCTTGTCTCTTGTGTTTTAGTTTTATCTTCTATCCTAAATTTGCTTCAAGGCTGTATTGTATTCCTTCATCAACCCTAATTCATTGACAAAAACATATGAAGAAGAGATTCTCATGTGAATATCTATGACTTGTAGCTACCATTTATTAACTTATTATCATAAACTACAGTGAGGAATTGACTGATATATAAATGATGTGGTGGACCACACAATAATTTTTTTGTCTGAGATTCTTGTTTTAATAAGAACAGTTCATCAGTGCTTAAAGATGCATATATTTACTACTAAGTTAATTGACAAAATATTAATACTATCATATATGGTGAGCATTGAAGAAAATTGCACAAAATTGATAAAAGAAACTCAGTTCCCAAGAAAGAGAGAAAAATTGAAAAGAAAAGGCTGGAGAATCAGGTTGAAGTTGGACACTAATGTTCTACCCTCTCAGAGTCTCAGCTATAAACTTGGTACATCACTCTCAAATGGGCTTAGTTTGACACAAATTAAAGTTACAACTATATATATCCCTTTACCATATTTAATTAACTACTCAACAATACCCAATTAGCCCTCCATTTTTAAAGGTAGCCCTGAGTTTAGAGTTTAACCGTTATAATTGCCAGCCTGTACTCACCACAAAAAAAAACTAATATATATATTTATATATTTAACTCAAAGCTACTGTCTTTTTATAATAAATAATATTTCTCTCTATTAATTAACTATATTTGAATAACTACCCACGAAATTTTCTAAAGATAGATTACTGTTAACTTCTCCATCTAATATATAGTTGACTTCCACACTATTATTAATTCTTTTTTTATACTTTACAATGACTAGTTTGGTAAAAAAAAAAATTATATTATTATAATAACTTTTTATATATTTTTAAATTTTATCAATAGTTTTCAAATATTTCAAATTTTATATTTTATATTTTTCATAAACTTAGGAATATTTATAAAAAGTCACAAATTGTAAATAATTTTAATATATATTATAAAGTTTTGACACATGTATATTCTTACAAAATGACCATCAGATTCAGATTATTACATGTCTTTTCCCCTTACCTCTGAAACGGATGCTAGTAAGTGAAGTCTCAGATATATTCTAAACATAAACATTATTTATGATATACTGCTGAAGACATTTTAAAACGTTGGTACATAATTATTATTTTGTTATGTTAGAATAAGAACCCTACCTTAAGAAAACCTGAGAAAACTTGCAAAACAAAAACCAGAATACAAAAGAAAAAAGAAAAGGGTACCAGCAAATAAGCAAAGTAACTTGAATAACAAATTCTTGCAGTTTCTTTTAACTCAATTAAAGTCTCTTATTATTTATATTTTACGCTTTATTATTTTTTTAGGACTTTTTATTTTTACCTTGAAAAAAGAGGGAGAATAATAATAATAATATATATATATATAAAAAAAAAAAGAGTTGTCCAATGTAGGTGTCCGCTTGTCCCCTTTAAACGCAAATAAACCACAACTTTGTCACACTCCACTAAAAACCACAACTTTGTCACACTTTGTGTCTCCAACTCCCTATACTTTCTCACTTCACCGTCCTCTAAGGTCTTAGCTTCAACCCACGACAAGAAGCCATGGAAGCACAAGAGTTCTTCCAGAACACCTTCTGCCCTCAATTCCCTTCCGACAACATCACACCCTCCACCGCGAACGCCTCCGCCGCAGACCACTTCATCGTTGAAGACTTCTTCAACTTCTCCAACGAAGACGACGCTCCTCTCACTGATGCCACCTTCGACTCCCTCCCTGCTGACCACTCTCCCACCATAACCACCCTAGACAGCACCACCAGCAACTCCAATTTCCCTGCCGCCGACGCCCATTTCTCCGGTGACCTCTCAGTCCCGGTACACACGTGTCTCTAAAGTCTATACATGATGTGTTATGTTAGCAAATGCAATTCATGCCTATGTGTAACGTCCACAATCTCCCACCACCACCAAAAATTCTAATTTTAATAAAATTTAATTATTTATTTTCGTCAATTCCCATGCCACGTCCAATACATACAACAAATCCTTGTCCTTATTACCTATATATGTTTTTCAACTTTTGTTCTTATTGATTTCGATTTTGTTACTGTCCCAATTTCATCTCATTTCAATAACATTGTTTCAAGATAATGAAAACTGTTAATTAATTAAATAAATAATTTTGTGTGTGCACAGTATGATGATCTTGCCGAGTTGGAATGGCTGTCGAAATTCGCGGAGGAATCGTTTTCGAGCGAGGATTTGCAGAAGCTGCAGCTGATATCCGGTGCCGGAGTGCAAAACGACGCTGCATCATCGGAAACGCCCGACCCGAATCCGGCGCTGTTCAACCCGCAAGTGTCAGTTCGGGGTAAGGCTCGGAGCAAGCGGACGCGTGGGACTCCATGCAATTGGACCTCTCGCCTCGTTGTCCTCTCTTCGAACACCACGTCGGAGTCTTCCCACTCCGACGCCGGTAAGAAGCCTGCTCCTCGGAGAAGGGATGTCGGAGAGGGCGGCGGAGAGGGCAGGAAGTGCCTGCACTGCGCGACGGACAAGACGCCGCAGTGGCGGACTGGGCCCATGGGTCCAAAAACGCTCTGCAATGCATGCGGCGTGAGGTACAAGTCGGGCAGGCTGG
This sequence comes from Sphenostylis stenocarpa, assembly GCA_963425845.1. Classification (NCBI taxonomy): domain Eukaryota; kingdom Viridiplantae; phylum Streptophyta; class Magnoliopsida; order Fabales; family Fabaceae; genus Sphenostylis; species Sphenostylis stenocarpa. The sequence goes on along the minus strand of OY731406.1, from coordinate 8,633,518 downwards.
TGCCGGAGTACAGGCCCGCGGCAAGCCCAACGTTTGTGCTGACAAAGCACTCGAACTCGCACCGGAAAGTGCTGGAGCTGCGGCGGCAAAAGGAAATGGTGAGGGTCCAGCAGCAGCAGTTACTCCATCTGCAACATCAGCAGAACATGATGTTCGATGTCCCATCCAACGGTGAGGATTACTTGATCCATCAGCACGTGGGCCCCGACTTCACACACCTCATCTAATCTCCTCCTAGACTAGGAACCTTCCGGTGGAGCGTCGGGTATTTTGTAGCTACCTACAGTTCTTTTCCTTAATTTCCCACCTAATTTTCCCAGGGATTTATTCTATTTCTTTTTCTGTAACTTCAATTTTTTCGCTTTATGCTATTTGTAGACTCCTCTCATGTTCCTTCAAGTCATTTTGACCGACTTGAAAACTCACCAAGCTCCAAATTTTCCCAATTATTTTTCTCTCTCTCTTTAGATTATATGTTGCAGTGGTTGGCTAAATATATATCTCAAGAGAAATAGTGTTCGACTATAACTTAATACTGAACAGAGTAGGTTCTTGAGTTGAGTGTGTAAAGTCTTGTACAATGTCTGTAAGTAAATAAGATTGATACTTGAAGAAAACTAATTAAAGTGTTTAACAGTAGCAGCAGAGTTAATAACAGTTGCTTTTGCATGGACCACTTCAACCAAGTCTAACTCAATTTTCCGGCACACACTGTTAACCATGTCCAAGCAATTAAAGCCTTGAGCTACCGCAGTACGGTCGGAAACCTCCTAAATTTGGAACGAGAGGGAAAAGAAACAGCAAAAAATTTTTAATATCATGTGATACAGGATAAACATTAGAATGAGTAATTGGAAAAAAAGGTAGAAAATTGAATAAAAAACAATGATATATATGACGACATTTTAGTAACAGGTGAGTGATAAAAATCTCATGCATATGTGTCAGGGCATTATTGGTGGCAAATCTAGGTACCAGTCATGTTCCTGAGTAGTCAGCATAAAATTTTCAGTTTTAGGTAAATGTTCCTTCTCTTAGCTTCTTTCTCCTTCTCTTCTCTCCAATACAACCTCAGTAAAATTGTCACTGCTGCCAGTTACTTTCGTCTTCATTTTTTTCTCTTTTCTTTAACGTCTCAAACTTAATGTGTAACTTGAATATACCTATCACAATTCATGTATATTCATTTTACTTTGTTTTTACGCGTATTTTACAGAAACAAAAATGTTTTTTTTTTCTGATGTTTTTATTCTCTTCTTGTCTTCTTTTTAGAATTTTTTATTATAATTAGTTCCATCGGTATGTATTGAATTTGACATATGAGAATGATTAAATGCTTTTACCAACATTTGTCTCAAATAATGTCCAAATCCATTTTAGAGTCAAGGATGATTCCAAAGTTCAAAACATCATTGAAAGATGCTCCACCAAACGAAGAATCCCTAGTTAATATTAATGTGCACCACTCCTACACTATGGGGTTTGAGACTATTCAACATTTAGATGAGTCCATTTTCTAGTAGAATTATTATATGTCGATGCTCATAAACAATTGTGGTTCCCTTGCATTCATTAAAGTGTCCTAAATATTATTAAGTAATTTCTTCTTCTTTTTTCAAATAATGTCACTATATTGGTAGAAGGTGTTTTTATTTTTATAGGTATTTTCAAAGATTAAGAAGGCTTGACTTAATCAATTTTTTAGGATAGCAATTACAAAGTTAATTAATATGTAAAATATTGTGCAAACTATATATCCAAATTTCTCTTTGGACTGATTTTAGTGACTTTCCATGACCAATATATTGACTAATAGTTACAATTGATAAGAAGATAAGAAGGTGTATGCATAGCACAAAATAAAAATAGTTAATTATACTTTTTCATTCTTATTTTTATTAAAACAGGTAATATAAAATTTCAGTTCACATTTGAATTTTTGAATTTTTAGCTGATAGTGAATGTAAGAAGAGTAAACTTTGTTTGTTGATCTCAAAAGTGTGAGTGGTTGAAGTAGAATAGGAGGAATTTTCATGCACGTGAAAGAATTTGTTCTTGCTTTCTGTAAACCCAGTTAACAATGCATGTGACAGAAGATAGAAGATGGAAAAGGGAAACTTCAGAGCCATTTCTGGACCCCATCACTCCCATGTGAAGGATGTATTTTGAAGTGATTAGGTGATTGGTTAAGTGATGCAATCCAAGAGAAGGAATTTTCATGGATATATGCATTTTATATTATTGCGAGAGTGTATGTACGACCTCAAGCATCACAAATCCAGAGGAATACATTATATTATATCATCTCATACTTCAACAATTAATACATCGTGTTATTAAATTACTGATTTGAATGGCTAAATATGAATCTCGTCTCTTTTTTCCTTTTTCTTTAGCTTGAAATTGTAGGTTGCGTGTTTTGTTCAGTCAATATATTATAAAAAGTCTCAAAAGAATATGCAGAGAATAAAGCAAAAAAGAAAAGGGAGAGGTTTATTTATTCAACTCATTTACCAAAATCTTATTTATAAACAAATGGTGAAGCATATTAAAGTAATAATAAGTGATGCATTATTAGAGTGTGAGGAAGCTAAGATTGCGGTGCTCACATGACACTCTTCCATCCACTCACTGCGAAGGTCATCACGTATACGTATACCAATGAATATTCTACGAATACAGAGTACTATACGTATACATGTGTATGTACCACATACGTATTCACAAGACCTTCATGCATTTATTTAAGGCCATCACGTATGTTGTTTTCCATTATTTTGGAATATTTTTTTCTTCCTCATGCAATCTTGAAATGATTTCTCGGGGATTGATTATGAAGAGCATTTTAAAATTGAGGAAAAGAGAAATTGCAACAACTCTTCGGGATGAGTGAGAATAAATTCATGAATTAGATTACCTTATAATTAATTAATTGTACAATTAAGATAATAGCAAGGTCAGATAAAGATTCTTTGACAAGGAATTTTAATGAAAAATTAAGTCAGTAGTTAACGGAAGTCAAAATAATATAACCACCAAACTTTTTTGCCGCACAACACTTTAAGATTTGAGGGGAATTTTTTTTTTTTTATCGGGGTTAATAAAAAATTTACATGTTTCTGGACTTCATCTCTCACAAAGGCCCAATCTAGGTCCTTAGTTATGACCCATGAAGATACAATAACATTCACTTGTACAAATGATAATAAGCCAGATTCAGAAGGTAGAAGTGGCCGTTCTTAAACTGATAATATAAAGAAAGGAGAAGAAGTTGGTTGAAGCCATTCCAATTCCACAAATGAAATGGACAAGACAAGCCCTTCATAATATTAAGATCATGGCTAGCTGCATGCCATGCCATATGCATAATGGCATTTAAATTTGCAGGTCTCAATGTCAATGACCTTCCAACAAAATAATACTGTTCAACTGCATGAGGACGAGCATGAGCATGGGGGCAGAATTTCCCATGTTCATCAATATTTTATTTATTTTATGCTGGCTTTCATAATAACCACAACACCCTCCATACCAACAAAACTCCATGATGTTATAGAACAGTTAAATAAATTTATCATCTCACATGCAATAAAGAAAAAAAGGTTAGCAGAAGACATGTTAGGAGGAGAATAAAAATTGTTTTATGCAATTTAGAAACATTTAATATGCTTGCTTAGAGTGTCAGGTAGTAAAAACTTTATCATACATTCATTTAAAAATTACGATGTTTACAAAATATTTCTTCAAAAAAATTAAAACACATTTTATCATTAAATAAAATTGATCAAGAGTTACACAGTTACCGAATCCACCGTGGTACAAAATACAAAATAAATGAGGATGATACAATAAATACATCCATGTATATTGGTAAAGGTGTTTTAGTTAATTCTCCAGCTCTACCTTAAACTCTCTTTGGAAATCATTATATTCACTAGTTAGCAGCATTATTAAAATATTTAAAAAAACAAAGGAAAGCAAAGTGGTAACACTTGCGTGTATTATTAGTCATTTTGGATAAATAAAAGAAGCAGAGGCTACGAGGTACGAAGGAGTGAGGCTCTCACATGCAAATGTATGGTTATCACGGAGACAGAGTCTCTTTCGTCAAGGCTGTTTTCAGAGAAGAAGGAGACATTGTCATTGTTTGTCTACACTCCACTTTATTTACCTGCACATCATGTCTCCAAAAAGTATACTCAACATAATTAGGTAACTACTGGATACTTTGAAAGCTGACCAGGTACCCTCCCATTACTCAAAAGTCGGTTCTAACATACATACGTACTTACATACATGTCTCCTGAATAAATCATGTTCAGGAACATGCATGAGCAGCAGAAATGAAACGCAGGTGAATCAGCAATTTTTGTTTTTTATTTACCAATTGAGGTTGGCATAAGTTGATCTTTAAAACAATTAATACTGGAACGATCAAACAAACATTTTATAGGAACCATTGCAGCAGACACAAAAATATCAAAGGATTCTCCCAACTATATATACCCGTCACTACAGTGAACTGTCATGAAAAGTGAAAATAATTAACAAGTTGAGCATCTCAGCCAAGCAAGTAATGTCTCTAATCTGCCAATCAATGGTCTTCAAAATCTCTTATCGCGGTGTGCTGAGACCCATTTCTGAGAAAATTTGAAAAAGATAATAGTTACATAAGAAAATGCTTACAATAGGAAACCTATTCTAGAAAATGGAATGACTAAGCAAAGCAAGTGACGTCTAACACAAACAATACCACACCAAAACTACAAACTACATACAAAGTGATTCAGTTCAACACAAAATGGGTATGAAAATATAAACATAAAAGCTAGCAGCAGACAGCAAGGAATTGAGCTGCAATATGCATCCTTTGGTTTTACAAGGAAATTGAAAAGGAGATCCTTTGGTTTTGCAAGGAAATTTAAAAGAAAAATTATGGATGAATTGTTTGGTTGATGTGGCTTTACATGTGTACTAAGATTCTTATGACTCTTATAGTCATAGCTTCCTCGTTCCAAATGTCATTTCTTACTTCTGAACGGGTTTCCAAATGTTATTTACCACATGGATGAAACCAATGAATTAAAAGCACAGTATTGATGTGATCTAAGTTGCTTATTCTGAGGATGATAGGTAAAGTGTGATTGTGTTTGATAGAAAGTGAACCAGAATTATAGAGAAAATGGGAAAAGTCTCCTGATTATAGGATGATCAGGGTCAGAGCCTTGAGGGTCTGCACTTCCCAAAGGCCCTAACTCTTCATAATTGAAAGGATACTTCCCTCGATCCTCCCTCCCATTTATAGCCAACACAGCATGCCTTATTTCCTAATAACAAAAAAACTAACTGAATCTAACAATTTACTAATTAAGGCCGTTAACTAACATGCAATATAAAAGAATTATATAATCAATACATCTCTTCATTAATGTTATTACATATTCATAAGTCTAACAAAAAAAAAGGTACTTGTAACCAGAGAACATATAACTAACAGCACACAATAGTGGCACTAGAACATTCCCTGATTTGCTACAGGATTCAACTAGTTGGGAGGTTTTTAGTAGTAGGCAAAAGATCGGACTATGATGAAGTTTAGAAACTCATTTTACCCCTATAACAGTGTCATTTTGGGTGGGGGTTGCAGTTTCCCCTCATCCATCCGGAAGTCAGAATTGTTGTATAATCCTAATGTCCTCTGGCCAGACCATGATCTAAACAGTCCTCTGTTCTGTTCTGTCCTATGTTCTCTTAAGACTTAGTTACTGCTTCATCTTTCTATAGAGTTTCTTTTTCTCTTTTCCATTTTTTAGTTTTCTAATTTAATCATATATATCATAGTCCCTCTGTTTCTAAGTATAAGTAGTTTAAGATTGGGTTACACAAACCAAAATAAACATTAATTTTTATGATTCCAATAATTAATGTAATTTTAAACTTTACAAATGACATATATTTAGAAACAATTTTTTCTCAACAAAAAGTCAAATATTTTGTTACATAGGGAGTAATTTTTTTAGTTCATACAATTCAATATCTAACCTAATCTCATGTAACAGCCCCACTATAGCATTTTCAGTGTTTTCCTCCCCAAGATTGATATTTATACTAGAATAGTTTTTTATTTAGTGTGCACTATAAAAAATTAAATACATCTGAAGCCTTCATAATCAAGCTTCGTAATGACAGAAAGGTGAATATTCACCACTAAGATAAATGTCACTCCTACAAGAGTTCTATACAATAATATGGATAATCCATAATATATAATTAATGACCCCCGAGATAGGAAAAATTAAATGCAATAATATTAATTAAAGCGCTGAACATGGTTTAACAAAATATTTTTATTGATTCAAATGTGGTCAATTGTATGTACCGGTACATGCAACCTTCCAAAGTGACATTTAACCATGTAAGAGAAGTAAAAATAAATTGAAAATGTTAGAACCCAAACTTTTTGAGTCTTTTGACCCCTCAACCTGAAACTCGCCACTTTTGAATTGGGTAAAAGTTTGCTTTGGTACATTAATAAAAAAAAAAAATCCTCTTAACTTAGACTTAATATTATCTAAGTGTTTTAATATTATTAAACAAAAATCATATCCTTTATAGCAATTAAAGATCTAAAAATGATTTTTTTTATACTTCCACACAACATTCATCATGCAAAAGTCATTTGCAAATAAATATTTCTAAATATAGTGCATATTTGGATTCACATTGAATCATCCAAATTCATATTGAAATACCAACTAATGTAATTTTAGATAAATGTTCATATGTTTAGTACCACGTCCAGTTGTTGATGATGGGTCCAACATTAATCGAGTTGAAGTACCTCTAGATAGATTTTGCATTGGATTAAAAAATTTATAGAGTTTTACTACTAACTAGCTTTTAGAATAAAAAGTTTCAAACATAAATCACCTTCACTTCAAACCAGTTTTGCTAGGTCACTAAAACCCAGCCTTAGTGCTTAATAAAAGAAAATCACAAAAGATTAGGAACTTAAAAGGAAAAAATGGACACAGAATTAACCATCACAATTTATAGTGCCGATACTCTCCTCCAAATATAAATTTCATTGCTCCTAATATTTTACATGTCGCTAAATTTCGCTTCATTTATTCTCCAAACAGTTCTTCACAACGAATATGAACAACAATATTCTGTGGCCACTCCGTAAGCAAAACTACAATCTTATACAAGCTAATGACCCTGCCTATGTATACTCCTCCATTCCTTCACATTGCAAAGAGCCTCTGACACAAAAGTACGTCAGTTTTTTTTTTTTTTATTCTCCTCTAATTAACAGTTATTCACAATGACACTATATTGCAAAAGCTCACAAGTCACTCTCAAAACAAAAATTGCAATCATGTATAGTTTAAAGAGAACCTGATAGCAACTACCTTGTGTTGCTAAAAATAGACAATGCAAGTTGCCTAATCACGAACAAAATGAAACAAGTATTGAGACTCTACAATGCATAATAGATAGGGATTTGGAAGTCTACGATGATAATGCGGTTAGTTTAAGTAAAACTTAGGATGCCTTATTTTGATTGGGAAGATGGCATAAAGAAAAGAGGGGAAGTTGCAATGAAGCTTACAGAGAAGAAAGGGTAAAAAAGAATTGGAGAAATCAAACTCCGGGGTTGGCACTGCAGAGCATACCCTGAGACAACGACCTCGACCTACTCGAATCGATGCCTAGACAAGAAGTGAGGCGCGCCGATGACACCGCCGAGTGCAGTGGAAGAAGTGACTGCAGGCAACCGAGCTCACCACCCACCCACCTGAACCAAACGACAGAGCATAACATAAAATTTAATTGGGTCAAAGAAAAGGGATTACTTCATAAGTGAAAGACTTGCCTGGCCGTAACGGGAGACCGAGTTTTGAGGAGAAAAGCTGAGGGTGTGGGCTTGGAAGCTGGTTTAGTGATGGTGGATCTGATAAAGGAGAATGCTGGTTGCGAAACAGATCTATAACGAGAAGCCATTGCTACGAGCCTCCAAATTCCAGAGTTAGGGCTTTCACGGGTCACAGTTCAGGAAAGGGTTTTGCGAAGGGTTTTCTCCTTTTCACTATTCTTCTTTTTTGACCTTTTTTTCTTTGTCCTTTCTTTTATCTTTTAATGAAAAAGTAAAAATTAAAGGAATTTGTAAGGTAGAAATGAAAAAAAAATTATATATAAGTCAATTTTAATTTATAAAAAAAATTATTTATTTATTTATTTTCTTGTAAATGCTTGTTAAGTAATTTTATCCAAATAAATTCTTTTTTTTTTCAATTGTTGATTAGTGGATTGAGCTATTACGCTTGCTTATATGATGGGTCTTTTTCAATGCATAAACTTGGGCTTGTCAAGGTTTGCTTTAATAATTATAATTAAAAACCTCTGTTTTACTCATCTTGTGCACCGAATTAAAATGTTTGAAATGTGTTTTATTACAAACTTATATTTAAATAGAACTTTTAATTGTAAATTATTTTAAGCCAAATTTAAATTAAAATAAAGTGTACAAAATATTTTATTTGATTCACAAATTTAGGAATAAATTGAAAATTAAAGGAACGGAAATTAAAAGTATAATTAAGTCTAATTTTAACTTTTTCATTTCAAATATTTATTTTTCTGTTTGATCTAAATATATGTCTAAATTATTTTATTCCACATTTAAAAATGTTATTAAAGAAATTTAAGGATATAACGCAAAATACAAATTTATTACCAAAAAAAAAATTTAAAATTTAGAAACTGAAAAACAAAATTTAATAATTTATCATAAAACAAAACATACTCAAGTCATTTATTTTTCTTCATGTGAAACATTTATCAAGTTCATTATTGTTTTTACATTAATCTATTTCAGAACTTGGCTCTTCTAAAAATGAGAAATTATTAATAAAATGACAAAGTATAATGATTAATTATATCATATCTCAATATATACAAGTCAAACAAGAGTTGCGGCGGAACCCTAACCTAACCTGTGGAAGAAAGAAAATTAAATTATCTTCAACGAAAAATGATAAGAAACTACACCCTTTAGGAGCTATTTTTGGTTTCCATTGTCCCACAATTACTTTAGATTGCTATCAAATAAAAATTTAACAAATGTTCCTGCAAATAAATTCCATTCTTCCAATTATGATATCAATGAGATACAATATATTTATAAGGCTGCAATAATTCTATGCCCATTACTAGTGTAGCTGCAGCTCTATTTAAAAGAATTCAGCCAAGTTTAACTTTCTCTCAGAATTATTTAGTAACTTTTGAACCTCAAGTTACAGTAAAAATGTCTATCCAAACAAATATTTGATCTTTAATCAACCTCACCATGGTACATGTAGTTGACCTCACCCACCTAAAGGAATTAAACTTATCATATATTATTAGTGTATGCTAAGAAAAACAATTATAAAGCGCGTCTAACAGATGCTCACAATTTCACAGCTTAATTTAATTTTATGACAAATTACAGAATAAACATAAAAAAAATATGCTTTTAATATATTAAATACATTATTAAAAAAAAAAAAAAAAGCTTAACCAGGATGACACTGATTAAACTGTCTTCTAAGAATTCTCTAGTTGCTATAGTTGAAGCCTCGGATGCCATCAGATCCAAATAGTAAAAAATAAATAGTTTTTGGTTCATCATGGTAAACAGGATGCTAAAATCCATACAATTAAAGGTAGAAAGGGTAAGGGCTCCGATTAAGAATTACACCTATTGATCCCAACCATACCACAGCCATGTTGCTTAGGCCTCACAGTAAGGATAACTAATCAGGCAATGCTAGATAACGGGATAGAACACTAGACCCAGTGGCAACCAGTATTTATCACGTTAGAACAAGCTTCTGGAATACTGTCAAAGCAGGGGCAATCTACCAGTCACCGCATCCACAGATGATTTTGGTCCTGACAAAAAATGCAGCAATATGAAAAGGTGTTCAATCAGAAAGCAGCACATTACAAAAGCTGTCAACAAAGAAGAAAGGGAGCTTTGAAAAACATCAGCATCAAACCCAAGACTGTAACATTCAATTGCTCAATTAATTGTAGAAGCATTTAGATTTTATTGCACGTGTTTTTGGTCACACATGACATAAATGCAACAAAAACAACTCAAGTACAAAGCAACGGAAAGCTTACCAGGTCCAACAGCGAGAACAGTTTTTGATCCTGCCAAAACCTGAACATATAATAGCGTTAGCAATGATACTATCAAAAGCCACAATGTGAGGGTGTGAGAAAATGAAAGCCAACCCTTCAAGAGTCAATGTTGTTGGATTTCTAAGTTACTTTTAACAATTACACAAGGAGGGTTTGTTACTAAGTATCAACTCTATGCTAGATTTTGAAGGATATACTATACTTTATTTTTAGCCAAATATGACGTATTACCTGTGTTCGTCCTGCATCAGCAACAACAAATGTAGGAAGGCCAATACTCTCAGCTGCTTCCTTCAGTTTACTCCTGATCAAAGAGAAGTCATCAATGTAGGTCTTGTTCTTCTGAAAATGTGTATTTACAGTATCCAGATTAAAATCACATGCTTACATCTCTTGTTGATTCCTGCAAGTCACAACAATTTTGGGCTGGCCGCAGTGTTCCCATTGTCTCAGCAGAGAACGATCACTGCAAAAGTACATGGTGCTTGAGTTTACTACACCAATAAACTTGTTGGTATAATTTATTACATCAAATAATATGTAGCCTGAATGAATTTAACTATTAATAATACAATAGCATGGCTATGAAGTATGGCAAAATCACTGGAATGAAATAATCATCATTTTCATGTTCAATACGAAAAGTTTTAAAACTAAACATGTCAAGTTCCTATGTTCCTTTGCTTTAAGGTAGGGGAGATATTTCCTTCAGTATAAGCAACTTTCAATATGTATCCTAAAAAAAGTGACGACCATGTCATCCCAGTACTGGATTATGTGAAGTACAACCATAACGGTCATCGCACAGAGCTTACAAAATTTGTCCTGAAAGTTTAACAACACGACACTGTCTATTAAACATTATGTTAACCTATATTTGGTCTTGTTTTTTCATGAAGGAGATGATGGTGGGTGGATTGACAGGTTTCAGGAGGGAAACTAATTAGAAACCTAGAAGATGCCTCAATGCTTTGAAATGGACACTTTTCAGAACAAAAGTACCTTTGCAGTAATTCAGCATACATGCCAGTGGCAGCATCTGCAACAAAATGTGAATAGACATAAACTAATAAACAAAAAGGATGCGAAAGAGGAATAATAAATGGGTGGAAATAGATCCTTGACACATTTGAGACAAACAACACTTCACAATTTAACAATGGTTTCAGATCTTACGAGCACATTGGGATGCAATCTTTCCAGATTTCATCTTTAGGTCTTGGCGCACGACCAGAACCTGACACAAACAGTTCATTTTTAATACAACGGTAGATGTTTCTAACAATTAAAAGGAATGCATGTTACATCTATTTACCCTGATCTATGTTTTTTGAAACAGAAGAGCAGCTCAATTAATCTAATTATTGAGTAATTACATTCATGGGTACAAAAACCTTTGAATATACTGACTGCTTCAGATTACTTTTAAAAAAGTAAAAAAAAAAAAAAAATCTAAATCCTGGGTTTTTTCAGTGATTTAGCAGAAAAAACTGTTGACATGTATTTATTTAAGCTTAATCATCAATAATCAAACAATTTCGTTCGGAATACTTTCCTCCCAATTGAGAAATAGCAGATAATAGTAAAGGCACAATTTCAATCATGCATGCCCTTCCAGTAAACTAGAATGACTTTGCTAACGAAATGTACAAAGAGTCAAATACATCAGAATTACAGGCATGGAATAACCATTGGCATGTAAAACTCCTATGATACGAGAGAGTGGTAAATATGATGATATGAACAAACCATTTTAAGTTCTCGGTCATCATTGCTTGAGACTGAGAGTTGCTGTTGAAGTTTGGTAGATGACAAATTTTTCTTGGATAGGTGATTTCTACTGGGCTTTGATAAATCTAACAACAACCCAAAAATGAAACCTATAACAAGACCTGGAATGAAGTTCTCTGCCTTGAAACTTCCTGCTAACCATTCCCCTTTTTGTTTTTGTTGTTGCTACACAAACAACACCAACAACACTCAAGCAAAGAAATAACATATTCAAGGTACAGAACGTATCTCAACTCACAAAATGTAATTTGCATGGTTCTCAACATATAAGGGGTAAAAGTAAATAACTAAAAGATTGGAATTTTGGACACCCCTTTTCTGGGGAGAGGTGCATGGTTATACGAGAGGATGTTGAAACATTTTGCATATCAAATACGCATTAAAAAATGAATCTCTATAAATATTAAACCATGCGGATTTAGTGAAAGAGGGCAATACTTGTTTTGTTCGGTTGTTGGAACAAAAAAAACACAAAATAAGCAGATGGTTGAAGAGAAACAGTAACTAACCTGGTGCCGAGGTTGATTAGAATTTAGGATTGAAGGGAACATTGGGATTTTGCCGTGAAGGGAGAAGGAACATGAATGTAAAGGTTGAATATTTGAAGTTGAAGTGGTATTATCTTAGCCTTAGCCCAAACGGGTAAGCCGGTATAGAGAAGATGAAGATTTACCACTGGCCTCTTTGCCAGTGGAGAGACCACGCCGCATTTGAAATTTACGATTGATTTTTTTTTTTTTTAAAGCAAGAAGAAAAGGTTTTATGGTTATAAACTTTTTTTTTATTATTATTTATATAAGGCTTTAACTTTTCCATTTAATAACTTTTAATTTTAAATTTATTTAATGGATTATTTCAATTGTCGATTTATTATCTTCTAAAAATTAAAAATTTGTAACGACTTTTTTGTTTATCGTTTTTATTTTATTTTATTTTATTTTTAATAAAAAAAAACTCATAATGTGTGCTCATATTTGTTTTGACTATATGATTTTATATAATAAAAATTTTACTTTTTCAGTTCTGGCTTTTTATTTATTTAGTTTTAATATTTATTTTAGATTTTGTGACTTATATTTAGTTAAATCAATCTTTGAATATCTTAGTTGGTATACTCTTCTCTCATGCCACCTCAAAATCATTGTAATTGTATTTCAGTATAGAAATAGGTATTATTTCGTGAAACTCGAGTGAAATTTAAGATGAATAAATTAAAAAATAAAAATATTAGGATTTAAAAAAATTAAGATAGAGATTCAAAATTAGCTAAAACTACATACATAGTTAATTTGAGAATATTAATTTTAATTTTTATATAAATTTAAAATGAAACATAAAATTTTAGACTTTGTAAACTCATGATTTTAATATGTAGAATTTAGTAAAAAAAAAGTCATTTCAACTCATGAGAAAATTATCTTTTCTGGATGTAAAATTAAATATGTAACATTTTACTTAAAATGTCACTATAATTAAAAATATCCAAATTGAAATTAAATGTGTCCTTAATTATTTTTATTTGCAAAGTACGATAAATTTAAAAAATATATATATTGTTTGTTTTATTTTATGATCAAATTTATGCTATGTGATTTTTATTTATATGTAGAAATTGTTTACTACAACTAATTAATTTAGCTTAGTTAATTGAGTTAAACTCTGTTTTACATTGATTTTATGTTATAAAAGTATAGAAAGCTAGACCAAACTTTAAATTAAAAATAGGTATAAGAATTTTTTTTAAAATATCATTTTACCTTTAAAAATATATTAGATTAAGTTTGAAATATCAGATGCAGTATGCATAAATTCAAACTGCTATCTACGTCGCGTGAGTCGCTTTTTTCTTCTCAACCTTTCTTCCTTCTCGTATTCTTGTAATATGCACACGACCAATCTCACTATGACTAAATTTCGCAGTTCTAACTTGTGCTAATTTCGAGCCAAGGGAAAACGATGAAGATGAGCACGTTGGGATAAAAATATTTATTAGTTAAATTATAAATTTTTATAGCGGTACATAATATTGTATAATCGAAACTTTCTATATTCAGTTCTGATTTGTTAGAGTAAAATACTATAAGATCATATTATATGTGTACAACAATAACATTAATAAAATATAGAATGAGTTCTATGTTTTTCAATTTGGTATCAGAGCAGTAAGTTGTATCAAGATATGATGAAAGTATACAATAATGTTATGATCGACAACCACATAATGAGGAAGATTTGGAGCATATTGAGATCGAAAATTTGTCTGTTGATGCCAATGATATACCACACCAATCGTCCTCTCAAGAACCTAATATAGAAAAAAGAATTCTGTCAGATCGTGTCACTAGAGGTATCCCTAAGCCTACTTATGATCCTGACCTCACCAATAAGACAAGATACCTTATGAGTAATTATGTTTGTAACCAGAATTTGTCTAACTCAAATATCGCATTTATAAGTCAATTATCTACTGTATCTATTCCTAACAGTGTGCAGGAAGCTTTAACTGACTCCAGGTGGAAGGATGTTATGAATGAGGAGATGAGATCCTTGCAAAGAAATAAAACATGGGAATTAGTAGATTGTCCAATTGAAAAGAAACCAGTAAGATGTCGATGGGTGTATACTGTAAAATTTAATGCAGATGGCACAATTGAGAGATTCAAAGCTAGATTAGTGGCAAAGGGGTTAACACAAGCATATGGAATAGATTACACTGAAACGTTTGCTCTCGTAGCCAAAATTAGTACAGTTCGAGTATTGTTATCTCTAGCTGTAAACCTTTATTGGTTCTTACAACAATCTGGCGTAAAAAATGTCTTCTTACACGGGAAATTGTCTGAAGAAGTTTATATGGAGCTACGAGAAGGATGTAGGATCCCGAATACACATAGCAAGAAGGTATGCAAGTTGAAGAAGTCATTGTATGGTCTAAAACAATCGCCACGAGCATGGTTTGGTAGATTCACCAAGTTAATGCTTGCTTTTGGATACCAACAGAGCAACCAAGATCATACCTTGTTTCTAAAGAAAAAGGAAGAAAATATTACAATTCTTATTGTCTATGTTGATGACATGATAGTTACGGGAAACGATATAGAGAAACGTAAGACATTGAAAGAGTACTTGACAAAGGAATTCGAGATGAATGATTTTGGTCATTTGAAATATTTTCTTGGAATTGAGGTCTCAAGATCAAAGTCAAGTATTTTTCTCTCACAACAAAAATATGTATTGGATTTACTAAAAGAAACCGAAATGACAGCATGCAAACCAGCAAATTCTCCAATTGAAGAGGGATTGAAGTTGTGCATTGAAGAAGATCAAACTTCAACTAACAAGGGAAGATATCAGAGACTTGTAGGGAGATTGATGTATCTCTCACACACTAGGCCAGATTTAGCTTATGCTCTTAGTGTGATTAGTCAGTTCATGCACAATCCAGGTGAAAAACACATGGATGTTATTATATGGATTTTAAGGTATATAAAAGCTGCTACTGGAAAAGGAGTTATGTTCAAGAAGAACTTCAACTACAAGGATGTGATGGTTTATACTGATGCAGATTAGGTAGGTGCTCTTGATGATAGAAGATCAACCTCTGAATACTTTACATTTATAGGAGGTAATCTTGTCACATGGAAAAGCAAGAAGCATAAAGTTGTAACTAGATCCAGTGCAGAAGCCGAACTTAGAGGAATGGTTCTTGGACTTTGTGAAGATTTGTGGCTCAGACTACTTCTCCAGGATTTAGGGTATGCACATACACGTCTCATTCAGTTGTATTGTGATAATAAAGTTGCGCGACATTGATCACAATCATGTCCAACATGATCGGATCAAGCATGTGGAGATTGATAGATTTTTCATCAAGAAAAAACTTGATAAAAATATTTAGGAATTACCAAATATTCGATCTGAAGATCAGTTGACAGACATTCTTACCAAAGCTGTGACAAGTCAGATTTTTAAGAGATTATTGGACAAATTGGGAATGTATGACATCCATTTACCAATTTGAGGGGGAGCGTTGGGATAAAAATATTTGATTAACTAAATTATAGGTTTGTATAGCGGTACAAAATATTGTATAATAAGAACTTCCTATATTTAATCCTCATTTGTTAGAGTAAAATATTATAAGATGATATTATATGTTAAAAAAAATAACATGAATAAAATATAGAATGAGTCGTATATTTTTAGCAATATATGTTGTCATGTACGCAGACCCAATGAGAAAATCCAGCTAAAAAATGTGTTGGCACAATCTTAAGTTTACACAGCCGCTTGATTGTTGGTAATGCTATTATTCTTTACCATTTTGGTTTCTGGTGATGCTCTTTTTCTGGTATAAGTTTACAGTAATACTATTTATGTCAATGTTCTGAGTAAGACTCTCCTTATATCTGTCATAAAACATATCCACATATTTTATAAGTTTCTTAGAACACTTAATCAGTGCCAAGTTGACCACTGATTATCTACATCCTTCAGCAAGATATGCCTGAATACATTTTTAGGCATAATCAGAAATTGTAAAGTGAATATATATGTTTTATATACACTGTTCTGAAAAGGTTATCTTCACCTTAAGATTTTTTCAGAACGTATCTCGTAAAACACTTAACCCATTTATTTAGCCTCGAAAAATTGTAACCATTCTCTCTTTAAAAATTATTCCTTATTATATAGGCTTAAATTTATTAAAATTGATATCACTTATCTCTAACTTTCTCACTCTTTATTTTTTATTTTTTTTTCTAATTAGGAAACTTCTGACAGCGTTAGATTTTTTTAGAAAAAATTTTGTAATTTTTTTCCTTGTGAACTTTGTGTTTTTTTCTTTCTTGGAACAAAAATACTTATCTTAAAGAGGATGTAAGGAAATTGGGTGACTCAAACGAACGTAGAAGAAACAATTAGGTCCCATTTTGTCACTATATCCAGTCAATTCCAGGAGCACTTTCAATGGAGTGTTAAGCATTTCTAATAACTTGGGAATGAATGTTAAATGTTTGACCATTGAGTTTATTTATTAGTGCGCAAGTATCTGGATCTGTTCTTATACTTCAACCAAAGAGCATAAGAACTCCTCATAGCAAGTCAATATAGTAGAAATTTCCAATTTGAAGTCTTCATCTAGAAACCATTTATTTTACCACTGCATTCAATTCCATCAGCTTGTAAAACTCGATATATATGATAGTAAACAAGAAAGTGTGCATTGTACGTATATGAGTTACAGGTTGCTAATGCGTGCTGCATGGTTTACCACCAATCCAGAGAGAAAAGGGAAGTTGGCAAGTAAAGGTTTGGAATTGTACACCTTACAAAATTCCCTGCCCCATCATCCATTCTTATTCCTTCACGTGTCCCCTAAAACTACACAACGAATCCCACTCACAACCCTCCTACAAAACCCTCAACCAACGACATATTCTCCTTATCCAACTAACCAACCACCTTAATTTCCCCATTTCATTCTAAACAATGGAATCTCATGCCTCCAATTCTAACTATCATTCTAACCATGACAGCAACAACAACCACCACCACCACCCTCGGTTCAAACCGAGCCAACCCATCTCAGACCGAATAGTCCGCGCCCTCCGCCACCGTCTCCGCCTCCTCCACCGTGCCGGCTCCACCTTCTTCATATTCGGCGCCACCGGAAACGTGTACACGGTCACCCTCTCCTCCACACCCTCATGCACCTGCCCTGACCGTACAACCCCATGCAAGCACATTCTCTTTGTTTTCATTCGAGTCTTGGGCGTGTCCCTCGATGATGTGTGTCTGAGGAGGAGGACTCTTCGTCCCTGCCAGCTCCAACGCCTCCTAGGCACGCCAACGTTGCCGGAGGCAGTGGCGGGTGGCACCCTCCGGCAGAGCTTCCACCAACTCTTCTTTCGTGGAAAGTCAACGAAGCCAAATATAGAGATGGAGGAGGGCGCCACCTGCCCCGTTTGCCTTGAGGAAATGGGGAAGGAGCAAAACCTGGTTGCATGTGGGACATGCCGTAACCCTATTCATGAAGAGTGCTTGATGAGGTGGAAGAGAACACGGGGAAGAAGAACAACTAGTTGTGTGATTTGTAGAGCGAGGTGGAGGGATAGGGTGGAGCAGGATAAGTATCTGAACCTGTCTGCGTATGTTAGTGAAGATGACATGGGAGAACCTGGTGGAGGACTCTGCACTGGCTGAGTTCAATGTATAAAAGTGTTTGACTTGGTTAAAGAATCAAAATTAACTGCATGTTTGCAATGTGTAAAGAAGGGTCGAAAATTGTTTACGTTGAAAATTATAATTAGTCAGAATACAATCGTTGTCTCTGTTGTTATTTATGGTGACTTTTATGTATAGCAATTAGCCATGGCACAACAAGAACTTTGTTAGAAGGATGCTACTTGCTGTTTGAGCAAGATGTTTTAACTAAATCAAAAAATGGTGATAAGTTTCTGTTCTAATGTACCCTGCAACCACAAAGACATAGTTAGACACCAGAAGAAAGATGAAAGGAGAAAATATAGAGTGACCCAAAAATCATGCCTCTATCAAAACTTAATTCTAATGCTGATTTTGAGGAAATTGAAATTTATATTTTCTGAATAAGTAGAATTGATTTCAAGTCGTAAAAGTTGCTGAATTTTTTAAAATACAGATTATTTTGAAATGACTTGGTTCAATCCATTTGCATAATTATTTTTTTTGTTTTAAGTTTGTTTTTAAATTTTTGAAATATTTTTGGAATATTAATTCTTTATTCATTGTGCCAAATCTAAATTAAATGAACTTAAATTTAGGTTAGATTATACGTCATTTTAAAAATAAAGATATAGAATATACGATGACATGTACTTTTTATTCCTTTTTAACAAAATAGTTTAAGAATATTTGTTGTTTTCTACGTAAATATCCAATAACGTATATTAGTAATATTTGAAATTTTAAAAAATATTTTTTTTTAATTTGATGAAAAATAACTGTTTAGTTAAGTAAACTTAATTAATCTTATTGACTTAAAATCAAACGAAAGGTCTTTCCAAAATGCATTCATATATTTTTTTCTTTATAATATTTTACTTTAAATATTATATGTTTTAAAATATTATATATTGTTAAAATTAAAATATAAAATACTATTTGTTTTTTGGATGATCAAATTATTTTTATATTATATTATTTTATTATAATATATTTTTAAAAATTAAAAAAAAATCATAAAAAACCGTTTAAATATAATTATAAATATTAATTTAGTTTGATTTAATTTTAAAAAAATAAAAATCAAACTAAGTCTTTAATTACATTTTTTATTTGAATAAATTATTTAGTATAAAACTAAATTAAATTGTATTGCAAACATCTTTGATATTTTCCATTTTCTATTATTTTTAATGATAAGTTTCCTTCTTTCTCTTAAATATAAAATGATAAATAATATATTTTTTCTTGTTTATTCAATTACGTATTTTATTTTATTTTTTATTCTTTTCTTTAATTTTTTACTATTATTTGAATTTAGTGAATAAATATTTATATTTTAAAATTAATATATATATATATATATAATTTTAATAAATTAAATATAATATAATAAAAATGTGGCGACATTTTTGTATAAAATAATGTTGAATAATAATTAATTTAAAATAGTATTTATTATAAATTTAAAACAGGACTAATATAATATTTCTTTTTGAGTTGTGTATTTACATGTGGTGGGATAAACTGAGCTTATGTACGCTTGTGTTCTGACTTCATGAGTTGCCATCGGAAGCAATGGAAGACGCCGGGAAATCTCTGAAGTCTGGTAACCTATCGCGTAAGGTGGTTGATTTGGCTGCGGGAGAAGCACACGCTCTCATCCTTACTGGTGAGTAACCCAAGTCAATTTTCTGTGAAAGGAAATTGAAATCTCAAATTTCATTGTATAATGGGAATTGTTGAGTTGAGAGTTGAATTGTTTGCTGTGGTTTGCAGGGGATGGCAGTGTCTACAGTTGGGGTAGGGGAACGTTAGGACGAATCGGGAATGGCTCAGAAAAGGATGAGTTTTTCCCAGTACAACTCAATTTCGGAAACCCAAATCCAAGTGGAACACAAGACACTGTCAAGATAGTGGGAATTGCTGCTGGTGCTTATCATAGTCTCGCTCTCGCAGGTATCCAATACTTAATACCCTTTTTATCGTAAATATCCCAAGGACAAAGCTTAAGTGCATTTCTGTGGATGGTTTTAGTGATTTCATCTTCTAAATCTGACTAATAAATGTTTGCATTAGAGGTAAATACAAATTCTCAAGATAAAAATGTCAATTTAGATAAGATAACAAAACTAAAAGCTCATCTAACTGCTTCTAAGTTTTGTTCTATCTGGAGAAACAAATCTTAAGTGCAGTTCTTTAAGTGTCTTTTGTGTCATTATTTGAATAGATCTGTTATCTTCTCAAAATCGTTGTGTAAAGTAAACTCCAAAATAGATTTTTGTTTACAAATGAAATTAAATTTATTGGAACTGTGGGGTTCACCCTGTAGACTCAAATGATATGATAAAATAGGATGAATTAAGATGGTATTTTATAAGTATATAATTATATTTAATAAATTTTATATATCTTATGATAAACACCATATATGGCTCGGTTGTTGTTGTTGATAGAATGCAGAGCTAAATACATCTAAGTTTTGTCTTATCTGAAGAAACAAAAGTTAAGTGTGCTTCTTTGGGTGCTTATAGTGTTCTTCTTTGATCCCCTTTAGTGTTATTCTTTGATCAGAGTTTCGAGTTTCATTTCAAAATCCGGATAATAACTGTTTGCATCATAGATCAACATTAGTTACTCACAAAAAAAATAATTTTGATTCAAGAACAATGTTAAAAACACCTATATGAATTGTAACTGATCTAAATTTAGCCATAACGAAATTTGTCATGGATATATTTAGCATACGAAACATTAATGCCTATTTTCAAACGAAATTGATTTGGATCCAAACATGTAATTGGTAACTGGTACTATAAAAATAAACAAATTATTCGAAAAAAAGGGTTACATGACATGCATTTGTGACTGTGTATTGTTTGCTTTTTATGCAGAACACTAGTTTTGAAATGTTATATTAGAGTTTCATACATAATATCTTGCTTCTCTTTTCCTGAATTCTTAGGTGAGGTTGAACAAACGAATATAAACTTCATTAGAATGTAGTAACTTCCTTAGCTTATTGTTAATAAGAGGATCAGCTCATCTTCTTTTTTTTTTTTTTGAGATATAAATTTTCATCGCAAATGCTTCATAACGAGTAGGTGACTTCCTGCAGTATAATTTCATTTTCACTGTTTGTCGCTGAAATATGAAAGCAGAAGTCAAATCATAAATTGTTGTCTTCTGATATATTACCATATTTTTTATTACGCATTGACAGACATCTGCAATGTTATTACCTGCATTTTAAAACTTACCTTACATGCATGCAAGCTACTGTTGCACCAGTAAGTAATAGTGGTTAAGATAAAGTCTTTGAAAATAATTTAGGTTAAAGGAAATAGTTTGAAGCTATTCAACAACTTATTTTTTTGCTTTTGGGCTCAGAGCTAGACTTTGCTAACAATGGACGCAGATTTCCAGATTTGAATATTTTTCCCTTGATGGGAACTCAGGCTAAAATTGCCCAATGTTTTTTAACCTTATTGCTAAAATTTCATAAGAGTGATTAGTGTATGCATGCATTTAGATTTGTCAAACAGATATGAATGAAACACAGCACTTGTTAGTTATCTAATTTAACTTAGGCCGGTTCATCTGATTTGAATTTTAAGGGTATTCCCCTATTTAATTCTTCATTCTGTGATGACAGAAGATGGAGCTGTTTGGTCTTGGGGTTACAATATATGTATCCTTAGTATGCTTGGAGTCCCTTGGTTCATCTCAGTTACAGATATTACTTATTTTTAATTTTAGAAGTCTGTTGAATTTATGTCATGTATTAGCATGTACACCCTTGACTACTGTATGGATGGTCAACTTGGTACAAATGGAGAGGAATCACATGACAATGAAAATGCTGTTAGAGACTATTCTTTAGTGCCTCGCTTACTCAACAGGTTTGTTGAATTGCACCCTGCCGATTCTTCATCGGGTGGGTCTGAAGTAGAACGTAAAACATCACTTAAGGTATAACATTAATTCTTTAATTTTTTAATCTAAAACTTAGCCCAGGTGATTTCATATTTGATGTGTTCTCAACTGTTCAACTTTCACAGATATGTGCTGTCAAAGCTGGAGGAATGATGTCTCTGGCTATTGATAACCGTGGGACGCTGTGGATGTGGGGAAACTGCCCACAACAAAGCAAAGAAGGGGAGTTAGCACTTGTAAGCAGTTTCACTCCAACTCCAGTTTGGGATTTTCAGGGTCAATCTGTTGTCAAGGTTGCATGTGGAAATGAGCATGTTGTAGCACTGGTTAGTGCGGGGGAATCATACAATGGTGAAGATCTAGTGTGCTACTCTTGGGGTTATAACACCCGTGGCCAATTAGGCTTGGGGGATAGAGAGAGCAGGCTGCATCCGGAAGTTGTCAATATAATTTATGAGGATTCACCTTATGAGGTAGCATGTGGTGCCTATCACACTGCTTTGCTCACTCGTATAAAGAAAACTAGTGAAACATTACACAGCACATGCTGGACCTTTGGCCTTGGAGATAATGGCCAGCTTGGGCATGGAACAACACAAAGCACATTATTTCCTACACCTATCAAAGAATTGCCACAAAATATATCTCTTATTGCTGTTGACTGTGGTTTGTTTCATACAAGTGTAGTTTCCTCGGCTGGAGATGTGTGGTCATGGGGAATGGAGAAGGGCCTCGGCTTATGCCCTGATGCTAGTCGAGCAGGAACAGATTCCGGTGATGCACTATCTCCCCGTCTTATGCCATGGAAGCCAAATCAACCTAAATTTCCAGATCCAGTTAAACTTGCATGTGGGGCCGCACATACAGTTATAGTTGCGCAAGGGGGATATAGAATGTGGTCTTGGGGTAGGGGGAGAAGTGGAGTTCTAGGAGATGGTAAAGGAGCAGATTGTTACACCCCCACGGTTGTACTATGGCCTCAAATGATGGAGGATTGTGAGGAAGAAGAAGTAAAAAGCAAAGGTGAGCAAGGAAAATCTAGAGAAAAGGAGACTGAAGCAACAGAAGCAGAAGAGAAACTATCCTCTGCGTTGAATGAGCTGAAGCTGCTTAAAATAAAGCTATCTGTGATGGAAAAATATGCCAGTATACTTCATGGTTCTGTTTTTGGAAAACCTTTTGATGAGCAAGGTATCCCTGATTCATTGAGGAATTCAGGTTCATTTGACATTGGAGAAGAATGGGAGAAGATGTTAGGGGCTGCAGATCATAGGAGGCTAATTAGGTTGGAAATGTTTTACCGAGACATGCTTGCTGGAGTAAAAGATGAACTAATGAAGAGAAGGATCAAGGAAATTGTAAAGGAGTGTATCCAATCTTCAGAGGTGACAAATTAGTATATGTGAATAAAACAAGATACCATTCACAACGAAAGGATGTCACATAAAAGTAATAAGCTATTTGATCATTCCATTTTTATGTCCTTTTCTTACTTTATTTGATCATTTTATTTTGCACTCGTTTGACCCCCGATAACACATTATCTGTATTAGAATTCCCCCACCCAAACCTCACCTTCCTTCCGTTACACACTGTGTCTATGCACATAATTGACCCGTGCGTTTTCAGTGCCGGTGGAAACCCACGGAAACAAACCGATAATGACAACAGCGTTTATTTGCTTATCAATTTTATGAAAAGCATTACAGCAAACATCTCATTTTCATTTTTTTCTGAAACCAGAAAAGAAAATAATATATTGTATCATAATTGATATCTCCAATTTCTTAATCTGCAGCACATTTTTATCCTACAAAATGTCATACTTCTTTTTGTTTTCCTGTTCTGCATTTAACAGGTTATTATTAACTAGATGAATTTGTTTGTACCAGCGCCTATAAACTGTTGAGGAATTTGTTTATTTACTCTTTCCAAAACTACTCTATCATTGCGGCATTTGTGCAACTTCGGCTTTTTACTTTCATATTTTTATTTTTTGTTGGGTCACACTG
This sequence comes from Sphenostylis stenocarpa, assembly GCA_963425845.1. NCBI lineage: Eukaryota > Viridiplantae > Streptophyta > Magnoliopsida > Fabales > Fabaceae > Sphenostylis > Sphenostylis stenocarpa. The sequence goes on along the minus strand of OY731406.1, from coordinate 8,609,381 downwards.
AAGTGTAAAATTTGAGATAATGGGTACAATAAATGCAATCAATTATTTCGGTACCCACTTGATAATGTGTACAAGGTCTTTGCGTTTTCCATATAATCAAGCAGCTGAAGGTGTTTTAGCTGTCCACATATGGCACACCTCAACAACACTCCCGACCAGAAACTTCCTAAAGATAAGTCCAAAAACCAGAAGTGTCTGTCTAAAGAAGGATGTATATATATATATATATATATATATATATATATATATATATATATAAACATTAAAAAACTGAATCAGCATATATATACAAATGTTAACTCCCAGTTTACAATCAACGCCGGCCTTTTCATTCATACCAAGAAATAGTTGCATAAACTTCAATAAAACAATGGTTATACAATGCCTGCGTTTCATACTAGAGGGGCAACGCAATCCAAAGAAATTTAGAAAAGAATAATGAGAACGTAGACACCATTTTCATATTATATATCGAAAGAGAACTCTCAGGAGATAAAAAGAGAAATTAAGCTAAACACAACTAACCACCGTGAGATATCTCTAATACTAATTAATGAATCGGAAAGAATATTCAACTACCTTCGCGAATAAGCCAGCCATAATCATGGCCCACATTAATGCTGCCTCACTTCAGACTTGGAGAATACGCCGCGGTAGCACTAAGCTTCTGGACAATATTCCCAATTTCTTGCAGGAAGGCCCTATCTTCATGTAGATCTTGCTCAACAATTCACATAAATTACCTGCTTGGCAACGTTGCACTAAATACCAGCAGAACCAGACAGTAAACCAGATTGCATCTTCCACTCCCAGCACATCACATTTTCCCGTTTCATCAACTGGTTCTCAAGGTTGTTAAAGTTTCTTAGGTAGATCGTATGCCTTTTTCAGAAACTTGGAAGCTGTTTCATCATTTCTATAGCATAAAACACGTAACAATGTGTTTGGTTCTGATGGATTCCACTGTCCAGAAGTGGGAGGTAATGGAAGTTTAGACCTGGCGGAGGATTTATATGCCTCCATGGTCAACCGTCTAAACTGCTCAACGAGGGTCTCTGTGTCAGTTCTGAAAAGCGGAAGGATAGACCTTGCAGTTGTTGAAAACTTGTCTATTAATTCAGAAGGCAAGCCATCCCCATTTGCCCAAAACAACTCCTTGAGCAATTGAAAATCATCCTCGATGATCTGAGAATCCTTCCTGGTAAAAGCACGTGAGGGACCTCCAGCAAGCAATACAAGCAAGAATCCATCAAAGGAAGCTCTCATTATTTCAGTAATAATACGTGTGCGAATTCTTTCATGAACAGTATTTGAAATGAACATTAACTTCCGCTCAAGTTCCTGAAGAAATGGCTCAATTCTTGAAGATGCTGAATCCCCGACATACAAACCATCCCATAAAACATGACTTAGATCATGGAAAACAATTCTATAAGCTGCAGCCTCGCAGAGTTGCTGAATTCCTTCAAGACACGCAGCTGGAGATAGTTCAAACTTCTTTGCTAATCCATTTGAAAAATCTTCAACGTGAGCAGACTGAGAGTTCCGTAGAAGGGTAATTATTCTTTTTTCCAGAACATCAAATTCACCCAGTATCCATTGCAAAGTATTTATGCGAACACAGAGTTGTGGTATTCCAGAAGAGCTATCCCCATTTGTTGCAACTTGAGGGTTTCTCTTCTGAGGATTTGGAGATTTATCCTTTTTTTTCCCAAAGCCCTGAAACTTTGACCCAATAGTGCACCTGGTCAATGCTGGCATTGTTGGAAGAAATGTGTTTCGTGATCCTGAATATTATTAGAACAAAGAATAGTTACTAAAGATGCCAAATATCAGAGCTTATATGATTAACTATAAAAACATCATTTACCGCAGCCAGATTTTGCTTTGATGACATAATACTGAAGGCATTTGTCAAGGTCATTCATCACGTCAGGAAGCAATGCAGGATGCATCGGTATTGGAAGCTGAAAGAAAGCATCCAAAGTCTCATTTATAATTCGCAAAACTTCAACAGCTGATGGAGCATATCCTTCCTGATTTGCTTGAGGACTCCAAACCTAGGATAGAATAACACAGTAAACTAAGTTAGTTCAAAACATTGAGACATTTAATTAATGCAGATAACCAGAACACATGAAAATTAATCACATCCATAATTATAAACATGTATAGTTATGAACATGCTATAGCTTATCAATTAAAATCTCGTTCTGCAAAGAAATACACAACTTACAAATGTTCAGCAATAACTTTATGATGTTTGATCTGTAAAATCATGAGTCTAAGGGTGGGTTTGGACAAACAACTTAACCAAGTGCTTAATAAATAAGTTCCTATCACACCAGAGCTATAATTAAAAAAATTAGCAATAAAAGATATTGAAATAAGCTAAAGAGCTTATTTCGATAATCTTTACCAAGAAGCTTATAGCTCTCTTCAAAATCTCTAATAATCTCCATAAAAGTTCTTCTAAACCCCTCCTAATTCTATCAAAATGCTCATCCGCAACATTTCTTATAGGTAATAAAGTGTCAATGAAAATCATTAACTCGTAACAAAAGAAAAGATAATGGATGCAAACCTCTTGCTGCAGATTTCTATCGACCCACTCCTTCAGTCTGTCTATTCTAGTTTTAATCCATATTTTCACAAGATTGGCAATTGCACCTTCAGCCTCATATGGAGGCATCTCACGGATAATTGCTTTACCACCATCTTCACTTTCCACTGAATCTTCAACTGCTATCTGCACAAGGTCTTTCTCCAACTGATCAGCAGCTCTCAACACTTGAACAGCATCAGGTGTCAATTCTGTGATACCTGATATGAACTGCTTCAATTCGTTTCCATAGCATGCATGAAGGGTGGCCACAGCAAGACCTGCTGCCAAAGGATGCCATCTCTTAAGTATTGGACTGAATACTTGCTTTTCATTGATTGCCAGGCTACCTACATCCTTTGCAAGAATGGCCAGGACAGGGAGAGCATTTGGCTGATTTTTGGATGCTCTCCTGCTGGAGTCTGCCTTCTCCATTATCTATGCACCAGCAAAACAAAGCATATTTCAGCATATGCATCTATTAAAATATTGAGAGGCTGATAGATGAAGAATTTAACATGAATACTAAAGGCATAAAGTAATATATGATCAAAATCTATTAACATAACCAAACTATCAATTAGACCTCATATGGATATCCAAACCTTTGTTCCCTATAGACCTGGTACTATCACCACGAATTGCAGTTTGTATACCAATATAATTTCACACTGATTTTATATTAAGTAAAAAATGTGCAGACATTATATTGTCATTATATAGCATACTGGTGAGTTAAAGAGTAGTTGTACCCCCCCGCCCCCTCCCCAATCTCCCTCTTCAAGCACCATTGCAATCCAAGTAATGATAAACCTCAAGTCATTGACCTTTTACTAAATGGAAAAACCAATGCCAGACAGAAGAACTTGCCTGGGCAAAAGCAGTGCGTAGTGATGACCTGATGTAGGTTTCAATTCTTTCACGCGCCACATTGACTTCATTTCTTCTCCTCCGGCGATACTCATTGGATATATCCTCAACCAAAATCTTAGCTGCTGCTACCCCTAAAGAGACTATGCCCTGCATGGTTTCAACATTTCCCCGATCAAAAGTTTCATGATATGCAAGGAGCCTTTTCTCAGCCCACCCCAATATTGAAGTCAACGTAGAACTCAACACTTTGGAATATTCTGCATCTTTTGTTGTCTTTGCATCGTTTGCAACTTCTGCCAGGTGTCCGTCAGCAGCAGACAGCAGTTCCAGATCCACCTGGCCAGTCACAACGAATCGGTGAAACAAAACCCAAGTGAAACAAAGATTATGCAACGTCTGATTCAACCCAAGGATACCCCAGGTCTTCTTGATTTGGTCCATCAGCTCATCAAATTCCTCAATAATCGATGATTCATCATTAGCATCAAAGCAGGATTGCAAAAGCATTTCATAAAGCCGCAGATTCAGAGGAATCCCATCTGCCCAGTGACATGAATCAGCATAACCATCATACGACCTATTTGCAAGAGACATGACAGCACTACGAAGAACCTGCATAGACTCAGTATTCTTCCCGGTTTCTATAGGCTTATCCAGTGCAGCGTGAATAATCTGCCGCAGACGCTGTGCCGAAGAATTCGACTTATCCAAGGGCATGTGAGGATGCAAAATCAAGCCAGCCTCGAGAACCTTCAAGGTTCTTTTCTGCCACTCAACATACTCTTGCTGATCAGTAAAATCCGAAGCCTTGAGTTGCTGCAGTAACTCAAGCGGAACCACTACAGACTCAATCCTTCTTCCAACCTACATCGAACAAACAGTCAATTAAGCTTCAATGACAAATATTCATTCCATTGAACAATTCAACACACGCAACAATTAAGAACAAGTTAACTAGCACTTCATGAATATGTTTATTCGGGATCAAAGTCACAATAAGTATTTATTCAAGCTCGTGTTAGTTATATTTGGATCAAAGTAACAATGACGCGAAAATTTTGGGAGAATCCAATAGCAGATCGAAGGACTTTGAATTCTTGGAGACCGCAATTGCAGCCGCATTTGTCCGCAATTTCTTGCAATACCAAGGATTGCGTTCAAACCTCGACAGTGAACGCAATTTAAAACCTCAGTGAAAACCGATAAGCAAGTAAAATAGAACCAGATCGACCATCATTCGTTACATGCATTGCAGGACGCGCGTAAAACGTGAAGTGTGGTTTAAACGAAGAGTGTTATGGACCTGGCCAGCCGAAATCCTGAGAAGCGCGCGTCTGACGCGCGAATCCATGGCTTCGGAAACCCTCATCTGGTTACGCATGAGTTCCCCAACAGTTAGTGGCCGCTTCGGCTTTCCCTGGCCCGAACCGGAGGCCGAACCGGAGCCAGGGCTCTTTCTGGAGCCCGAACCAGGTGATTTCAAGCCGAAGGCCTTCTTAACCTTACTGGCAGCCGTAGAGGTAATGGATCGCTGGAGTGCGGGCGAGTTCGGCGAGTTCTGACCGGGCGAATTGGCGGAGGAGTGGTTGGGGACGGAACTCAGAGGCTTGCCGGAGGAGGTGCGGCAGGCGGCGACAAAGATCTCGAAGGCGGTTAGGGAGAGGTCAGAATCGGAGAGGTTGACAGCAAGTTGGCCGAGCGGAGAAGGGAGGTCGTCGACGGCAGAAAGGGCGGAGGGTTTTGGAGGCATTATGGGCTGTGGTGGCGGCGGCGTTGTGTCTCGCTTGGAGTGGCCCAATGAGAGGTCCCTGAAGAGATGAGCCATTGCCAGAACAGAGGGAAAGAAAAGAAAGAAGAGAAGAGGTAAGAGACTCAACACTATCGACTACATACACATACATACACGGTAAAAGTGTTTTTCATATCAGATAGGGACACTCCCTCTTCTTTCTCTTTTTTACTTTCCTTCCATTCATTTATTATTCTCAAATACTCTTCTTCCTCTTTCCACAACTTTCTTATTTTTTTCATTTTTTTTTATTTTACTCTGACTTTCTCCAAAATTTCGGCCAATCCTCTTGCACAGGTTAAATTTGTTCTGATTTTTTTCTATTTTTTTCAAATATTTAATTGCATCATTACATGTATTGGTGATATTTATATATAAAAAAAAAACATTGAATCGATGATTCTGCAATGACCAATGGACAGGAATCATGCGTAAATATTACAGTGACATTCTAATATCTGATAAATTTATTTATTTCAATGATGATTATCTTAACATTGAATTTAATAGTTTTTAATGAATTAATAATTTAAATACTTCTACATTTAATTATATTCATTTTTAAAACCATTGTTTTGATATATCTCACACTCCAGGTTTTTCCATTATTTGAATTGTTCATCCGTGGAACATGCGGTGTTTGGCAATTTACGCAGTTACGATTAAAGCGGGACTGAAAATGAATTGAAAAGTTGCACTAAAATTGGGTCAATTTTTAATACGGTGGCAAGTGGGAATATTAATAAGTGGTTGAAGCAAGTAAAAGTATGAACATGTATTTAAATAATACTTCCTTTTCTCTGAGACAAATAAAAGTAAATTACAACTGCATGTGTCTGATATGATGAATGTCAAAGTGTAAATATGTAATTGGATTTTAATAGTATTTGTTTACTCAATCTACGCTGTCGAACATTGAATTTAATTTTTTTTTAATATATTTAGATATAATCGTATGGTTGAGGATTAGGCTTTTCTAGTACATCCAATCATCTGAATTGTTTTTAGAAATTTATAATTTCAATTAAAATCCACAGATAAAGTTTTAGGAGAAAATATTCGATCCAAAACTCAAAGGAGTATATATATAAATATATATATATATATATATATATATATATATATTTGTTTTTAAAAGATTATGCAATAAAGTTACGACTTATATTTTTTTAAAATATTTTTACAATTAAGGTTTTATCGTTTGGTTTTAAAAAAATTATCAAAATTTAAATTACTTTAAATGTTTATAATTCTTTTGAAAAAATATGATTTTTAAAAAATATCAAAGTTACAGTAGTGAATGAAATAAATGATCATTTTTCAAAGAGAAAAAAAATACTATAAATTGTTCAACTTTTTTTTTTTTTTCATGTACTTCTCTCTTGGTATTTTATGCTTCTTCATATTTTTCATTAGTGTTATTGGTTTGAAAGATAAATTCAAAAGCATACATGCTCTATTGATGATGAAGACTTGTTTTTTAGGCTGAATTGAAATTAATCAGAATAACATTATTTGTAAAATAAAATATATTAAATCTGAAGTATTTTCATTTAAATTATTATATTTTAACTATACTTTATTCAGATAAAAAATATTAAATTAAATTTTTTTAGAAAGTTTAATTATTATAAAAATATAAAAAATAGTTTTAATAATATAAAATATTTAATTATTACAAAATTTTAATTGAGATGTTTTTCAGTGATACTATGGATCGAGATTACTATTTAACCAAAATATATAAAAAAGAAATTAAGGAAATTTGTTTGCTGAATTCACATTAATTTTATTTATACTAATCAAAATAATTTCGACCTATATCAGATAATGGTTATTTTATTACGTCATTGTTCAGAACTTTTCTATTACCAACTTGTTAATTGAAAAATTCTATCATGTATTGGTGCTTAAATATATGTAGTTAAGATTTATTAAAATCAATCATTTTTTCAAAATTATGTTACAATGTGACTATATATATATATATATATATATATATATATAGAGAGAGAGAGAGAGAGAGAGAGAGAGAGAAATTGACTATAAAACACATTATAGATAATGATTAAGAAAACTCTTATTAATATTAATAAAAAATAAATTTATTTTATATTAATATATTATGGCTCTTAGTAATGTTAATACAATAACAACTCTTTATAATATTGAAGAATCTTGTTTATATCTATACAATTATAATCTCAATAACATAAACAAATACTTTAGAGAAAAAAATAATCTTATTAATGATATTAAAAAATTATAAACACTAAATATAATAATTTTCTTTATATTGATTATTACATCTTATTTTAGTTTCCTTTTTTTTTTCTCTTCTCCGTATAAATATTTTTCTCCACAACATTTATTTAGAGACTCTAATTTATCATTATCATTAAAATAATTTTGATTTGAAGATCATCCTTCCTTATTGAATCTACTATTATCCTTATCTTTCCTCTACTTTCTTTAAATTTTGAGTTTGCAATGTTTGTTCTTTGACCACTTTTCCAACCCTTCACAATAATAATCTTAGTGAAGGAGGTCTTCAACCTTTATCTTTTCCATGTCTTAAACTCTTCGATTGCAAACACAATGTAATCAAGTTTAGAAGAAAACAAAAATTCTCAAAATCTTCTTCACCAAAATTTATTTTGTTATTGATTTTCCACAAAACCTCGTTGAATTCACCAAAAATAAAACCTGCTATAATAATCTTCAATGAACTTTTGATTGAACAGATAATAACTCATACTATTTTTCTGAGAGACTATAACTATTTTTTTCTTTTTCTTTTCTATTCTTGACACGTTCATATGCTTTCTCTAGAATATGCCAAGTCTCTTTCTTTTCTTAAAATTAACAAGTTTCATACATTAATAAAAAAGACAATAACCTTTCTTTTTTATTATTTCAATTATTTCTTGAAATCCAATAATAATGGTCACGATTTTTACCATTAAGAATTGGTAAGGTGGATAGAAAATGTTCACCTATAATGAAGCCATGACTATTCCAGTATTAGAAAAGAAAATAAAATCAGAAAAAAAATTAAATTTAAAAACAATATAAATATACTCTATAATAATTTGGTATACAAACTTGTTATACTTGAATTAACTACAACAAAATAAAAACGGGTTTTTCTTTATATTAAAAAATCAAATAAAAAAATAACACATATAATATACAATGTGATTATTATACATACAAACTTTCTAATCAAATTTGAATCAAAGTGCAATATCATTCAAATTATACAATGTTATTCTTATTTTAACAGAAGTATATTTTTTATATATTCAATATTTATAACAATTTATGATTCAATAAAGTATGAATTTTCAATTAACGTTTAAGTTAATATTTAATATTTATTTTAATAGTTTTTTTATTTTTTTAAGCGGCTCGATTGATTACTTTTGTTTCTTAAATTATGGATATGGGATTGCGTGTTGTCTTTGGTGTGGAATAGTGAGGCAGGAACGCGTAAGAGAAGAGGAAAGTCTAAACCAACCATCACCCAGCTATCTATTGCCTTTATCTTCTTCTTCCATTCTTTACATTTATCATCTTTTTAAAATTATTACTATTATGATTTTGACTTTTCTGTTTCTTTTCATTAAACATAAATTGTGTCTACCATGTATTAAACATTAATTATTTGTAAAGATAATAATGATTTAAAGTGAAGTATGAGAGCGCATTTGGTTGTGTGTTGTCTGCATTTGAAGAAGAAACAAGGAAGGAAAGTAACAGGTTATATAAGTTACAACCATTCTGAGCGTGTGAAAGAAGAAAGGCGTAATGTATATATAGAGACAGTGAAGCATCACATGTAGTAGTAATACTAAGAAGATATTTAAAATGTGGTGTTTAATTCCCTGAACACGTGGCTGAGCCATATTATAAAAGGGTGTTGATAATGGTGATTATGATTATGAAGAGATGATGATTGCATAACTGGCATAGAATATGGTTGGCTCTTTTTAACCACTGCATCATTGTTTGCTTCAATCATGCCAACCACCAGCTGCCAATCAACTTAAACACATTTATAAATATTAATAATGTTTTGTTGTATTCACCACCCTGGACCATCTCCTCAACATCAACTGCTTTATTATTTCTTCATAACTATGTAATACACAAACCACACATGATTCTGTATTTCTGTTTTTTCTTTTTTTTTCTTTGTCATGCCATGTGGGTGTTAATTTGTGTTGCTTTTTGCACAAACGGGCTGTTACTTTGTTATTTGCACGCCCTTTTTTCTGTTTCACACTGACTCTGTTTTGCAGATATATTTCAAAGCAACAGAAAACAATTTGTAAATATGTTGCTTCTTTTTTATTTGATAAATCTGGGGATAGTAAAGTGAACGTTGTAAAAACATATTTAATACAAATGGGGTCACCCTGTGTGTGTATTGTATGAGGAATCAAATAAGATGAGAGCGCTGCTTCAGCTTCAGGCTTTGACAACTCGGCTTTCATTTTCCTCTTCCTCCTCCACCTTCGTTCGCGCCAAAACCTTATGGTTCGATCCAAACAGAGCGTACACTCAGAACTCCCAAGTCAGAAGGATATGGTCTTCCACTCCTGTTTGTATGGGTCGCCGTTCCAGCAAAATTGCTGGGAGAAAGGTTTATGCATACCACCTGTTTGATCATATTCGTCTGCCTTCATTTTGTCACTAGTATCAGTATCCTCCTTCCGAGTTTATTTATTTAAGGACATTATGCTCGTGTTTTGATTATTTTTCCTGTTATTTCTGAACAAGGCTCACTGTCACTCTCTGCCTTTAAGTTGGGTCGCTGTTTTATGCGTACCAGTTTATCAATTAGTATGAATTTTAGAAATATTCAATTTTCTCCAAGGATTGATTCTGATTTAAGACGATTACAGGAAGCTCAAGACGCGAAGAAGGCAAAACTTTACTCGAGGATTGGAAAGGAGGTTGTGTCTGCGTAAGTACTTCATCAACTAACTCATTTTTTTATGTTGTATCTGTTACATCACTGATATGAATGGTACCAAGTTATTTTGAGGTGATACGGGTCTTTAGCAAATTGACCTTCAGTTGCTCAGGATTTACTGACGTCAAATAGTTAACCTCATCATCCCCTGTCTTTTTTTTTGTTTATTGTTTTTTATTTACGTTACTGCAAGTGGGATCTGATTTTCCTGATTTTTTAACAGAATCTATTCTGTATTGTATTGGTTCGAACTAGAGGAGTTTGTTACTCCTTTTTTTTTATTGATTAAGGAACCACATTGTGCCTTGACATTCATCTTGTTGAATGACAGTGTAAAGAGAGGTGGTCCAAATGTAACATCCAATTCAGTTCTGGCTGCTGTACTCGAGAAAGCCAAGGAGCTTGACGTGCCTAAAGATATTGTTGAGCGCAATATCAAGAGAGCTTCTGAGAAAGGACAAGAGGCTTATATTGAGAAAGTCTATGAGGTTGGTAGAAAAATACTCTTGATTTGATTGGCATGGGGAAACAGATAGCTCTGGGACTGGTATTTTTGGGGCTAGGCAGTATAGTATGCACTCATTCATGAGTTGTAACCAAAGAAGTGATATATATTATTTAAGCTTTATGTTGTTTGCTTATGTTGTTTGCTTTAAGGACTTAATTGTTGTTTAACCTAGCATGTTTGTGTAGGATTTCAATATGATGTGTTTTACTGTATAATATGTTTGTTAAATGCATACCACTACAGGGAGTTCACCAATGTTGTGTATAAGTAGTTTGATTTCATCTCTTGTAAGATGAAGTATCATGCTCTTAAGGTAATGTAAAGAAACCAAATCCATGTTGGACAGTTGCATATGACATATAACATATAACATTCAGTTTCCATTGCAGCCCATATTATAACCAAGTGCCTTACGCAAAGTATATGTCTGTGGAGACGTAAAATTGTTACTTTTGTCCAAAGGGATCCTTGTGCAAAATGAGTTTAAACCCAATTCACTTTTAATATCTAAAAACTATTATTGAAATAAAATATTTATTTATCTTTTTTGTTTGAAAAGAGCTATTAAAAACATTTTTTACAAGTTGCCATTTTTTCTTACAAAGTTAATTTTGGCAAAGATTCCTAAAAACAATAATTATTCTTTCAAATGTTGTTATTTTAATACTAACTATTTCAAATTAAATCTCCCTTAAAATTGATTCATCGCCGTTGTTTGAACAAGAATTATGTTTGACAGTTTGAGATGTTTAGCATTTTGAAGGACAAATTTTGTATACTATTACTTTTTACTCTGTTTTTAGCTGTGAATTTGAAATAGATTCGGGTGCAAGGAAACTTGGAGTCAATTAGGTAACTGAGTCTAGGTTCCTAGATGGGTTGGACCCTGCCCAGACATGTGGGAGTGGGTCAGTTTTTCTTTTTTTGAACCCATCCTTGGGGTACTAATACCTTCAAATCTACAGTTTCTTGGAATTTCGGAATGTTATTTTAACTCATTTTTATATTTACTCTTCAGGTTTATGGTTATGGAGGAGTTAGTATGGTAGTTGAGGTATCAACTGATAAGGTACATCGTTCTGTGGCAAAGATACGAGAAGTGATAAGGGACTATGGAGGAAAGATGGCAGATTCTGGATCTGTGACATTTAAGTTTAGACGTGTTAGGGTAGTAAATATTAAAGCCACTAATGCTGACAAAGATCAACTGCTTACCATTGCTTTAGATGCTGGAGCTGAGGATGTAATTGAACCTCCAACATATGAAGATGACACTGAAGAGGATAGGTCAGAAAGTTAATTCTCTGCTATTCTTTTTATTGTGTTTCTCAGTTACAATAGAATTTCTGGTCTTCGTAGGGAAAGATATATGACCTTTTTATTCATGTCTATGCTCCTTCTACAAGATAATAAGGTTGGGACATTTTCTTGCTCTTGGTGGGGGAAACTTGAAACCAGCGATAATGAGATTATCCATTGACTCATTAAACCCCCTTTTTTACCAATTATTGAAGAAGACATTAGCTAGTTTGAGTAAAACTTTACTTTACATAATGTGGCTGAATATGAAAGGTTGATGGTAAAATCATAAATTGATATGCGTGATCAATAATTGATTCAGCATCCATGGATGGAATGCATTATCCACAACTGATTTCCCCAACGACAACAAAAGCTTTATTATACCTTCTTAATTTTCGTAATGAAATCTATGGATAATGATGAAATTGATTATCTGCATTAAAACCCTAGCTACTAACATTGAAAGCGAAGACATTGCAATTGCCTGTGGTCATTTTCCGAATGCTATCCGCAGCAATTCTCATGCTACCATTATGAGAATTGGTACGGGATAAAGGAAATGCTGGTCTCCTATTTAAGTATCTTTTTGAAATAAAAGAAAATGTGAAATATTTGAATAGATAGTTATTGTTGTTCAACTTTTCTAAAATCTGACAACTAAAGTCAATATGAAAAATAGTTACATTACAATTAACAAATATATTTATAAAAATCACATTTTTTTAGGGGTTATTGGATATAAAAGCGTCAAATTTTACATTTGTGTGAAATTGATTCGCTGGGCAGATTTGCTATACATATATAGAGTAAGCATTTCTTACAACATGACGTGATCTTGTTATCTCGCACTTAAATTAGTTTACTAGCTTGGTAGCTTTGATGGCTGTAATAAATCCCAGTCTCTGCTGTTTTGTTTGTTTACACACCTTCATAACAAGGAGAGGATAAAATTGAAGCTTGCCAACTAGATTTTTTATTTTATTTTTTTATTCTTTTCCATTTTGTCAGGTATTATAAGATTGTAGGTTCTTCAGAGAACTATTCATCTATACTATCTAAGCTGCGAGAGGAGGGCATAGATTTTGAGCCTGATAATGGTTCTGAGCTTCTTCCAAATACCACGGTTGAGGTTTGTTTCTACTGGCTAATGCATATGCTATTTCATTTTTTGGATTTTCATTTTCTCCTTTTGGATTCATAATATGGCAAACAATCCTGAATGTGTAACTTTAACCGTTGATATGGTAATATTTAATTTCTAAAATGGTTCGGAGGTGTTGTTTTTTCCTTATTGTTCTGTTATTCTGTCTGTAGCATTTTTACAATTTTGCAGATGTACATGTTATAAACCATCCCTATTATATGTTTAGATTTGGCTTTTTTAAAGTAAGCTAAGGAAATCAACTTTCATATTAGACATGCATAATTTGTTATGCATGTATGTGTAACGTTGAGAGTTGATTTTCTCATCAACGAGATTACTTGCGTTATCCTCTTAAGTGAATTGGTCACTTTGGAGGGACCCAGATCCATTATGTTTATCCTAGGCCTTCATTTTAAAATATTATAGAGAAGTGAAAAATGAGGAGGAATTTTTAAATTCTTTACATTCATCTCCCCCTCTCCCACTTTTTCTTACTTCATCCAGGTGAGATTTTTAATTTTCAAAAGTCTTTTCCCGTTAATTTAGTATATAATCCTGAATCCAAATGTAGGATTGGTGAGGCACATTCTTATGTTGAAAACTATTAGCTGAAGGTTACCAAAGTTTCATGTTGTGAGAATTGCAGGGCTTAATTAAAAATTTTAAAGAACCCTTTCACAGTTGTTATTTTTTTAGAACTGCTGATATATAATTCTGTTAGTCTAATAGTCTGAATTATTAGACATTGCCTTTGCATTTTTTGACGTATGTGTAAAATAGCTACTAATGACCTTAAGCATTATGGGGAGTAGGTGATTCTGTTATATCATATCCTTTAATTCTAGTTTAAGGGTGATATGAATCACAAGGGGTAATTTAAGATCTTTAGGGTTAGAACCTTTTAAGAAATTTAGGAATTTGAAAGAAGGTGGAAGGAAAGAATCACTCTTCCCAAGGAAGGCAACACACAAAGGATGTGAAAGTCCTTTGATACAGCCAAGGGTTCTTGAATCACTCAAGAATTTAGGAGAATCACTCTCACTAAGATAAAAGAGATAAACTCTAATATTTCCAAAAATAAAACTCAACTTGTTATTTCTGATAAAAATGGTTCAGCTTATAAAGAAGTTTTGCCATCAGAGTTACAAATATTCATTAAAGGAAAATAAATGCTAATAATGATTTATTAACCTAAGAATTGAAAACTACGTAATGATTGATTATAACTGAAATTGTGGCATCCAAAAGTCAATCAGCTATGCACCCTCTTGGTCTCCCAAAGACTGATAACTAAATTTCCAATTGGGCCCTTATTACAACTTGCAATAAAACTAAACTAAAGCCCATTAATTGATTAATCCAAAACACAATTTGGCCAACCAACAATATTTGTTGAAAAACTTTCTTTGTTTCCCTTGCTCAAGCCCTTATCATAGGTCATGTTCACATCATTCTCTCCCTCTTGAAAAGGATTTGTCCTCAAATCGGATTCATCATCTACATAAAAAAGAGATAAGTCTGATAAATTGAATGTAGAACTAACATTATACTTACTTTTTATGGCTAAATAGCTTTGTTTCACTTCACGTGTTTCACTCTTCTTTTTTTCTTTCTTTTCTTGAAGAATTTTTTCTCTCATTTTCTTTTTATTCTCCTCTGCCATCAATTTGATGTTCAAACCTTTAAACCGGGGCTCTGAATACCAACTGATATGAATCACAAGGGTTGATTTAGGATCTTTAGGGTTAGAACCTTGTAAGAAATTTAGGAATTAGAAAGAAGGTGGAAGGAAAGAATCACTCTTCCCAAGGAAGGCAACACACAAAGGATGTGAAAGTCCTTTGATACAGCCAAGGGTTCTTGAATCACTCAAGAATTTAGGAGAATCACTCTCACTAAGATAAAAGAGATAAACTCTAATATTTCTGAATAAAATTTCACTTGTTATTTCTGATAAAAATGGTTCAGCTTATAAAGAAGCTTTGCCATCAGAGTTACAAATATTCATTAAAGGAAAATAAATGCTAATAATGATTTATTAACCTAAGAATTGAAAACTACGTAATGATTGATTATAACTGAAATTGTGGCATCCAAAAGTCAATCAGCTATGCACCCTCTTGGTCTCCCAAAGACTAATAACTAAATTTCCAATTGGGCCCTTATTACAACTTGCAATAAAACTAAACTAAAGCCCATTAATTGATTAATCCAAAACACAATTTGGCCAACCAACAATATTTGTTGAAAAGCTTTCTTTGTTTCCCTTGCTCTAGCCCTTATCATAGGTCATATTCACATCAAAGGGGGACTGCTACACACGTAAATATATGATGTAATAACTAGCATGCTTTGACTCCATGAATTACAATATTATGTTTTTCTTTGTCAACGTTTGTCAGTTATCTTCAATTGTATTCTATCCTCAAATGCTGTAGAAATCTCCATTCTCATTCTTTTCGGCATAAGTTATAGAATTCATTATTACTTGTAGCCTTGAACTCTTGTTGCAAATAGACAAAACTCTAGGCAATTAAATGCAGCCTCAAAACCTCGTTGTACTTTGTAAGGATGAGACGGAGCATATCTTTGTTGTGTATTGATGATTATTATAATTGTATTAAAGTCTGTATTCTACTTTGAAAAGTAATTCTATTAATTTTCTAAATAAAAAATTGGATTGTCTATTACTTCTTTTTAATTAGAAAAAGTGGGTTGGGTGAAACCTTTGCCAATTACTCTCGATTTTCCAGGTAGACGATGAGGCTATGGACTTGAACAAGGCACTTATGAGCAAATTACTTGAGCTTGATGACGTTGATGCTGTTTATACAGATCAGAAATAATAATTTTTATATCTTTAAAAGCTTCAGCAGACAACTCAATGTTATTCTTGGACACTGGAAGCTCCCATCAATAATATACCTGGTTTATTTACAAAATGAAAATAGGTTAAATTATTGGGGATTCCTCAGGTGAGTGATTTGTAGATCTGACACATGCACCGTCTAATCTGATTCCTTTTTTTTTTAGTGTGAGGACGGCCAGATGCTTGCTTTATGGGAAGGGAATTTCATTTGAAATTATTTGATTCAAACCCGAGGATGTTTAAATCATGTATCGTCTTATAATACAAACTGAAAAAGTTCAATAATAATAAAACAAGGTAAATCTAGATTCCTTCTGGTTGGGACGCTGATCTCGGAGAAATTTCTTTGCGACCATCTTGAATTTCTGTTGATGTTCGTGTATAATTGGTCGTATTACGTATGAAAAAGATAGTGAAGTGAACTAGTTTTTCACTCATTTTTCATTTTTTTTCATGTAAACCAAGAAACTGAGATATGCCGCCTTAGAAATTTTCAAGATGCGTTTTTATACTAGAACAACCAAGATAGGCATTTTTATACTAGAACACAAGAGTTCTTTACTTCGTAATTTTAAATGATTTAAATGTTTATTTGAGATGGCTAAAATGTTTTATTGATAATGCCAAACTGGTCGATCACGGGATTTGACTCCTCAATTTTTGAGACACGTCTTAATCCTCCTATTCCAAAAGCGTTTTAACAGTTTATCAGCATACTCTCTAATGCTTAATGTTTTGATCAACTGAGCGGGACCAGATGATGGCGCAATCTTTATTATTTCTAATAATGCACTTCTTTTTATTGGTAGAAATTGACATTACTTTATTTATTCTGCTAAATCAACTGAATTAGATCTCCTTTATTCTAAGGATGTATTTTTGCAAAGGGATTTTATTGTGAATAAGGATTGGTAGTCATAGACCCAGTAAAAAAAAATGAGATTGATATAATACATGTAGTACAATATGTACAAAATGCTGAGGGGAAGACGACGAATCCATAATTGCTGCTTTATCATATTGTAGTACATACACAATATTACAGGCATCAAGGATCACTATGTACTTAGGATAGTTGCATACTATATTGTATAGGTGTAATGCTTCCAAGTTGCGTCGTTTTCTTCGATCAGACACAATCTTCAGTGATGTTGTTACTCTTTTGGAACCCAACATCCATGCAACCCATATGGAAGTCCATAAGGGAACTTGGCCCTAGCAATCTCTTCAAAACTGGAACCATCTAACAGCAACGCATACCCTTCTCCATTTTTCTCGCTGACTATGGAGATTACCACGCCTGCCATATCAGAGAACGATAGTTGCAGGCCAATTGTAATAAAGAACAAGAGGGGCGTGAAAAATAATGCATGCATGTTTGAATTAACGGATTTCTAACCATCATCTTCCTCTGTTGCTCCTGGTCGTGCCACAAACAATGGTTCTGAGGGCACAGTACCTTCTTCATGCCAGTTCTTAGCCTTTTTCAATCCTAAATCAAGCTGCACATATATTACTTATCAAAGCACATTCAACTAATATATATAGGTCCGGAACCAAAGATAAACTTGGACAGAAAGTTTAAAAGGCCTAAATATTAAACCAAACCTTGGTGAGAGTGTTGGGAAAGTTACAAGGTCGCTGTGCTCCACAAGCATAGGCATATCTGTACTTCTTCCCTAGATGACCAGGGTTTATGCTGCACATGTCCATGCCTCTCCCATGTTCATTTGGGTCCAATGCCGCCTCTAATGTTCCACATGGACTTCCATCCAGTGGTATTCTAAATCTTCCAACCCTGTTATTCAATATTAAGTAAACCATAAAGTATGTCGTATGTGGTATATGATCAGTAAACTAAGGCTAAGATATCCATATATCAATTACCTTGCATCAGGTAGAACATCTTCACCATTAAAAGAACGAAGGTTCTGTAACCTAAGCTTATCAAGAATGGTAGTATCCGAATTATGCTCGCAACAGTCGGCAATAATGGCCGTCACCCTCCCATCTTCATCTTCCTCCTCATACGCATTAATGAAATGGAAAGTAACAAACAGAGGCACTTCCACACTTGCCACCTTCAAATCACACATACCCAGACATAATCTATCATTAATAAAGTCCATAACATGGAAGATAAAATCAGTGAAGATAAGTAATTAACTAACTTACAATATTTCCGCTAGTCTTGCACATGACATGCATAAAAGCTTTAGACTCGGGGTGCCACTCAAACTTGTACAAAGGAGTAGGCTCAGCCTTGAGCAGATTCTGAGCACAGTACCTCAACGGCATTTCAGGCACAACAACATAGTGTTCGGTGACCGGAAAAGAGTGAACCCAACCGGGTGAAGGCCCGCCCCGACAATTGACCCGCCCAATTACCCTCCTCTCATTGGTGCCAGGCTCCATCCTCACAACAAGGTACCCTGCTCTCACCAAATCCGGCAACAACGTCACAAACTCCTTATCCGTCACAACAGGGTGCGCAGAGTGAAGCAGACCCCCCAACGAGTCACTGTACTCGAACTTCCCCACTGTTTCCAGCGTCTCGGGGTCAATCACAATCGACCCCTTCTGCGTCTCCGTCAGACAAACCACCCTCCCATCTCCCAGCTTCACCACGCCGGTGTTCGCGTTGTCCGTCAGCGACGCGCCGGAGAACAGGCTGGCAAGCTCCCCCACGTACGCCAGGAAATTCGCCGCCTTAGGCACTTCCGAAAACTCGCGGTAGCATATCTTCTGGTTCTTCTTCGCCGCTCGGTACGCCTCCGATTCAAGTTGACTGTGGCCGGCGACTAACCGACCGTTCTGGAATCGGAGTTTCACCAGCGTGGCGTAACCGTCGAAGAGGTGGCGGAAGTTGTAGTCCCCTATGTGCCACATCCCAGGCCCATTCCTCAGGTACGTTCCTCTCTGCATGTAATCATTCATATTCATTTATTTATTATTATTTTGCTTCCAGTTTCCACCGTCTACCTCTATACTCAACTGCATCTTATTTATAACGAAAACGTCAAGAATCATCATTGTCCAAGTAACAAAATCAAACGAAAAAGACATATACATACATACATACATATATATATATATATAGAGAGAGAGAGAGAGAGAGAGAGAGAGAGAGAGTTATGTAGTCAACAAAATGACGTTTGCGTATACATGAGGTTGTAGGCGTCTACATGGAATATACCAACCACTGATGATGATGAGGATACATATTCAAAGATCCTTTCATGTTGAATTATTATTTGTTTTTAATATATTGCAATCAGAGTTTATTAAAAAGGGTCAGATATATAGAAATTTCTGACACAGACTTTTTTGTTATTTTAATGTGCTTGTTTTAAATTAATTATATATTAATATACTTTTATTGGTTTTTCATTCTCTGACGTTATGACCTAGGCATAGTTTTATTGATTATTATATTATTGTTTCTGTAGTTTTATAATGAACTGTGAAGCTCCTCCCGGAGAGAAAAAAGAAGCTTTGTTCTGTGACAAGAAGATATCTTGTTGTTCTACAACTTTGCTTTTGTACTTATGGTAACTCATGTAAATATTATAGGTTACATGTTAGTAATATTTAAAACTATACATAAAGAGAAGGATGAGGGGTAATTTGATTTGATGTGATGAGCATGAAGTATATGAAGACTTACCAGCCACAGTGGTATGTGTCCTTCAACTTGTAACTCTCCTTCCCACTTCTCCTGCGAGATACTAGTCCATGCAACATGCTGCTGCTGCTGCTGCTGCTGGCGGTCGCCGGTGGTTCCTGGTTGCTGTTTCACCGGTGTTGGTGGGGCAATCACGGGTAAAGATGAACTTGCAACATTTGCAAGAGTTAAGTCTCGGAGATTGCGTTTCCCTTTATAGCAGAAGAATTTATTTGGAAGTAAAATATTATAGTTATGATTGGGAACAAGCGCAGTTGGCCAGGAAATGGAGGTTCTAGGTGAAGGCAAGGTTGAGAAAGCCATGGAAATGGAAAAGAAGAGGAAAATTGAAGCCTTTGGCGTTTATGGGTGAGGAAGAATGAATGCATATTTATAGGACAGTATTGGGAGATGAAGTGATTTGTGAAGATGTAATTTGGTGAATGGGAATCTTGGATTGGTGGAATTCCTTTTCACTACGGGACATGCTTTGTTTTTTCTCCACTCCTTACTTTAATCAATGCATTAAATTATACTTATTTTCATTGAATACCCAAATATAAGACACAAAAATTATCATATTTTAAACTAAGCTTTACAATGCTAATATGGGTTATACCAGGCTTTTGTAAAACCTATCTCAAATTCAGTATATCGGTAGTTTTAATGCATCAATCTATCTATCCCCAGTTTTAAGATAAAAGATTTTTTATACCCCAAATTTTTAAACTAGTAAACAATTTTTAAATATTATTTTTTTTATTAATGTAAAGAAAATGAAATAAATAAATAAGTAATAATATAAAAATCTTAAATTGATTGTTAAATAAATGTGTGGAAAAAGTGGTTTTTCAATGTATCTAATTCTAATTTTAATACGTCAGGCTATTTTATCTGCGAATTTAAGAATGAGATAGAATTAAGTAATCTATTAACTATTTAAAAAAAATATTTACATATTAAAATTTAAATAAAAATTATAATTAAAATATTATATTTTTATGTGATTTTATTAAAATATATAAATATATTATAATAAACCATAAATATTAACTAGTTAAGTTTAAATTATTTATTACATAATTAAATATTTTAATACAAATATAATATTTTTAAATTTATCTAATAAAATATTAATTAATTAATAAAAACTTAAAAAATATTTATATAATTAAATATTGATTTTAAAAAAATACTTATAAAAAATTATATATATAAAAATATTTGCGAACTACAAATTATAGTCCATCTTGATTATATAAATTTTTTGTTTAATTTGGCCATATTGAACTAATTAATCATTTTTACCTAATTAAAAATTAAAAATGTTATTTATATAATGTAAAATTATAAAATATCTACTTATTTTGTATTTATAATTAATAACAAAAAGTAAACCAATAATATTAAATAATTAAAATTTGTATAATATTAAAGATTATAAAATATTGAATACTAATTTAAATATACCAAAGAACAACTTGATTATAATTCTAGGTGGAACCAATTTACGAAAATTCTATTATTTTTAAAATGTTACAAAATTAGAGTCACTTACTTACTAATTTTTAATATTTAATTTTCAATTTTATCAACAACATAAATTCTGACAAAATTATAATTGTTCATATATAAAAAAAATTATTAAAAATATTAAATAACATATTATTTAGTTTTTTCTCAATGTTAAATATATGTTATAAACATTATTAATTGTTTATAGTAATTGATTTTAAAATCAAATCTAAAAATTTATTTATCTCTTGAACTCTTCATATTCAACATAACTAAATGAAATATTATGTTTAATATAAATGCATCTTGATATAAATCAAATTTTATTGTTTTAATGTAGTAACCTTCAATATGCTACTTTTATTATTATTTCAATCAACTAGTCTTATTATCTAAGATAATTCTCACATCATATTTTATAAATACATTACATTTAGGAGTAAATCTATTATTACACCCTAAAATTTATATATTATATATATATATATATATATATATATATATATATATATATATAATTAACCTTTATATTTACCTTTCTTTATCCCTTTAACTACACCAGGTTATTTTTTTTAAATGATTCCACGATTCAGAAACAATGGTTAAACATTCCACTTTCTTTTGTTAACAATTATGAACTTTAATACATGAGTTAACAGATAATATAGTATGTTCGGATTATGAAATAGAATTTTCATAATTTAAATAAAAATGTTGCGGAAATAATAAAAAAAAAGTTAAAATTTAATCAAAAGATAAAATAAAAGAAAAATGAAAATACTTGTAAAAAAAGACATACACAAATACTTAAGAAGAGGTGTTAGAATGAGAAGATCAACGTCTGAACTTATAATTGACCATATCAATAGATAAGAAGGTGATAAATATAACACTACAAAAAAAAAACCTATTACCTACGAAATATTACCTACGGATACAAATCCGTAGATAAATTTTACATTATCTACGGATATTACCCACGGATGAAAATCCGTAGGTAAATTGTACATTACCTACGGATATTACCTACGGAATTCTATTCGTAGGTAATTATCCATTACCTACGGATATTATCCGTAGGTAATGTAATCCGTGGATAATTCCGTAGGTAATTACCTACGTAATTACTATCCGTAGGTAAAGTGTACATTACCTACGGATATTACCTACGGAATTTTATCTGTGAGTAATTATCCATTACCTACGGATATTATCCGTAGGTAATGTCATCCGTGGGTAATTACCTACGGAATTACTATCCGTAGGTAAATTATAAATCGAACCCAGTACCTTAAAGTTGAAAACTTATACTCCAACCACTAAACTATTAGGATATTCTACTAATAATTTACAACTAAATTATACTCATATTTATTCGTGTAAATATATAAATATATAAATATATAAATACATAAATACATAAATACATAAATACATAAATACATAAATATATAAATACATAAATATATAAATATATAAATACATAAATATATAAATATATAAATACATAAATACATAAATACATAAATATATAAATACATAAATACATAAATATATAAATATAAATACATAAATATATAAATACATAAATATATAAATACATAAATATATAAATACATAAATATATAAATACATAAATATATAAATATATAAATATATAAATATAAATATAAATATATAAATACAAATATATAAATACAAATATATAAATATATCAAAATATAAATATAAATATATTTTATATTTATATATTTTATATTTATATATATTTTATATTTATATATTTACACGGATGAATATAAATATAATTTATTTGTAAATTATTATCAAAATATCCTAATAGCTTAGTGGTTGGAGTATCGACCTCTAACTCGAGGTGCTGGGTTTGAATCACGCCAATGACAATTCCCTTTCAAAGTTCGAAAATATAATAAATAATAAAAATATAATATAAAGGGGAGGGGTCATATAATAAATAATAAAAATATAATATAAAGGGGAGGGGGTCCTAGGTAATAATAAATAAAAATATTTTGTTTAGGTGAGTGCATTACCTACGGATTATAATCCGTAGGTAATTCCAGCGAGTGCATTACCTACGACCAAATTACATACGGATTTTCTACGGAAAGAAATCCATAGGTAAAGTGACATTACCTACGGATTTTACCCGTAGATAATAAGCATTTTTTTTGTAGTGTAAATAAATTTTATGTTTAAGATTTATTGTTCTTTCTAAATTATATATATATATATATATAATTTATCATACACATATTTTTTAATAAAATAATATTTATTTTATTTTATTTTACAAATAATCATTATTTTATAAAACAAGTCATTTCATAAACCTATCAGTTAGTTTGACCTGAACCCATTTAGGTAGGTCGGGTCAAAATTAGTCTAGTTTTTAAGTTATAATTTTTTTTATCTAATTTAACTTATTTTTCAAATTTTTTGGGATGGTCCATTGGGTTAAACTTGTTTTAACAACATTACTTGTATTTATAATATTTTCTAGATGTTCAAGTAATTAAATTAGCAATGAGTTTATTTATTTTTAATTTTAATTAATCTTGCTTTTATTACTAATTTGATTTACATTGGACCATTAAGGTTTTCACAGAATAATTAAACTTCTTCATTTTTTTTAAATAAGTAATTCTAACTTTTTTTAATAGTAAAATCGTCAAAGTCTCATTTTCAAAGTCTTTATAAATTGAGTTAATTAATCTCTCGTATATTTTTGTTATGGACAAATGTTACCCTAGAGTTTTCTTGTGCTTAAAATTCTCATTGTTTCATGTCTCAAATGTATCGTAAATATCAAGAATATATTGATAAAAGGGTCAAATTTAATATTTTAGGTAGAAAATTTTGATAAAAGGGTCAAATTTGTTAAATTAAAAATAATAAGGAGTCTTGGTGCATGTGTTAGGCATAGGTGTTTAAAATCAATAATAATTCTAATTTTACCCCTAGGTATATTTAAGATAACTTGAATTAGTCAGGATTTACTGTGAATTTTAAATATTAAAGATAAAAAAATATAAGATATAATTTTGTAATACCTAATTTTCTAAAGAATAGAAATATTTTTGAGATTGAACTAATTAATTAATATGAATTTCTAAACATAAATAGTTAAGAAATTATTTTTTAAACTTTAGTTATAATTATAATTTTTCATAATAAAAAAAAGTTATAGTTTATTACATTTGATGGATGTTCCCTCGCGCCCCCCCCCCCCCCCCACTTAGTTTCTTCTTTATGTATATAACTTATTTTTATTTTAAATAAAAATAAAGAATATGTCTATGCTTGAAATATAGTATTTTTACATATAAAATATTAAATTCCAGTAAAACCATTCGTAGATTTTTGTTTAACAATTAGCAACTTGTCGACTAGGAACAATGAAGAACATTTAGTCTTACACATCCTTAAAAACCAACCAGTAGGAATATATTTACACAAATGATTCAATGAATGGTTTCATCAATAAAACATTTTTAGTAATTATACAGAAAATAAATTGTGTGTGATTTTAAATTTAGTATATTTAAATTTGATTTATTGCATTCTTTAAAATATATGATTTAATCTTGACATGGAAACAATTTTTTCTCTCTTAAATATAAAGATTATAAATAAAAAATAAAGATTTAAAAAATTATTTCATATTTTGATTTCTAAAAACACAGTTATACAACACCAGTTGGTCATCAATACATTTTAAATATGGAATTTGATTTTATTTTTTTTAACAAATTTAGAATTTAAGTTTTTTTTTAACAAATTTGAATTTGATTTTTTTTAAATAAATAGAATAAATTAAAATAATCTTTAGATTTTTCACAATAACACAAAAGTCACGGTATAAAAAAATATGATATTGTTTTTAATAAAAAATTTAAAAGATTAAATTATAAATTTTTTTATTTATAAATTAATTATCTTTTTTATTTCTACTTAATAAAACTTTAAACTGATTTAAATTAGTTTTCTACTTAATAAGACTTTAAACTCACTTAAATTCCCAATATTATTAATTAAACTGTTCCAATATGAAATCTATGATTAATAGAGTTTTAAAATGGTATCCCACTGTGCTTATAATTTATTTTGAGTTTAGCTTTGGTAAACATGTGAGATTGAATTACTTATTTATTTATTTTGAACATTTGTTTGAGTATTGAAGTAAAAAGTCAAATAATTATTTAAATAAGGAGATGGATCGAATGTTACGAGATCTGACGCTGAATTCATCATTCTTCATAATGATTCCTTGGATGATAAAATCTATAAATTTGAGATCGTAGGATGACTACAGAGGTGCATGCATCAATTCCTTCTTTGACTGAAAATTTGATGGTACAAAAACCCACCACGTATGTCTTGATGCATAGTTAAATAAAAATTTACAATTGCTTTGACCGGATCAATGGATAATGGATGATCTGAAGATGAAATTGGAAAGATGAAGAAATTGAATATGTATATTGCCGTCGAAAGTGGAGGTGAAAAAACTCAAGAGGTGCAGCGGTGGTTGGGGGATTCCAATAATGATGTTTTCCATGAACGGAGTATAATCGGCATCACTTTTTCATTATTTTGAGTTTTTGATTCAATTATTTAGTGAAGAGGAGAGGAGCAATGTTAATTTGTTACATAGTTCATACCCCTTTTGGAAAGTGGAATGCTCATTGTGCCACTTGCGATTTAGTATTTTGTTTATAGGTTGACCTGCATGCTTGTGCAATCTGGGTCCTCCTCATGTTCGCCACTCAACTCAATCTTCTTTCATGTCAACAATCCTTAAATCCATTACCCTTTGCATCGCACAAACCAAACAAAAGTGTATCTTACTTGTACTATATTCCATTATCTCCTTCTCTTCTGTTCTCAGGGTACGGACTTTTTCTTTTCTACCCTACTCTCCAACGATGCACTCAACCATGCTTTTCCAAACTCTTATATATGTCTATTAGCTATCAACCAAATTTCACCATTTTCCCATTACACTCTATTTCTTTTTAGTTTTCCCATGTTTAACTCCAACCTGCAAATACTTACTTCTCACCTTACACTGCTTTCAAATGAGTATGAGTGCATGCAGTACAGGAACATGCTCTTGTAATCTCAGGTTCATCAATCCAAATAATTAATGTACATGAACACGTAGTAGTTTTAAGAAAACATCATAATACCACATAATACTATGATTCTTGTTTCTTCCAAGACCACAATCTTACAAACTCCACACTGAATAAAGTTCTGTGATTAGTACTGTATTAAAGATTTTACAGTAATGAATAATATAGCCAAAATAATATATAAAAGTAAATGAAAAAGTAACTTAGAGCTTACGAAACTTTCCTTGCTCAATATACAAGTTCGATAAATAAGTTATATATAATCTAATTCTTTTTAATTCTTTTTAAAAAATTCAAAATACTATTTCTTTTATTTTTATTTATTATAAATGATGAAAAGTGTTGGTAATTTTTCTTACATAATAACTCAAACAACTATTTCACAACCTAAAATGATATTATATAATGTTATTTTAGATTGTTAAATCATTATCCTTTTCTTATTAGACTTAAACTTATTAAAAGTTTTAAATTTTGATGTAAAATACATGTATTAATTAATAATAAAAAACAATAATGTTTCAATATCAATTTTAAACGGTCATCCAAGATATTATATATTAAGATAAGATGTATACATTATTCTTATTATTTACCAAGTGATGCAAAAATTTTGGATATATATTCCGATGTCAAATGATAAAAAGAACTTAAAATTCTCATTTTTATTCTTATTAAAATAATAATTCTCAGGTTAATTAATGCATCCAACATATTATTTATTTTAAAAATCCATATAATTCTCTCATAATTTTGTCTTTATTATAAGTATTTTAATTTATTAAAAAAATAGTATATATAAATAATCTTTTATCTTTCCTTAATATATGTTGAATATAATGGTAATAATATTTATTTTACAGCCAAATTAATGATATGTCAAAAGAAGAGTGTTAACGCAGCACATAATTGGTAATATATGTATGAAATGGAGATCATGGGAGGGAAGGAAATAATACTTTTGAAAATTTCACCATACCTAACGCGGAGTTGCTGTAATTGTTTAATTTGTCGATAGAGTTTGTCTTTTTATTGGTAAAGATGTAAAGTTTTCGTCTAAAATTACACCACCTTCACACAATAATACAGTACAAGTTCGTGGTTAGGAATTGGTGAGTTTGCATTGAGAGAGAGAGAGAGAGAGAGAATGAAGACCTCTGTAGTTGGTATTGGTTGGGTCTCTTCATGTCCTGTATGATTCCCACAACAGTGAATCCATAATGTGCAAGTTCTGCTGCCTGCAAATGTATGTGGCAGACAAAATTAGGGTTTTCCCACAACCGAGAACAGTTAAGTTGTGTTTAGAATTTGGACCACGATTATTATAAAAACTAATAATCAGTGTTCTGTGGGTCCAAAACCAACTATATCAAATATTGTGGGCGGTGCTGATGCGCACTCACGCACCCACCATTCTTATATGCAAATGCAATCACCTTCACTAATCATATTTTGTTTCTCAGCTTCCACTTAATTACCTCACTCTATCTTCTTCTTTTTTTCCAAATATATTTAAAAATCAGTGTTGAATTTGGGAGATTGGTATCAAAATGAATTCTTAAACAAAAACAAAAGTGCCCCTGTTCGTGTCTCCTATTGCCGTTGTTCAGATTCGGATATTCCTTCTTTTGTTTTAGTTAATTATTAAAAAGCAGGAACCTGAACCAGGAGATGCCACACTTCCACAGATGCTTTTCACCAATTTTCTGCTTGACATTTTCTGGATTCGAAAACGACCCCTTCGACTTCATCAATAATTCCAAACGCTATATATGCATCAACAACAACACAAAATCACATTCTCATTATCGATTCTATATCCTCTAACCAATTATTTCACCACTAATCTTGCTCCCGTTGCTTCCAAGAGTAATGATTATTTTCATTTTTTAAGTCAATTCCATTCACTCATCTTCCACGATGAAACTCATATGCTGCTACGTTCATGTTGCTGTTTCAGTACTACTTACCACGTACTCCCCATATTCGTCTTCTCTTCATTTCATCATTTTCTTCATCTTACTTTTTAATTCATCTGACCCCAAATATAATTAAACTATTTCAATTCAGCTCCTCCTAAATGATTTCGGATTGAATCAACAACTTTTCATTACTCCTAAAAAAATAACTTTTTTTTTTTTTTAATAAAAACTATGATAAAATGTGTAGAATAATGTCCACATTTCATCTAGTTTAATGTAAGTCACAACCAACCACACCCTCTTTTAAAAACAAATTATTCTTTTCTTAAACGTGTATGTGTTACTACTAACCAGGGCTTACAAAAATTACATTTTTAAATTAAACCCTCTATAAAAAATTATAGTTCACAGAACTCATTCGCTATTTTACACGTTAACCAAACCACAAATTAGGTTTTGAAAGTATTGATTGAGTGACCAGAATCATAATTTGTCTTTGTCTGTCTCTTTAGACCCTCTGCTCTTATTCTGTTTGTCACTTTGGACCCAACACCATGCCAACGATGACAGCATATTTCCAAAAAATGGGCCTCATGAATATCAATTTACACTTTCTTTTATTACAACAAAAAGTTAACCCAAAATCCAACATCTTTATTACGTATTACTTGATTCAAAATTTAAGAGTGTAACATCTCGCAGTTAAAGAATCACTTTTTTTTTTTTTTTGTAATTTACCAATCCGAAATATAATTTGGGATTAGTGACTTCATTGACCAATCCAAAAGATAAAAAAGAAAAAATATTTGAGTGGTGAAAGGAAAAAATCACTTGCTTTTAGAAAGAAAAATAAAAATCACTTTTTGCGCTTTTGTACCTTTTGAATTGGTGACTTCCGGAGTTATGAATCTAGAAAATTAAAAAATTAAATATTCTGACAGGATATTGGTAGTAATTTCCGAGATGCAGAAAGCAACTGTAAATGCTGATTATTATTGACAATAAAAGAAAGTTGGGCCTTATTCTGTTGGGCTTCACATTTTTTCCTCAATGTTTTATTTTTGCTGAAGTTATTTATTTTCTATTTCGCATAAAAAAAGAGAGAGTGAAAAACAAGTCATCTCGTCCAATTTAGTCCAAGAGCTTTGCTTTATTACTTCATTTTTAATATCGGTCCATGTGAATAAACTTTAAAAGGTGGAAATTATCATAACATAATTTAATCTGTATCTTTTATCAAAGTTACTCTTTTCCCTGCTAAAAATTAATGTTTTCATTCCAAAATGGTGATGTTGCTAAAACAAATAAACCAATGATATAACAACCATGAACTCTCATAGTCATAAATTAGTAGGATTGATAAACTGAAAAGGAAGGAGAAATTAATGATGGGGACCTTTTTATCGTTATATACACGAATTGGTTTCTCTTTTATCGCGAGTTTGAAGCTTAAGGTAGTTGATGCAATGCTTATTGTGACTTTTGACATGTGAATGAGGTCCATGACAGATTCTTGATGGCGCTGATTCACTGTTTACATTTACAAAAACAAATGGAAAAACATGCTTAACGTACGTACCACCAAACTCAACCCTCTTTGATCGGGTAACAGAGTTTGTGGTGCTGGTACTGGAGCTTCTATTATATGCATGGCATGAAAGCTTCATAATTTTGTTTGGCCCAGTTTCATGATTATTTCTCAGAACATTAATTATACGGCAATGATGATTATGATGAAGCACCGAAACCTTAAATATACCATCATGGTACTGTAAAATGAATAGAGGGGAAATGATGAGCTGCATGCAGATTCTCTGCTTGAATATCCACCATGCACAGACAACAACACACATACAATGACATCACTTTTGAAAGCTTTGCCGTTTCCCTCCTCTATTATGTACAAGTAAAGATTCTTAACACAATCTTTTTCTTTCTAGTATCAAGAAATAAATACATGAAAGAGAAGCAAAACCATGATAACATTTTTCAGAAGAAAATAACTACATGCCAGAATGATTATCTTACCTTTCTGACATTTTTCCTTCACATTACATAAGGCAATAATGGTCGTTGGGCTAGAATTTTGCAGAGAGACTATGAGAACAGTTCATCATGCATAATATCTATAAAATGAGCAAAACTGGAACACATGTTTACGCATTACAATTAAAGTAGAGATGCAATGTATTTTCAGCTTGATCATGAACATTTTCTGCAATTTCATATTTTCATTGCTCAACAGACACCATTTTTAGAGACGAATTCAGCCTTGTCAGAATCTTTTTAACTTCCCAATTCTGCAATCACCTTTTTCTATTTTAAGAATTTCTGTATATAATCACGGAACATTATTTTCTCACATCCAATCCTTTTCTTTAAACTACAATGAAACCAATCAACATTTAATTATAAATTCTTAAATTTCAAAAGTTGAGTATATGATATATAATTCTTATTTCCTTTAAACTGAGATTTGCATAAATACAATTGAAGTGTTAATTTTCTTTTGTATCCCGTGGTACGAACAAAACATTCAATCACATTCAATCACAACTTGACTCAATGCCTCCTCTTATTATTTTCACGATCGGACGGATAACAACTGTTGGATTATTCAAGATGCTGCATCTGGTTATCGACATGCACCATCACAATCATGATCCATGACCCACCATGCTTTCTCGTCATATATAGTATAACCCAGATGGTGTCTGCGCCCTGCGTTGTCTTCCATATGTCTCTATCACAAAAAAGTTTAAACCTAATAAATATCCCTCTTTAATTCAATACTCTCCTCACACTTGTCATAAATTTGATAAAAAATAATTTGTTATATTACATAACTAAATAACATCCTAATAAGTTTGAATTGAAATTTCTTAGGAGTTTTCTATCACTACTAGTAGTATTTTTTGTACATAAGTTCTCCATGTACGTTTTTAACTCTTTTGGCACAAATGTGGAGAAGAAATCACAAGATTTGTTTTTTTGTAAGATTCGTAAATGAATTTGTCTTCGGCTCCAGAGGCTTGTCTAAGTGAGTAATTCAAAGAAGAAGCAGGTTGGGAGATGTGCATTAATTTCTCCTGGATCAAGATTCATTACCCAGTCTGGAACTGGGGCCCATTGGGCTTCAAAGCCCATAATAGAAGACACGTCACAAGTCCATTGACTTCTTGGATAAAAAAAAGCTGTCACTGTCATATGGCTTGAAGTGGTTGATAAGTACTTGTGTGGTTCAACTATTTGCTCAAATCGGCACATCTTATCTATCTATCTATCTTTCAGATTACTACATTATTGTTCTAACTCCAATCGACCATCCAATATTTCCATAAATTTCTTCAAGTTTTAGACACTCAAGATTGAAGGTACGTGTATTTTGTTGATCAGTGTTGATGAAATAGTTTCCAAAGATCCCTTACACTACACATGAGGAGGAGAGGAAATATCAAGTGACACTGACACACCTTATCCAATCATCACATTGATCCTGGGTTATACTTAACCACCTAAAATGAGGAATAATCACTATAATAATGAAGAAACTAGTGAGATAACTTATAGCAGACCCAAGACGAGAAAAGCAGACTTAAATGTTTTGAACAAATAATCTTGAACCCTGTCACAAGAGTCTTTGTATGGAAGCATGTAGTCTTTCAGTGAAGAAATTTCCACATGCAGTGACCGAAAGGATAAGCAATAATTGTTGGTGGAGGACTAGTTTTGCTGAGCATTAATTGCGGGAAATGTGATGTAGTGGCATGAGTTATGGGTAGTGAAATTGGCAAAGGAAGCAGAAAATACAAAGAAATGTACATTTTCCTCACACACCTACTCTATATTCTTCCTTCCATCTCGCACAATGCAAACTATTTAATATCCTTTCCCTCTCATTATGCTACAAATGCAGGTGGGTGGTTTTGATGGTGATAGATGATTGAAAAAGCCAGACAATGTGACCATCCACTATAAATTTGCAGCCATATTATTATTTGGGCATGTATATATATATATATATATCAACCCTCCCTATATACCTATATATAATATAGCTTCCTCCTTTCATTGTTTCCCTTTTACCCTAAAAAAAATCACTTTTTATTTTCACATATTTTATTTTCTATTCATAACGTTATTCAAAATCACTTCTCAATGTATACTTATACCACATATACAAGTCACCACTCAACAAGTTTTGATGCATATCTAGTATTGTTTAACTTGTATTACGAGATAAATTAATTGTTACAACTACAATTCATTAAGAGTTTAATTTACATACGCTGATACAAAACACTAAAGCTGACAATTAACTGTAAAGTCCTCTCCTTCAATTTTTCTTCGTGTCTTACACTCAAAGTAAAGTGACATGATAGATATGGTGTGAGTGAATATGTGTGCTTTCAATTTTTAAATAAATATTTTATTTCAGTCTTACATAAACCAAATATTAAATACATATTCAACAAACTTTCACCAATAAAAATCTCGATGAAGATTAGTTATAATCAAAACTGGCAAATATTTTACATTGAAAATATTATATTTTTAAGTGAAAGAAAAAAAAGTTTAACCGAGACCAGGCTGCTTCTTAATTATTTACAAGGAACACTTTAAAAAATTAAACTAAATTCGATTTAACCGTTTTATTTACACAAGTTTGTCTATAAATCATTCTAAAAATATTTTTTTATAAATTAATATTAACTTAAAATAAATCAAAATAAATTTTAGAATATAATTTCTACAAATTAATTTAAAGAGCATTTCACTTTTTTTCTAAAAAAATTATGTAAAATTACATCCAAACATATATTTAATAAATATGAATAATGGGTATGCCTCAAAGTATTGAGACAATAAGGCAGATTATTCTATTGTAAATTTTCAATCAAGTGATCATGGGTTTATTTCTTTCTTAGTATTAATATTTACATAGTTGAAAATATAATTTTATTATTAAAAAAATTATCATATTTTTTATTCATAATATTAACAGTTTATTTCGGTTTATTATTTTAATTATTGTTATTTTATTGTTTTTAGTGTTAATTTTTAATTACATATAATTTTCTTTAAATAAATGAATGTATTTCCTTTGTTAGGTTATTGAACAGAAGAATGTAATATAACAATTATATGACCATGTCACTACCGTTACATTCATGTTAATATAAAATATAATTAAATAAGTATTATTAGATATGTTGATATAAATGTTAATATCATATTTTTAATAAGATAATTTAACGATATTGATATAAAGCTTAATATTTACTCGTTTTTTTAAAAATTAATACTATAAATAATATATATATATATATATATATATATATATATATATATATATATAATAAAAGTAAGCTATTGAACTTATTTATAAAAATTCGAATTCAAGAACTTATTAAAATGAATTTATTATTCATACTAACGTATTTTTGAAAATACGATTCTAAAAACATATATGTAACGATTAACCCATAAAATTATTTTGGTCATACATACTCTTCAAAAATTCTGTTTTGACTTACTAATTTTCCCGGTCCATAATTTCTTAATAATTAAATTCTATGATGAAAATCACGCTTGATGGAGGTAATGGACATTCGAAATATTAATAATAAACTTCTCAATACATTTTTTTTTACAAATAAGTTTCATTAATAAAAATAAAAATTAAATATAATTATACAACAATTTTATATATCATCCAATTATACATTATAAAGTTTATGATTTTTATATAGTTATTTAAAAGTTCTATTAACTGCACTTTCTTTCTGATTAGGTGATATTTTCCAAATTAATTAGTTATACATAAATATCAAACTGGAAAGTAATATTATGGGATTTGACAGATTTTATTTGATAAAAATGTATTACAATTTTGGGTCATTAACCTTTCAGACCCTGATCCCATACACGTGTGAATATTTATATATATTAAAAGTTAAATGTTTTAATAATTATAAGC
This sequence comes from Sphenostylis stenocarpa, assembly GCA_963425845.1. NCBI lineage: Eukaryota > Viridiplantae > Streptophyta > Magnoliopsida > Fabales > Fabaceae > Sphenostylis > Sphenostylis stenocarpa. The sequence continues at coordinate 8,575,073 of OY731406.1, read as the reverse complement.
TTTGTCTAAGTAACATGATAGGGGAACCGGCTTAGCAGGTTGACAAAAGACACGTGTTGATTTAGGAGAATGCCGACAGTCGCTATCAGAGTGAAACGTAAGCGATGCAAAATTCGTCGCCGGTGGCGACCGCATTAAAAGATTCTTCTTATTATTAAATATTATTATTTAATTATTTAATGCGACATTTTACGAAATGGATAGGCTTTTAGGTTCCATCGTGCATACAACACCACCTATTCTATTCTACTCTCTCATTTTTTTATTTTTTATTTACATCATCACAACTAGTTGCTTTCTTATACCACTAATGTAATATAACAAGTAACTTATAGTAAAATAAAATAATAACCTAGGTTTTATTATGAGCGTGGATTGGATGAGATAGCACAACATGATTGTAAGCTATTATTCATCAAGTACACAATAATGAATCTAGGTTCCTCTCTTCGTTTTTTTTTTTTTTTTAACTACTTTCCATTAACATTTCCCTTGTTCTTCAACGTTTCAATTTTCATTTTTGCGTAGAAGAATACATGTCAGTTAAAGTATTATGTTAGACCATGAAGATGAATATGATTGAACTAGATACTTAATTCATTTTTTTTTAAGAATTTTAAAAATAATTATTTCTCTTAAAACAAGCTTTTCGTCTGCTAAATCTTATTTAGTAAATTCATTAACGGTCACAAACACACGTGTATATGTATATTATCAAATAAGATTCTACGACGAATATTCTTAAAAGTATGCGCCTCTCATATTTAAATACAACAAATATTAAAGCTTTTAGGCGACAATACAAAAAATTTTATAAAAATTAATTAGTTATTTTTTTTATAAAAAATAATCATTATTAAACTTGGTGTATAAAGTGAGAAAAGAAAGTAAACTAAACTATTTATTTAATCTTGTGGAATTTATATATAAACCCTGAAATCATAGAATTTTACTCAAGAACAAAGTTAATTACTTGTATAAAATTTGAGATATTGAATAAGTCTTTTAAAAATTAAAAATGAGTTTTTTCCTTGAAGTTACTCGAGATTTTATTAATATTTAATTTTGAAAAATAATCATTAAATCATTATGCCATTCAAAATATAAGAAAAAGCTAGCAACTTTAATATCTACACCCTGTTTAAATGCATATATGATTTAATTTGCTACAACATATGAAGTTAAATAATTGGAAACACTTTGTAATAATCATTTTCTATAGTCACCTTTTGTTATGTAGTATTAACACTAACAGAGTAAATTCATGATGACGAGAGTAACTCAATATCGATTTATGACTAGTTCGTGTAAAGCATACACAACGACAAACATATAACAATGACTATGAGAATGGCAAGTGCAAAAATGTTGATGTGAAGAGGATACAAGTGGTGTCGAATCAAGGGTGAGAATAATGAGAACTTGAGGTTAGATTGACAAGAAAAAAGTGTGAGAATGAGAGAAACAAATAAGGTGAAAGAAAAATAGTTTTGGAGACAAACAACCAATGCTTAATGGGACTATTTTCATGGATTCTACAAGGAAAAAATATAGAAAAAGAAATCATTTTCTTATAACATCTAATGCATAAAATCTAGTTTAGAATTTAAGATTTCGAAAGTGCATTAAATTCTACTTACAAAATAGACAAATGTACTAATATGATAAAATATCCCTTTTATGTTTTTTTTGTATATATATATTTAATAGTTAAATTGATTAGACATTTTAAATTTAACAAATTAACATAGTATTTTATTTAAAAATAAATGTTAATAAACTACTACATAAAAAAAAACATAGGACTAAACATGTTTATATGACGTACGTAGTCTACGAAACCTTAATTATGATTTGTTAAGAAATTATTGTCAGAGTTTTTCATTTGTCCTCTTTCATTCGCTTTGTTCGTAACCATTTTTCAGCTCCAATGATTAGCCGACAATTTCCACTGTTCTTCTGGCGTCTGTCCTAGATGATTGAAAGCAAAATATGGTTTTCAAATAACAAGTTGAAATTGAAATTCAAAGAGTAATTTTATTTATATAATAATGAATTATGCATAACGAAGAGAGATAAGGAAAAAGTATATATGAATAAGAAATACAAATTATGTTAAATTTAATCAATAAATATATTAGAATCATAATAAATATTATTTTTCTTAAATATACTATTTTATATGAAATTCATTTTATGTGTTCAGAACTGAGTATATATATGTATAAAGTTTAAAACTTACTTTGAGGGATCTCTTATATTAGACTTTTTTTTTTAACCACTTATGTTTATTTTAAAATAATAGTTTTTTGCTCTACAAATTTTATATTTTTAGTTATTTTATTAATAACATATTTAATTAAGTCCCTGAATTTTTATAATACAATAACTTAACTTTTTTCAAAAATTGTAATCTAAGTATTTAACTTTTAAAAAAATGTAATAATATAGTAGAAAGTAATCTTGTATATAATTGCGTTTTTGAAAATTTAATAGAGTAAATTAAATATTTTATTAATATTAAAATGAAATTGAATAAAATAAAGAATAATATACCTACAAAAGTGATTAAGGTTGAGGTTTCAAGTTGAAATAATATACTAAAAATAACAAGGAGTGGGGTCCACGGTAAGTGTATGGGCTAAAATTAACCAAGGATGTGACTTAGGGAAAAAAGTTGGAATTGAAATATAACATTGATTGATGCATACATACTCATATTTAGTTGCTAAAACTTCAAAAGAGCTTTCAGAAATGCAAAGCATCATGATGACGAGCCATTTTCATTGATAATGACTCGGTAACTAATTTCCCCCCTTACCCTTCCTTTCCTTCTTTGCCATTTCCTTATCCATATATCCTTCCTTCAACAATAGCTACTGCTAGTGCCATAATCTAACCAAAAATATTCTCTTTTCTTTCTTTCTCCCTCTCGTTTTGACTTTTTCCAAGATTTCCTTAGATATATTGCGCTACAAAAGTAACTTTTTTTCGTAATTAAGTAAACCATAAAACATGTGGGCATAAAAATTGACGCAGGTATAATGCAGTGAATACGTCATAGTTCACAGTAGAGAACTGGAATTGATATTTGATAGTAAGGACAAAGATCCACCACTTCTTCAACAATTGGATTCCCGATCCTATCGCAAGCTATAAGCTCGGTGATTGTAATGATTTCTTTCAATATTTTTTCCAAAAGCACTTCCAAGTGCTCTGAGCATGATCATTATCAGTTTATTTTTTGTCACTGTTTTTTCGAATTAATTGACTCTAAGTATATTCTCTTCACAAGGACACATTTTCATGTCCCCTATTCTCTGTTGCATTGCTATTCCCTCTTTAATTTAGATCAACCCAACAAACACAAAAGTTATAAAAAATGTTAAACCTCTAACTCCATTCAATAAAAAATATTTAAACACAACGTGTGTTTGGTTTGCGATTGTAAACCTACAAACGTCCGTTCAATGAAATACATACTTTTTAAGTTGTAACTTTTACGTTTTGAAAGTGGAAACTCCCGTGTACGTTGATGCAAACGGTTTTCGAACAGACCATAAATAATTTTTCAGTGGATAATGTCGTGACTCACAGTGCCAAACACATCCTAAATCATTCACCAGATTCCGTGGCTCAGAGAGGTGATGAAACTCAGGCACCTAACGGCGTTAAGGTGCAAATAGGGTTTAAATTAAGTGATGTGACACTGGTTAATCCAAGTTATAAAGTGGGGGACAAAAAAAGAAGACAAGGAACGAGAACAGGAAATTTAAATAATTAAATCCTTTGGTATAAGAGCATACTTTTTGTTAACCAAGTTGAGGTTCTTATTGAATTTCATAAACTATATATATATTTTGAAGGGGTTTCTGTTTGATTTGAGGATATTGGTAGACAGCATGCAATTAGATGGAAGGCAGAAGAAGAGAGAAAGCAGTGGAGTGGAACTAACTACGTTCAATGATCAGAGACTACGTTACGTATAACATTATTCATCTTGTTTGTTGTTGGTCGGTCATGCATGTAGCAAATATGTCAACGTGAATAGGAGGAAGGATTCTCTTTCATTCTCCAACCATTATTGTTTATCAAACAGTGATCTCCAACAAAGCAAACAAAAATGGAAATGGCTCTTCCCACACAGCAATTTCGCTTTCAATTTCCCTTATGGAATACATACCTTTCTCTTTCTGACATGCTGCAGTATGTGCTTGTGCAGCTTTGTTGAGACAAAAATGTTGACCAATGAACGTAAATGGAGACCAACATGCATAGGGAAAATTTGATATATATAATAATAATAATAATAATATCAACAGGGGTAGGGTACCCCTTCATTAAATTTATCAGCGTTAGGGACCATACAAGACCTTTATATATTCAATGATAAAATTGAATGACGAATTTGTGGCAGACACTGATTGTGATATATATTGACCTCTCTGCACCATGGTTTGAAGCTCGGCAAACCAACCATGAAAGACTGATACCACTTGTCGCAGCTACAACTTCGCCAGAGAAAATTTCTGCCACACGATGGCTAAGATGTAAAAAATCCATTCAAAGAGTTACGAGTTTGTACAAAATGAAAAATTCCTCGCCAGGATAAGCTTAAAATAATCATTGCTTTGTTTTGACAAAAAGGAAAAAAGGAATAGGGTTTTATGCATATATTATATGTTATTACAAGAAGAAATGTACGGCATTAACCAAAAGTTGACATCAATCATATCTCGAGGCACACTAAGCCGTTGATTGGTTGGAGTGATTTGACGAGTGTGAAAAAGGAGGAATTTGAAGAGAAATGAAGATAAAATTAAAGTTGTTTGGATGAATGGAAAGTGAAAGGAAAGTTTATGAAAAATTGTGAATGATTTGATTGATATGAGATATAAAAATTATAAATTTAATTGATTATTTAAGAAAATTACCATTTTACCTTTTGTATAAAATAAGGTTCAAATTATTATAAATATAATTTTTTAATTAATTATCCATATTTTAACATTGATTATATATTTAAAAGAAAAAACAAATTTAAAAGTGTTTGTAATTGGAAACAAATTTAAAAAATTAACTTTTTTTAAATAGTTATTAAAAATTATATAAATAAACAATTACAAAATTATTTACATTACATATCCATAAAAAAATAATTTTGACATATTAAATAAATTATTTGACTAATAATTAAATAATTATAAAATATAAAATAATAATTAATATCGACTAATAATAACAAATAATTATGAAAGTTTTTTAAGTGATATCGAATATAATTATAATTATATTCAAATTTTTTTTCAAATAATTAATTATAATCGATTAGTTTTTTAAATAATTGATTAGAATTGATTAGTTTTTCAAATAATAAATTATAATCGATTAATTTCTCAAATATAAATTAAATTAAAATAAAAAAATTTATTTTTCAATTATATATTATAAAAATTATAATTATATAATTAAAAAAATATATCTATATAATTTTATAATGTTTTATATAAAATTTATAGTTTTAAATATAGTTTTAAAAAGAAGTATGTATTTATTAGATTAATAATATATTTAGAATTATGGTTGAAAGTAGTAAAATATAATTTTTATTTGTGTGATTAAACTTTTTAAATTTTTTACTTTATTTGATATTGTAATATTTTTTTATAAGTGACCCATATATGAATAATTAATTAGAATAAATTAGAATAAATGTTAACCGATCTTATAAATTAATTATATATATATATATATTTTTTTTTTGCGTAAATTAGAATAATAATTATCAACTTGAAAATAATTTATATTTAATATATATATATATATATTCTAAAATATAATTTTATTTTATTTCTATAATATATATATAAATGAAAATAAGTTATATTTTGAAATATATATTTTATATTATAGTAATTAAAATAAATTATATTTTAGAATATATATATATATATATATATATATATATATATATATATACTAGTTAGTTTTGCTTTCTTATAAAAAAAAATCTATTTAGGATTAGATAGCGGTTCTATATTTAACCGCTATCTCAAACGCTTGTTAGATAGCGGTTCTCCATTTAACCGCTATCTAAAACCTTTGAGATAGCGGTTAACGTGGAACCGCTATCATATATCAGATGTCCAGACTTATTATGATCGATTAAATTTTAAAATGATCGATTATATTCGAAATTTTTTTCAAATAATAAATTATAATCGATTAATTTTTTAAATAATTGATTAGAATTGATTAGTTTTTCAAATAATAGATTATAATTGATTAATTTCTCAAATATACATTAAATTAAAATAAAAAATTTATTTTTCAATTATATATTATAAAAATTATAATTATATAATTAAAAAAATATATCTATATAATTTTATAATGTTTTATATAAAATTTATAGTTTTAAATATAGTTTTAAAAAGAAGTATGTATTTATTAGATTAATAATATATTTAGAATTATGGTTGAAAGTAGTAAAATATAATTTTTATTTGTGTGATTAAACTTTTTAAATTTTTTACTTTATTTGATATTGTAATATTTTTTTATAAGTGACCCATATATGAATAATTAATTAGAATAAATTAGAATAAATGTTAACCGATCTTATAAATTAATTATATATATATATATATACATATTTTTTTTTTGCGTAAATTAGAATAATAATTATCAACTTGAAAATAATTTATATTTAATATATATATATTCTAAAATATAATTTTATTTTATTTCTATAATATATATATAAATGAAAATAAGTTATATTTTGAAATATATATTTTATATTATAGTAATTAAAATAAATTATATTTTAGAATATATATATATATATATATATATATATATATACTAGTTAGTTTTGCTTTCTTATAAAAAAAAATCTATTTAGGATTAGATAGCGGTTCTATATTTAACCGCTATCTCAAACGTTTGTTAGATAGCGGTTCTCCATTTAACCGCTATCTAAAACCTTTGAGATAGCGGTTAACGTGGAACCGCTATCATATATCGATGTCCAGACTTATTATGATCGATTAAATTTTAAAATGATCGATTATATTCAAAATTTTTTTCAAATAATAAATTATAATCGATTAATTTTTTAAATAATTGATTAGAATTGATTAGTTTTTCAAATAATAGATTATAATTGATTAATTTCTCAAATATACATTAAATTAAAATAAAAAATTTATTTTTCAATTATATATTATAAAAATTATAATTATATAATTAAAAAAATATATCTATATAATTTTATAATGTTTTATATAAAATTTATAGTTTTAAATATAGTTTTAAAAAGAAGTATGTATTTATTAGATTAATAATATATTTAGAATTATGGTTGAAAGTAGTAAAATATAATTTTTATTTGTGTGATTAAACTTTTTTAATTTTTTACTTTATTTGATATTGTAATATTTTTTTATAAGTGACCCATATATGAATAATTAATTAGAATAAATTAGAATAAATGTTAACCGATCTTATAAATTAATTATATATATATATATATATATATTTTTTTTTGCGTAAATTAGAATAATAATTATCAACTTGAAAATAATTTATATTTAATATATATATATTCTAAAATATAATTTTATTTTATTTCTATAATATATATATATAAATGAAAATAAGTTATATTTTGAAATATATATTTTATATTATAGTAATTAAAATAAATTATATTTTAGAATATATATATATATATATATATATATATATATATATATATATATATATACTAGTTAGTTTTGCTTTCTTATAAAAAAAAATCTATTTAGGATTAGATAGCGGTTCTATATTTAACCGCTATCTCAAACGTTTGTTAGATAGCGGTTCTCCATTTAACCGCTATCTAAAACCTTTGAGATAGCGGTTAACGTGGAACCGCTATCATATATCGATGTCCAGCTTATTATGATCGATTAAATTTTAAAATGATCGATTATATTCGAAATTTTTTCAAATAATAAATTATAATCGATTAATTTTTTAAATAATTGATTAGAATTGATTAGTTTTTCAAATAATAGATTATAATTGATTAATTTCTCAAATATACATTAAATTAAAATAAAAAATTTATTTTTCAATTATATATTATAAAAATTATAATTATATAATTAAAAAAATATATCTATATAATTTTATAATGTTTTATATAAAATTTATAGTTTTAAATATAGTTTTAAAAAGAAGTATGTATTTATTAGATTAATAATATATTTAGAATTATGGTTGAAAGTAGTAAAATATAATTTTTATTTGTGTGATTAAACTTTTTTAATTTTTTACTTTATTTGATATTGTAATATTTTTTTATAAGTGACCCATATATGAATAATTAATTAGAATAAATTAGAATAAATGTTAACCGATCTTATAAATTAATTATATATATATATATATATATTTTTTTTTGCGTAAATTAGAATAATAATTATCAACTTGAAAATAATTTATATTTAATATATATATATATATATATATATATTCTAAAATATAATTTTATTTTATTTCTATAATATATCTATAAATGAAAATAAGTTATATTTTGGAATATATATTTTATATTATAGTAATTAAAATAAATTATATTTTAGATATATATATATATATATATATATATATATATATATATATATATATATATATATATATATTAGTTAGTTTTGCTTTCTTATAAAAAAAATCTATTTAGGATTAGATAGCGGTTAAATATTTAACCGCTATCTAAAACGTATTTTAGATAGCGGTTCTCCATTTAACCGCTATCTAAAACCTTTTGAGATAGCGGTTAACGTGGAACCGCTATCATATATCAGTGTCCAGCTTATTATGATCGATTAAATTTTAAAATGATCGATTATATTCGAAATTTTTTTCACTGTTTTGAGTCTATTAGTTACAATTGATAAATTGAACGAATATTTTAAATCAATTTTAAGGATTCTGTACGAAGTACATGTTTGCATATACTAGTGTCAACAATAGTTTTTTTTTGGGTCCAATTTACAGTTTTGGTTTGATTAAATTGCCTGACATTTTTTTCACTATTCACGACAAGCATGTGCAGAGTCAGAAGCTCTCTGAAGAAGCATCTTATGCCAAAGAACTGGCCTCTGCTGCTGCTGTGGAGTTGAAGAACTTAGCTGGGGAAGTTACCAAACTTTCATTGCAGAATGCAAAGTTAGAGAAGGAATTGATGGCTGCACGAGACCAGGCCAACACTAGAAATGTTGTTGGACATTTCAATTTGCATGCACGCACCAGTGAATCTTGCAGAGTGAGGGTAAGTTGGACATTTCAATTTGTCCAGGGGGCTTTCATCTCATTTCTTCGTGCATCAGCGAAGAACCACTTTCTCCTCTCTCCCGCTTTTCCTCGCTTTCATTTCGTCGCATTTTTGTTCAATCAAACGTGTGTCATCCTCGTGCTTCTCTCGTCGTGAACAGTACATCAGTGGAAACAAACAGGGGGTAAGAGTTAAAACTAAACACTCGTTGCTCCTCTCAAGTTTCACTAAAGTTTCATATAGTATATGAATTAGAAAATCATAAACCATTTGCCTTCAAAAAATTTCTATTAATTAAAAATTTTCATATTTTGTGTGGCTTTTTTTTATAAAAAATCGCAAGATTTTAGAAAATTCATAAATTATATCTTTGTCTTTTTTTTTTTAAGTTTTAATTTACTCAAAACAAACTTTACAATTACGAATGTCTCTATCAACCAAACTCACAAAGAAAATAACCATAACGAAGTGTATGTTGAGAATAATTCTTAAATCCATAGAAATAGGGTGTGGTGTAAAATAGGAAAGTCTGTTAGTAAAAAAAGCAATTACTGGTTGTATAAAAGACTGTGTGCCAAGTGAATATTAATCCTGTTACAAATTCATTTTACAAAAACTCATATCTTATCTCTTTCTCTCTAATCTCTCTAATCTCCAACATTTGGTATCTCAGAGCGAGGTTGATCAGGGACGCTGCAACCAGAGAACGTGATTTCGCTGAGAATTAGAACAAATCAAGTGCTTCAATTATGACAGGTGTGAACGGTGGCAATTTGATGGGAAACCTTCCAGTTCTTGACGGATCAAATTGGGAGCGATGGAATGTCCAGATGCGAGTGGTGTTTGGGTTCAAAGACGTTCAAGATCTGGTAGAGATTGGTTACCCTGAATTGGAGAAGAATGCCACAGAAGCCCAAAAGCAATCTTACAAAGATTCAAGAAAACGTGATTGCAAAGCCCTGTTTCTGATCCATCAGAGCCTTGACAATCGCCACTTTGAGAAGATTGCTTCGGCCATGAATGCGAAACAAGCCTGGGACATGCTTGAGAAGTGCTATGCCGGTGATGAGAAGCTCAAGAAGGTAAAATTACAAACTCTGAAGCGTCAATTTATTGTGAATTCAATGCGTGGCTGTGGTGGCAAGATTACTGATCAAGAAGTGGTTGAGAAAGTAATGCGAACCCTAAACTCAAAATTCGATTACATTGCTGTTGCAATAGAAGAATCAAAGGATCTTTTTGCAGTTTCAGTTCAAGAACTCCAGGGATCACTAGAGGCGCATGAGCAGAGGGTGCTTGAAAGAGATTCTGATATGTCTGAACAAGCATTACAAGCGAGGGTGAATAAGAAGTCTGGTGGAGATTGGAGGAAGAACAAGAAAGTGAAGAAACAGTGGAGTGATGACTCAGACTCTACAAAAGGAAAAAATAGTGGTGATCACAGTAATGCAGAATCATCAAAGAAGGGTGGCTGGAAGAAAAATAGTGGGAAGAAAACTTTTGACAAGAGAAAAGTCAAATGTTTTAACTGTGACAAACTTGGTCACTTTGCAGACGAGTGCTGGTCAAAGAAGGAAAAAAAAGAAGAACAATGGTGAAGAGGCTCATGTGGTACAAGAAGGAGATGATGTTGAGCCAGACACAGTATTATTGATGGCTACAACATGTGAGGAGGATCAAAACAGTGAAGACTTTTGGTATTTGGACACTGGCTGTTCGAACCATATGACTGGCCATAGAGAATGGCTAGTTGATCTTAAAAATCATAAGAAGAGCAAGGTAAAATTTGGGGATCACAATACAGTCATTGCAGAAGGAGTAGGCAACATTGTTGTGAAAGGCAAGGATGGTAGGACTGTTGTGGTACAGGATGTTCTGTATGTTCCAGAAATGAAGTGCAACCTATTAAGCCTTGGTCAATTAATGGAAAAAGGATTTACTGCAGTCATGGAGAATGAACACCTGAGTCTTTTTGATGCAAGTAAGAGACGAGTCTTGAAAGCTCCCTTGGCCAGAAACAGGACCTTTCAAGTAAGTATCAAAGCCTCTGAGGTGCAGTGTATGAAGACCACAACAGCAGAGAGTGATATTTGGCTTTGGCATTCAAGGTATGGGCACTTGAATTTTAAAAGTATGCAGCAGTTAAAGTCACAGAATATGGTGTTAGGAATTCTTGAAATTGTAATGCCAGAGAAGATATGTGAAAAATGTGTAGTTGGTAAGCAGCCTAGGAATTCCTTTAAGACTCAACTGAAGATGAGAGCTAGAAGTGCATTGGCTGTTGTATACTCTGATGTTTGTGGTCCTTTTTGAAGAGGAATCTTTGGGTGGAAATAGATACTTCGTGTCATTTGTGGATGAATACAGCAGAATGTTGTGGTTATTTCAGATTAAACACAAGAATGAGGTATTCGAGGTGTTCAAAAAGTGGAAACAGAGTGTTGAAAAAGAAAGTGAGAAATCAGTCAAAGTACTTAAGACTGATGCAGGAGGGGAATTCACCTCAACTGTTTTTGAGAAGTTATGTGAAGAAGAGGGGATAAAGCATGAAGTGACACCACCTTATACTCCTCAACATAATGGGGTGGCAGAGAGGAGAAACAGGACAGTACTGGACATGATTAGGTGCATGCTGAGAGAGAAAAAGCTGCCTAAGTGTTTTTGGGGAGAAGCTGCTAGTACGGCTGCCTATATTCTGAATAAGTGTCCAATAAAGCAACTGAGTCAAGTACTAGAAGCTGTGTGGACCAAGAGGAGACCAAGTGTGAAGCACCTGCGGATATTTGGCTCACTGTGCTATAAGCACATTCCAGATGAAAAAAGAAGAAAACTGGAAGATAAGGGTGAAGCAACTATCCTGGTTGGATATCACAGCACAGGTGGATACAGGTTATACAATCCAAGGAATCGGAAGATTGAAGTTAGCAGAGATGTAGTGGTGATAGAAACTGACTGCTGGAATTGGAGTAATACAGTAAAATCAGGATCATGCAGGTCTGGTAATGTGCAGATTGAATCGAGTGATGAAGATTATGAACCAGTAGTACTCCAACCTGAAGAAAGAATTGAGCATACAGAGGTGAGGAAATCTCAAAGATAGAAATCAGTATCAACAAGACTCAGTGACTATGAGGTGGTAAGAGATGATCAAGTCAATAGTGAAGGTGAACTAGTACATTTTGCACTCATGTCTGATGCTGAGCCATTAAACTTTAAAGAAGCATTAGGAGAACCTGTGTGGAAGGAGGCTATGGTTGATGAACTAAGATCAATAGAGAAGAATGGAACATGGGAGTTGGTTGACCTACCCAATAACAAGAGGCCAATAGATGTCAAGTGGGTGTTTAAGTTGAAGCTGAAGCCAGATGGGACAGTGTTAAAGCATAAGGCCAGATTGGTGGCAAGGGGGTTCTTGCAAAAAGAAGGGATTGATTACATGGAGGTCTTTGCACCAGTTGCAAGACTTGAAACTATAAGGCTGGTAGTAGCACTTGCTAACTCAAAAGGCTGGTTATTACATCAAATGGATGTAAAATCAGCATTCTTAAATGGAATGCTTGAAGAAGAAGTGTATGTCACACAACCTCCAGGTTTTATGATTAAAGGGGCTGAACAGAAAGTGTTGAGACTGAGAAAGGCTCTTTATGGGCTGAAGCAAGCTCCTAGGGCTTGGAATAAACGAATTGACCAGTATTTGAAGTACTTGGGCTTCAACAACTGTACAAGGGAGCATGGTGTGTATGTAAGGAACAAAAGTGCTGAAATTCTGATAATCTGTTTGTATGTAGATGATCTACTAGTCACTGGAACTAGTCCACAACTGATAGAGAAGTTTAAGGAAAGCATGAAAGCAGAGTTTGAAATGACACATTTGGGGCAACTTTCTTTCTTCCTCGGAATGGAATTTGTCTTAACTGAAAAGGGATTTTTTCTGCATCAAAGAAAGTATGTTTCAGAGATACTGAAGAAGTTCAACATGGCCAATTGTAATCCAGCAATGACTCCTGCAGAAACTTCCTTGAAACTTGGAACAGCAAGTGATGATAAGAAAGTGGACAACACCTTATACATGTTAGAATCGCGCAGCGGAATGTTCGCGTGGTCGGACAAAAACCAAGAGGGGGGGGGGGGTGAATTGGATTTTTAATAAAAATTAGGTTTTCAAAATTTCCCCCAAATTTTACCGATTAAAAACTGCGTAAATGTAAATAGAGAAGAGTAGAGAAGATTACACAGTAGGTTTATACTGGTTCGGATCAAAAGACCCTACGTCTAGTTGCTAATCACTCAAAAGAGGATTAACGCTGTCACTAAGAACAAATTGTTACAAACAGATTACAAATGAACAGATAAAGATCAGAAAACACCTCTCTTGAAATCCACAAGAGATGAAGAACAGCTGTTCCCTAGAGACGGCACAACACACAATCCACTAAGAACTCCACTTAGTGATTCTTATCGCTTCTAGCCTCACACCAGGTTCCAAAAGCCCCCTTTCCTTGCAACAAACAGCTTCTCGGCACTCACAGACACTTAACTTTTGTATGGAAAGAGTTGTTCTTATTTTCTCGAGTGCCAAAGCAGAGTTTAAGTAGGGAAATTTGGGTTTAGGAATTGGGGATTTCGAAACTAGGGTTCTTGGTAATTGGGTTTTCGAAAATAGGGTTAATTTGAAATTTAAAATGAAAAACAGATCGAAATAATCGATTATTTGGAGTGATAATCGATTAAAACAGAGCCAAATACGTCGAACCCAAACCTCTCTGGATTAATCGATTATTTGGTGAAATAATCGATTATCTCAGATCGGATCAAGTACAAAACAATCGATTATTTTGTTGTTTTAATCGATTAAAACAGTGAGTTTGTATAGAAAGTGTTTTCTCACTGTTTTAATCGATTATTTACCTATATAATCGATTAAAGCCGAGCCTAAATGATAAATTTGAGCTTTTTGAAGCTTTTAAGTTACGGACTATGTAACTGGCTATCTTAGACTCTAAAAATACAGACTCAATCTTAAATAAAACAGAGTTATTACAATACAATTATCACCAATCTTCAATCTTCAATATTCTAAGTCTTTAGTTCTTGGATCATCATCAAAATCCATTCTTCATATTCATCAAGTGCAACATCAAGTCCTTGAATTGTCAACAATCTCCCCTTTTTGATGATGATCAAAATTTTCTTTTAAAGCCCTTTGTAATAACCTCGTTTTATCCGTCATACTAACAAACACATTAAACATACCAGATAAAATTTAAAATTGAATCATAGGCTTTAAATTTTTCTCCCCTATTTTGATTATAATCAAAAAGAACTCTGCAACATCAATCATAAGAGCTCCCCCTCAAAATATGCATAAGTTAGAGAAAGCTCCCCCTCAATTATAAAGCATCAAATTTTATTTCACAATCATTCAACCATTACAACATCAAGACAATAACAAAAGAAAATACTTTGATTCTCTATATCGAGATAGCTTTAATCGATTATTTCTAGCAAATAATCGATTGTCGGAGGCATTTAATCGATTATTTCACGAAATAATCGATTATTCCAGAGGAGAATACCCTGCTTTTGGACGTTTTGAGAAAAAATAATCGATTATTACTTCCAATAATCGATTATTCCAGAGGCTATATCAAGTTTTTAAGGTTTTTACACATTATAACCTATGAATATCCTACAACACGAATTTTAACATAACAATCATCCAAAAACAGATCAAATTAAGCAGAATTTAAGCTATTTCTAATATCCCTAAGTCTCTTCTAAGATCATAGAATCTATCCTTTGGTAGAGGCTTAGTAAATATATCTCGCTAATTGACGTTTAGTGTCTACATACTCTATCTTACAGTTTCCTTTGCTGATATTATCTCTTAAAAAGTGATGTCTAATCTCAATATGTTTAGTCCTAGAGTGCATTACTGGATTCTTAGTTAGATTGATTGCACTCGTATTATCACACATTAAGGGTATGTCATTTAAATATATACTATAATCCTCTAACTGTTGTTTCATCCACAGAATTTGAGCACAACAACTACCTGCTGCAATATATTCAGCTTCAGTGGTAGATAAAGCTACACATGCTTGTTTCTTAGAATGCCATGATATTAAGGATGAACCTAACAAATGACATGTCCCACTAGTGCTTTTCCTATCAATTTTACATCCACCATAATCAGCATCGAATATCCTAATAAACTAATACAAGCATCGACGGATACCACAAGCCAAACCCAAGTAGTTCCTTTTAAGTATTTTAAAATATGTTTTACTGCAATTAGGTGAGATTCTTTAGGACAAGCCCGAAACCTAGCACACACACAGCACGTAATGCATAATATCGAGTCTACTAGCGTTAAGTATAATAGTGATCCTATCATACCTCTATACATAGTTTGATTAACTTCCAAACCTGATTCATCCTTGTCTAGATAGCATGAAGTTCCCATGGGTGTGTTAGCTTCCTTTGAGATGTTCATACCAAACTTTTTGAGAATCTCCTTGCAGTATTTAGTTTGAGAGATGAAAGTGTCATCTTTAAGTTGCTTGATTTGAAGTCCAAGGAAGAATGTTAATTCTCCCATCATAGACATTTCAAACTCTCCCTACATAATCTTAGCAAATTCTGGCCACAGGAGCATAAGTTTCATCATAATCTATACCTTCCTCCTGACAATAGCCTTTTGCAACAAGTCTGACTTTATTCTTTGTTATATTACCATCTTCATCAAGCTTATTTCTGAATACCCATTTAGTTCCAATAACTTGATGTGACTCTTCTCTTGGGATTAGTTCCCAGACTTGATTCCTTTCAAATTGGTTAAGTTCTTCTTGCATGACTATGCACCATTGATCATCTTTAAGTGCTTCCTCAATGTTTTTAGGTTCAATCTGTGACACAAAAGCAACATGACATACGTAAATTATTCATATTTCTAGTTCTTACCCCTTTTGAGATGTCCCCTATAATGTTGTCCATTGAGAGTCCTCTAGGTGATTGCCATTCTTTTGCTAATTGAGGAGTTTGAGAAGGCACATTATCTTCCAAGTATAATTCATCAAGGGCCTCTCTTATATATTCATCATCACCTGCAAGTCTTTTATTTGACTCAAGAGGATTTCCCCAAGGTCTACAATCTCATCAAAGGTAACATGTATAGATTCTTCTATATTCAAAGTTCTCCTATTAAACACTCTATATGCCTTGCTAGTTAAAGAATAACCTAGAAAAATGCCCTCATCGGCTTTTGAGTCAAATTTTCCTAGATTGTCCTTTCCATTATTTAGCACAAAACATTTACATCCAAAAATCTTTAAATGAGCAACATTAGGTTTTCTACCATTAAACAATTCATATGGAGTTGATTTTATAATTGACCTAATGAGCATTCTATTTAAAACATAGCATGCAAGTGCTAACCGCATCAGCCCAAAAATATTTTGGAACATTAGATTCATTTAACATAGTTCTTGCAAGTTCCTCTAATGACCTATTTTTCCTCTCAACTACACCATTTTGTTGGGAGTCCTAGGAGCAGAAAAGTTATGTAATATACCATTTTCCTCACAATAATTCTCAAACTTTTCATTTTGAAACTCACCACCATGGTCACTTCTTAAAACTTTAATTCTTAGGTCTTTCTCATTTTGTATTTGTTTAGCAAACTTTCTAAAGACCTTAAAAGCTTCACTTTTCATAGTTAGGAAAAATGTTCAAGTGTACCTAGAGTAATCATCAACAATTACAAGTCCATAATAATTTCCACCAAAGCTTTTTATCCTAGAAGGTCCAAATAAATCTAAATGTAATAATTCTAGGGGTTTTGAAGTGGAAATCACATTCTTTGATTTAAATGATGATTTAACTTGTTTACCTTTTTGGCATGCATCACACAATCTATCTTTTTCAAATTTCAATTTAGGCAATCCAATAACTAAGTCTTTTGATATCAATTTATTCAAATGATGCATGTTTATATGAGCCGCTCTTTTATGCCATAACCAAGGGTTTTCTTCCTTAGCAACTAAACATGTTATACTAGACTCATGTAAACAATCCAAATCAATCAAATATATATTGTTATGCCTAATGCCTTTTAATTCTACTTTTTCGAATCTATTAAATGTATGGTGCAAAATTGGCTTTCAAAAGTTACCTTGAATCCTTTGTCACACAATTGGCTTAAGCTAAGAAGGTTATGCTTTAGCCCATCAACAAGAAGCACATCCTTAATCTCCAATGTGTTTGCACCACCTATGTTTCCAATTCCGAGAATCTTCCCTTTGTTGTTATCCCCATAAGTCACATATCCTTGTTCTTTGGCTTTGAAACTTACAAATTTCGTTTTATCTCCAAGTCATATGTTTTGAGCATCCACTATCAAGATACCACATAGACTTCTTTGATTTGGAAGTTTCCTACAACACAAGAACATATAAACTTAGGTCCCCACAACTTTTGGGTCCTTGGGGTTAGAGACATAACAATCTATTTAAATACTGCAAAACTTCTTTTAATTAATCTGCTGGTTTAATTAATCTGTTAAAAGATTCTTTTAATCTGTTAAAAGTGCAGTTTTAATCTGTTAAAACATCTTTTAATCGATTAAAACGCAGTGTAGAAATTTTTTTTTAAGTTGTTTTAATCGATTGAAACGAGTTTTTAATCGATTAAAAGAGTTCTGATCGGTCATAACTAAATTCTGATCGATCATAACTGATTCTGACCGGTCATATTAAAAATCTGATCGATCATCCTGACCCTTTAAGTGATTTTAATCGATTGAAACGTGTTTTAATCGATTGAAAAGAATTCTGATCGCTTATAATTAAAATCTGATCGATCACATTTGATTTCTAAATGGTTTTAATCGATTAAAAACAAGTTGTATCGATTAAAATACTGTAAAAACACTTCTTTGAACATTCTAAGTGATTTTATTTGGTTCTTTCAAAACTGCATCATTTAAAAACATGTTTTAAGGAAGCTTTTGTAAAAATACTTTGTTTTTAGTTGTTTAAAACAATTTTAGAGGCTTTTCGCAAAAATCTTTAAGTGAAGAACCTTCATGCAATAGAAAAGATAAAATGTTTTTACCTAATCATTCTGTTTAAAACATACTAACTGATCCATTTTCTTTGAATAAATACAAGATACAAATAGTTCATTTAACTATAGGAACCCAAATATATTTTCCTTTAGGAACTCCAAAATGTTTAATTTTACACTTATTTGAGGTATGACCTTGTTTCATACAATAAAAACATGCTTTTGATGTAGCTATGGAATAAGATGCATTATTTACATGACATGCTCTAGTTCCTTTTTCTACCCATATTCTTTTCTTTTTAGGTTTACTCTTTTTCAAAGGAACTCTTTGATTTACATTATTTTGAGCAATTACCATTTCATGCTTCCTAAGATCATCAATTTCTTTTTCGGCTTTGTCAAGCAAATGGTTAAGAATATCTATGTCATATTCATGCTCTTTACAATTTGCACAAGCTAAGTCCTTATTCTCATCTAAGCATACAATTTTCGTATTAGCTACCTCCTTTTCTTCTAAACATGCAATTTTCAATTTTAAGGACTCATTTTCCTTTTCGGATCTTCTTAGATTTTTCCTTACAACTTTAAATTCGTTTTTCATATCCATAAATGCAGTAAATAACTCATTATAAGCATTTTGCAATTCATCATGGTCATTTTCTTCACTAGAGGATGAATCGGAATCACTAACCTCAAAATCCGAAGAAATTTTGTCATTTGCCATTAAGCAATTGTTTGCTTCTATTTCCGAGTCGCTTGATTCTGAATTTGAATCACTCGTCATCCCAAGCAATATATGCTTTCTTCTTGAATTGCTTTTTGCCCTTGTGTTCATCATTTTTCTTGTTTGGGCATTCGGTCTTTATATGCCCCGCTTCACCACAACCAAAGCATTTTATATTAACGTAAGAATTTTCTTTTACCTTTCCCTTACCTTTGAAAGGATGTCTTCCTTTTGCTTTCATCATCTTGGTGAACTTCTTTATAAAAAGACTCATTTCTTCTTCATCAATTTCTGAGTCTTCTTCTTCTTCTTCTTCTTCTTATTTTTGCTTTTTGAAATCTCGGTCTTGAAAGCTAGGTTCTTCTTTTGATATTGACCCTCTTCCTCATTTAGTCTTCCAAGGTCAAGTTCATGCTCCCTAAGCTTTCCAAATAACGCCGCCATAGACATAGTGACAAGATTTTGTGACTCCGAGATGGCCGTCACCTTTGGTTGCCATTTCCTATCCAGAGATTTCAAAATTTTAACATTTAATTCATCAACGTCAAAAATTTTACCTAGTCCGATGAGATGGTTCACGATATGAGTGAAACGTTTCGTACGTCAAATATCGTTTCGCCTGGTTGCATCCGAACATCTCGTATTCTTGGATTAAAGAATTTTTACGTGCTCTTTGACGTCGTCGGCTCCTTCATGGGTCACCCTTAGCATTTCCCACATTTCCTGTGCACTTTTACAAACCGAAATTCTATAAAATTCATCAAGGGTTAGAGCAGATGAAATAATGTTTCTAGCCCTAACATCAAATTGTGCTTTTCGACTTTCTTCTGCAGTCCATCTAGAAATAGGTTTAAGAACGTCAACACCGTTCTCGTAATTTTAGGAACAAATGGACCGTTTAAAATTGCGTCCCAAACGCCTCTATCAACAGTACTCTAAAAATATTTGCATACGTACCTTCCAAAAAGGATAATTTTGACCCGCAAAAAGTGGGGGTCTCGTTGATAGACGCACCTTCGGCAAAAGTTTGATTTTGTCCTGCCATTTTCGAAAATATTTGAATGACTATCAAAGCAAGCTCGATACCACTTGTTAGAATCGCGCAACGGAATGTTCGCGTGGTCTGGACAAAAACCAAGAGGGGGGTGAATTGGATTTTTAATAAAAATTAGGTTTTCAAAATTTTCCCCAAATTTTACCGATTAAAAACTCGCGTAAATGTAAATAGAGAAGAGTAGAGAAGATTACACAAGAGGTTTATACCGGTTCGGATCAAAAGACCCTACGTCCAGCTTGCTAATCACTCAAAAGAGGATTAACGCTGTCACTAAGAACAAATTGTTACAAACAGATTACAAATGAACAGATAAAGATCGTAAAACACCTCTCTTGAAATCCACAAGAGATGAAGAACAACTTTCCCTAGAGACGGCACAACACACAATCCACTAAGAACTCCACTTAGTGATTCTTATCGCTTCTAGCCTCACACCGAGTTCCAAAAGCCCCCTTTCCTTGCAACAAACAGCTTCTCCGGCACTCACAAGCACTTAACTTTTGTATGGAAAGAGTTGTTCTTATTTTCTCGAGTGCCAAAGCAGAGTTTAAGTAGGGAAATTTGGGTTTAGGAATTGGGGATTTCGAAACTAGGGTTCTTGGTAATTGGGTTTTCGAAAATAGGGTTAATTTGAAATTTAAAATGAAAAACAGATCGAAATAATCGATTATTTGGAGTGATAATCGATTAAAACAGAGCCAAATACGTCGTAACCCAAACCTCTCGGATTAATCGATTATTTGGTGAAATAATCGATTATCTCAGTACGGATCAAGACAAAACAATCGATTATTTTGTTGTTTTAATCGATTAAAACAGATGAGTTTGTATAGAAAGTGTTTTCTCACTGCTTTAATCGATTATTTACCTATATAATCGATTAAAGTCGAGCCTAAATGATAAATTTGAGCTTTTTGAAGCTTCTAAGTTACAGACTATGTACCGGCTATCTTAGACTCTAAAAATACAGACTCAATCTTAAATAAAACAGAGTTATTACAATACAATTATCACCAATCTTCAATCTTCAATATTCTAAGTCTTTAGTTCTTGGATCATCATCAAAATCCATTCTTCATATTCATCAAGTGCAACATCAAGTCCTTGAATTGTCAACAATACAAATAGGTGGTTGGTTCCCTGAGGTATGTTTGTAATACTAGGCCTGATATATGGTATAGTGTAGGATTGATAAGTAGATTCATGGACGATCCAAGGGAATCACACTGGCTGGCAGCAAAAAGAATTCTGAGGTATCTTAAAGGTACTTCAGAATATGGAATCTTGTTTCCAAACAAATCAGACAATGAGCAATCTGAGTTGGTTGGATTCACAAACTGTGAAGAAGTAAAGGAAGAAAGAGACAAGCTGATAGGGTATTCAGATAGTGATTGGTGTGGAGATGAAGTTGAAAAGAAGAGCACAGGAGGTTATATTTTCAAGTTTCAAGGTGCACTTGTATCCTGGTGCTCCAAGAAGCAAGATGGTATTGCTTTAAGCACTTGTGAGGCTGAGTATGTGGCTGCAGCTTGTCAAGGTGTTTGGTTAACTGGATTGTTTGAAGAACTGCAGTGCACTATGGAACCATTTGAACTCATGGTGGATAACAAAAGTGCTATAACCTTGGCCAAAAATCCAATTTGGCATGGTAGAACCAAGCATATAGAAGCAAGGTTCCATTATCTTCGTGACAAAGTCAGCAAAGGTGAGCTTGAAATGAAGTACTGCAGGTCCTTGGAACAAATTGCAGATATATTTACCAAGCCATTGAAGAAAACAAGGTTTGAAGAGCTTAGGAAGTTAATAGGTGTTGTGTCACTAATATGAAAATGTTGTAATTTGTAATCTGCAATGGATTAAGAATTATGGTGGAGTGTTGAAAATAATTCTTAAATCCATAGAAATAGTGTGTGGTGTAAAATAGGAAAGTCTGTTAGTAAGAAAAACAATTACTGGTTGTATAAAAGACTGTGTGCCAAGTGAATATTAATCCTGTTACAAATTCATTTTACAAAAACTCATATCTTATCCCTTTCTCTCTAATCTCTCTAATCTCCAACAGTGTATACAAACAAATGAAAAATGAAGTAAAAAAAATGAAAATTTTATGTGACCTTTTAAATATGGTAGACCTGATTCACTTATCGCAAATAAAGTTATAATTTATCGCAATTGAGATCACAACGGTGCATTACGACGAGAGTTTTTTTCATAGTTGCTAACAAGGTTTATTATGGATTAAACACAAAAGCAGACTCATTTAAAAAAAAATCCTCCAAACCAAAATTTTGATTATGTTTTAGCACCTTGTTCTGACCTAAAATAATTAGCTCTAATTAAATGTCCAAAATAACGAGAAACTAAAGGAAAAAAAAAAATACATTATTCTATTTTAAAAACTTTTGCGCGTTTGTGGTTTTTAATTAAATTTGACTTTAAAGGGAATAGAAAAAAATATAAAGATTTTTTGAAAATTTGATGAAACCTGAAACCTTAAATTAAATTTGAATAAAAATTTACGTAAACAAAGTACAAAAATATTAAAATATTCTTATAATAACCTATAAATATCAAATTAAGATAATTGTTACTGATAGGATTTGAACCCATTACTAGAGGTTAATACTCTAACTACTAAGATACTAAATTTTTTTAATAATAATAACTTATAAATAAATTATATTTATATACAAATAAATGTATATATGTGTAAATATATAAATATAAAATATAAATATATTTTATATTTATATATTTTGATATATTTATATTGTTATATATTTACATATTTATATGTTGGGATGTGAGCACACGCTTTAGAATAAAAGTGTGTATCGAGTTAGTTTTCAAAATTTTGATGTCAAATTTAATCTAATTATGATTATTAATAGAACAATTTTTTCCTAACATAGATTATTATAAATTAATTAAAATCATCTTTTAATAATTATTTTTTCTAGACATAGATTAATTTATAATAATTTGTTAAATTAAATAATTTTAAAAATAAATATTTAATTATTTTTAATATTAACAAAATTATTTTAATATAAGAATTTCAATTAAATAATAGAAGAAAAAAAGATAAAAAGAATAAATTAAAATAAAATAAAAATAAATAAAGAAAAAAATTATTTTATATCATTATATAAATAAATATAACTGGATAAATAAAGATGGATTATAAATAAATAAATAAGTCACACTTTTTATGTCAACCGACATAGTAAGGCCTTCCGAATCGACGTGGAATGTTATAGTTGTAGTAGTGATAATAAGTTACACTATTACGAAAAAACATGTTAAACTTTTATAAGAAGTATTATTAGTAAATAAAATTTCATTTATAAATTACTTAAAATTTATTGAAATTTATTTATTTATTTAATTATTTTGTTATATATTATTAATTATTTTTTACTTGTTATAATATTTTATATAAGTTATTATTTTTTAGTTTTATACAAGGAGACTCAGTTAGAGAATAAATCTCACATTATCATTTATTATCAAATATATTATTCTCTTGTCTAAAAGTTGACTTGAGTGATGAAATGTCATTTGCAAGTGAGTATCTGCTTTTTCTAAAAAAAAAGTCAGTCAACATCTTTGAACCCGAAGACAAAGTCAAAGTTCAGAATACCATTCACCAATTTCATCACATCCTCCTGTTGACCTTTATCAATTTGGTAAGAATATTTGACATCCGGTAAAATGATTTCTACACTCTCTTCCACTCTATGGTTTTAACCTGAAACCAGACAGGTCCAACTCTAATGACAACATGGACCCTGCAGTTGTCATCGATAGCCTCAACAATCATATGAACGAGTGTCAATAAAAAAATCACGATGAGATAAAAAATATGCAAGAACAAAATGATGCTAGATTATCACAAATCCAACAAAAAGAAGTTGAAGAATTGCAATTAATTTGAAACCAACACTAAGTCAAACTTGAAACTCTGCGAAACAAAGTAAAAACTTTAACTCAGCAACATCAGATGAATATGTCATGTATAAACTAAGAAGAAACCACCACATCCAGTCAAGTGTGAACTCAATAGTCGTTAGCATTGATCCACGAAAATCTGGACCAAACTAGAAGTCAACCTACACAGAATGAAAAATCCACCTAACCCAAGTGATAGAACGCCAAGCCGAAGGAGATAAAGTCACTCGAGGGAGAATCATGAACACACTAACGAAACAACAACCCAACTTTCTTATACGAGAGAATTTACAATGAAAGTCCCACCAAAATTCACGAAAAAGACAATGATCACTCATTCATCCTAGGAATCATGGAGACACCTTTCCCACCTAATTGGGAGCACTTAACATAAAGAAATACGATAACTCAATAGATCCAAAAGAACACTTAGTAATGTATAAGATATAGGTAAAATTGTATACCAACAACAGAGTCTTCCCACCATGTTAAAAGGACCAACCTTATGATGGTACAACTCTTTATCTTATAGCTTGGTTGATTCATATTATATGTTGACAGAATGATTCCGAGTTAGATTCACAAACTATTACCACGAGTATAAAATTATTACCATACTTGGGGTCACACCAAACGTATCTTACATGAGGTTGCACGAGTATAAAACTATTATCCTACTTGGGGTGCACGAGTATAAAATTATTAACCTACTCGGGATCCCATGAGTATAAAACTATTACTCTAATCAGAGCCGCACAAATATAAAATTATTACCTACTTGAGATCATATGAGTATGAAACTTACTGTACTCGAGGTCACACGAGTATAAAACTATTACCCTACTCAGGGTTGATTATAAAAATATTACCCTACTCAGGGTTACACGAGTATAAAATTATTACTTTATTCGAGGTCACACAAGTATAAAATTATTACCCTACTTAAAGTCACACGAGTTATACATATCTTATTCAAGTATATGAGTTATCAAAACTTGCATCTATCTTACTCGGGGTCACATGAGTTATACATCTCTTATTCGAAGTCACACGAGTTATCAAAACTTACATTTACCTTACATAGGATTAACAAATTATACGAGTTATCAAATATCTTTGCATGATAAACAAATAAACTTCATTGAGTAGATCTCACAAATATATCTTAATCTGATCGAATAATGGTTGGTAGAATAAACATGTTCAAACCGAACTTCATTAAAATTACTTTATTTATTTAATTATCTTGTTACATATTATTAATTATATTTTATTTGTTATAATATCTTATATCAATTATTATCTTTTAAACTATTAATTCTTATTTTTTGGACATCATTTATTATTTTTTTAACTATTATTATCTTCAAAGTCCTGTATAAAAAGACTCGTTCAGAGAATAAATCTTATATTAACACTCATGGTAAAATACATTATTATCTTATATAAAGAATTAAAGTATTGCATTTTGCCGATGAGCCTTGATTTTTTTCAGAAAAAATTATTCAGTATCCTCCAAATTAAAACTCAAGATATGATTATTAATCCCATCACAGTATTTGTTCATAAGAACAATAGTATTTAATAATGTATAATTAAATGATAATATAAAAAACTATTTGGACTTTCAGTTATTGAGTTATATTTTATTTAATTTCTTATTTGAAATGTCAAAGTTTATAGAAAAAATGTGAAGGGATAAGCTTTCAAATGAAGAATTAAACCCTAAAAAAAATCCTTTAAATAGACAACGAAACAAACAGACCCCACCTCTGATATGGCGTATGATAACAAAGAACTTTATACATTACGTACCACGTAGGTAAACGTGTGGTGGATCGAAAGACAACAATGTTCATTCATTCATTCATTCATTAATTATTGATCATGTTTTCATGATTCCTTCTTACTTTCTTCTGGTCAATAAAAGTCGTAACCTCCTTTAAATAAAAATAAGTAAAAAAATGTACATGATTTGTTCATAACGTTTATTATTATTATTATTATTAACAATAAGTGTAGAAAGCTATGATTGTTTTTGGAACGTGTAGCTGACATTATTCAATTATAAGTTGGTAGCAAAATTGCCTAAATAAACAAACCAAACCACATCATACATATGTACGGCCACTGAACTCGTTGCCATATGTAGTATAAATATATATTATCATTGATTCATTCATAATAGCTTTATCATTTCTTTCTTCTCTGGTCAATAAGTTTTAACCCCTTTTGATTAAAAAAAGAAAAGAAATAATATATGCATTTGTGTTCATAATGTTTAATATAATAAAGGTGGAAAACAATGATGGTTGGCACACCTGACAAATAATAATATTAATAAGTTACAACCTTGATTTAAACAAACAAACGCCAAACTTCAGATGCTTATTGCCCTTTATGATATCCTCATCTCACTGCATTGTTCATATGATGAAACAGAATTAGCTAAATTGAGCAAGGGACAACCTCCATCACTCTCCATTTTATGTGTTCATGTCTTTTACTTCTTATATAACTCTCATCATCATTCATTTTACTTAATATGCTTATATATGAACTCCAAAAATACTCACTTTATTGATTTGGTTGATAAGTGAATACATGTTAACAAATGTTTTTGTAAGCTTGCTAATGCATTCACGTTTAAAAAAAAAAAAAAAGGACTATGATAGATAGATATATAGGATTTGAAGACTAATGTCATCAAACTCCTACTTGGTGACATCTAACAAACCTCCATTATAACCCACAAGAAGATATGAAGGAGTAAAATAGGTAAAAAATATCAATGTAAAAATGAAACTTTCTATATATATATATATATATATATATATATATATATATATATATATATATATATATATATATATATATATATATATATTGTGGTTTAACTTATTAATAATAATTTAGCATGAAAAATCAAACTTTAGTCATCATAATGAGTTGTAATTATATTTATAGACGAATGAGAAAAATTGCATGGAATAATGTTCTCAATAAATTGGTTCCCACCATGTTTCATCATCACCAAAAAAAGAAAACACTGGGTTGGCTGTTGTCATATTAATAATAGTGATATTGTAACCAAAAATATTAATAGAGACGGATAACGGCGAAGCATTAATGTAGTGTGGGTTAGGAGGGCTGTTCAGAAGTCGAAATTCTCCATGTACTCATCATATTATGAGAAATATATTAATAATATAATTTATATTTTAATCATTATTTTTTTTATTTAGGATCCAATATGGAAAATAAAGAATTAGATTTTTTACGTTTATAAAATTATTTATATAACTATTGATTATTTTTTATTAATGAAATAGATTTTTAAATTAATAGCTTCAAATTATTTTTTAATTATTTATAAAATACTATTTATTATACAAATATATTTATTTAAAATTATTTAAATTCAAATTAATAAAATAATATTAAATATATTAAATATATTAAGTTATTATTTTATTTTTATAACTATTTTCGTAATACATGGTCTACTAATATAACATAAATAAAATTCTTTACATATATGTCATTACATTAATATTTAATTATTCATATTTAATAGGAAATATAAAAAATACTTTAATTATATTATTTATGCTTTAATATATTTTAGTCACAAATTTTATTTGTAATGATTATAATTTTAGGTTCAATAGATATCTCGAGGTACCAATATGATAGATTAGATTGAGTTTTTTCTTTAATTAAATGAAATTTAACCTGACTCAATCTCTTCTAAGATAAGTAATAAATTTTACATGTTGAAAATGAGATATATAGTACCTAATCCATCCTATCATAGCAAAAATATTAAATATTAAATACTATTAATATTAATGATTATAATAATATAATTATTATGTTAACTAAATATGCATTTCTATATATTAAATTGTTTAAATAATGAATAATATATACTTTTTTTAAAGTATATTCTAAAAAAATTTAAAATTAAAATGTATTTTTTTTAAATGTTACCTAATTAAAATGATTCATAGAAAAAAATTAGATTGAATTGAGTGGAATAATAAAATATAAGAGGTTGACATAATCCAACCCTACTCTAGATAATATATTTGATTAATCCCAAGTGAATTAGATTCCGAATTCTAATTTGATTGGATAAAAGCAACTCAACTTTAATAATGTACATACATGCATTAACAATTGTTGTAAGAAGAATTGTATTTAAACTTGGATTCCATCGTTGATCAAGGCATGGAAAGAGTTTCCATTTAGTAGATATTAAGCTTTACATTACGGTTGGATAAATTAAAATATCATTACTACAAAATATGGATAAATTAAAATATCATTACTACAAAATATGGATAAATTAAAATATCATTACTACAAAATATGCTTTCCACATCATCATTTAATTTGGAAAGTATTTTTATTTTTTATTTTCAGCAAAAAATTCACTTAAGTTAGAGAATTGTCATTGACGAGTATTCGAACCTAGTATTTTAGAGTTAAAAACTGATACTCCAACCACTAAAATACTATAATTTTCTAATAATAATTTATAAATAAATTATATTTATATACAAATAAATATATATCCAGTGTAAATATATAAATATAAAATATATAAATACAAATATATTTATATATTTGATATATTTATATAGTTATATATTTATATGTTGTATGTGAGGGTGTGCTCGAGGGTGAAAGTGAGATTGACTCCGCTTGAGTGAAAATACGTTAAAGCTCACAGAAATTCACTCGCTCAAGTCTCGCTTGAGCGAAAATTGGTATTTTTTGCTTGAGTGAATGACACGTTTCCCAAATTTATTTTATATCATTATATAAATAAATTATAAAAATTATATTACGTCATTAAATTACAAACCCATATAAAGAGACCCATTCACAAATTTGACATCAAATTTTGAAAACTCACTCGATACACACTCTTACCTTCAAGCGTGTCCTCACATTCAACGTATAAATATTTAAATATATAATTATATAAATATATCAAAATATATAAATATATTTGTATTTGTATATTTATATATTTACACGGATATATATTTAATTGCATATAAATATAATTTATTTGTAAATTATTATCGAAAATTCTAGTAGTTTAGTGGTTGGAGTATCACCTTTCAATTTAATTTGGTAATGCTTAAACTTCTAAAAAATATGATAAATAATAAAAATATAATATAAAAGAGAGGGGAGACTTCTAGATAAATAGAGGGGTTGTAAATATTTAATAAAAATGGATTATATGATAATTTATTTAAAAATTAGTGTAATCTAATTATATTATTTTCACTTATTTGCACTCATATGTTTTTCTTTTAATCAAGCACTTTAAATTTTATTTTATTTCTTACTTATTTTCATTATTTTTTTATCCAAATTATTTATTTTTTATTTTACTACACACATTATAATAATATTGGGTTTATTTTTCTAATCTTCACCGTTAACACTTGAAAAAAGCAAACCGAAGAAAAAAAAAAACTAAGTTTGTGAATAAACTTAAGCTAACTTATATAAATAAAAAAAAAAGATACAATTTTAGACAAAAGTAATGTGAGAGCTGAAATAGTTCTTCTGACTCTTTTTGAATAGGAGAAATGGTTAATCATTGCTATCGTGGTTCCTTTTAGAAGGAAAATCTTTCCATTCAAACCATACCACATTTTCGTTGTGCTATTTTTTGTCAATGACATGCAAAGTCCAACCATAATGGATTTTTGAATCTTCTTCGTATCATATAGATCACTTCACATTGCAATGCTGGTTAAGTCTAAGTAACAATTTATAAACGTGAACTGTTTAGTAAAGAGAAAAGCAATAAATTAGATAAAAAGAAGTGGTAATTACTAATACTGAATAAAAATAAGAAAGAGACAAAGAAACAAATAAAAAGATCAGTAAAGAACAGATAAAAAATGTTAGCTTTTCATTTTTTCTCTTACCCACTAACATGCATTAATTCTATCTTCTACTATGATCTCAACCTAACACCCACCATGAAGGAAAAGTTAGAAGGAATAGACATTGCAGATTTTGCAGTAAAGTGAAGTGAGATACGTTCAATGGGACCAAACCCTTTTCCAGTCGAATTGAGGAAACCATGGTTCGGACTGAGAAGCAAATTGTGAAGTCGGGATATGGAAAGATGTGGATATAGTGTGTGTACAGTGCCTGTCCTTTTTTATAAATATGAAAATGATTTTTCACTGTCAAATCCATCTCTCGCGCCAATCACATGCTTCCATTTGCCAAAAGGAAACCAGAATCCTTTATGGGTCACCCACCACCCTCTCGAATGTGCTAGTGCATCACCAAGGAACATACACAGCTCCTATAATATTAAAGGCAAAAATCTCTCTGCCCAAGAGCTTCCAAACCACGACGATTCAATCAAGCAAAGATATATACAGACACAATACAACTTGTGGTCAAATAACATCATCATCGTCGTCAATGTTCCCATTTCCCCTTTCTATCTCTTTTCGTACGCCTCTTTCCACCGAAACATTTACATATCAGACATCACTCACAATTTCATGGGTTACGCAATCTTAACAAGAGTAAACCAAACCAAACACCAAACAAGAAGCAGAACAGAAACAGGAATTAATGTTGTCCTCTTATCTTACTTTATTTGTTCTAGTCATTTACAATTAAAATGAGAGGAATTCAGGAAAGACACACAGAAACACGATGAAGAATAGCAGCCCCCGAAAGAAAAACCACAAGTGGCTGCTCTCACTGTTAAGACAACACACCAGCCAACCAAAACATAGAAAGAGATGATTTTGAGTATTTATACAACAGGAGACCACAGGGAAGAACCTAGTAATTCCACATGAAACCCTCAAAGACAGTGTCTAGTTCGGCGTCAAAACCAAAGGGTGGTGGCTGATTCATCCACGCGTCCACCGAGTCCACGAAAACGAACTCCTTCTCCAACTCCGCACACCCATCATCGGTGCTTTCAAGGGATGGAAGTTCAACTATTTGGGTCAACTCATCCGAGGCAGAGGAGAGGTCCATTGCCGACACCAAGGAGGAGAGGGAGGAGGGCTCCATGTGGGCCGCCTTCGCCGCCGCCGCCTGGACGTCGCGCGCCGCCAGGGAGGCCGGGCGTGGGAGTGAGTTCGCCAGGTGGGGGAAGTTCAGAATGGCGGCGGAGCCTTTGATGCTGAGGGCGGCCACGTCGTGAGCTCTCGCCGCCATCTCTGGCGTCGGGAATGTGCCTAGCCATATCCGCGACTTCTTCCGCGGCTCGCGGATTTCCGACACCCACTTGCCCCAGTTACGCATCCGCACACCGCGGTACATCGGGTGCTTGCTCGAGTCGCGAATGCGCTTTATCTTCTTGCTCTCTGGCCCCGCCTCTGGCTCCGACGACGTCGTCTTCTCCGATGAAACTCTCATTCTTTAATGTCAAAGAAAACTAAATATCACTAAGTGGCTCTTCCTACAACGATGGTGGAGTGCGTTTGTTTATTTTGGGAGCAAGAAGGAGAAGAAGAGAAAGAGGAGGAGGATGTTCTTCGCATTTGGCATGCAGGTGAAATTCATTAGCTACGACTTTTTTCTTTTCTTTTCTTTGTCACTTCTCCTCGGTGACTCACATAACACTTATAAAGGTTCACAGATGAGAAGAGGATGGACCCACTTGAGAAAAACGCGACACTCACCCTGCAATCGCATAGTTAATACTAATACCTTCTTCAGTCGCCACTGCCACGCAACCTGTAAACTTTGCTCCTCCCTTTATATATATCGTGTTTGTATTGACTCATGCTTATCTTTTTTAACCACCCCCTATTTTTTTTTTTTTTCACCCTTGTTGCACTGTTCATCTACCCCTTATCTTTTTGTTGAAAGTTTCATCAAAGCAATGCATATCAAGGCTCTTCTGTTGTTCCTTATCATCGTCTCCCTTAACTTGCTATCGCCAATAATTTGCTATTTTGTCTTTGTACAATTTGTATTTTACACTGTAAAAAGTACCGCTGGCTGAAACAGGTATGGTTAGTCAAATTTAATACGGTTGACACGAGAGGTGGGAAGGACGCGCAAGCTCCACCACCACTTGTGTACTTTTTTATTTTCTGAATCCAGTTGGGGGGTTTATCTATGATGAGTTTCCCTGGTGATTTTCACTCTTTTTTGGATGGGTTAAATTGTGTTAGTTTGTCTTTACATGTAGATGTAGGTATGTGATACGGCTAGTTTTATTTATTATTCTAACAACTTGTTGAACGTCAATACCGTATTTCTATATTTTGTCACGTCTTCAATATTTATATTTCTCTCTCCATATCATTTCAAAAGCCAAAAACAGTGGAGAAACCATATGGTGTCCCCTTGCCCAGGGAAATGTCAAAACAACATTTTTCATTTATACATATTTCAATTCCCAGAGCTTCTCCATTCTTAGGGTACGTCCAAGTCTGAAGTTGAAGGCAAGTCAATTGTTCCATTTAGACATGTTACAACTCATTAATTCATGCTTGCCTCTTGATAAACAGTTGAATGATTGGTTTATTAGAATTAGATGATTTACTGGACAGATGTAATTCGGTATCTATATTTCCGATGGATCACCAGCGATGGGGTTTGTTATGCTCGGTCGAGTACCCAACCAGTGCATGTGAATGCTTTTAAAACTAGATAGTCAGGGCCAGCAATGATTTAGGTTTTTGGACCCTTCTTTCAATCTTTCTTCCCATTTATTTACCATGTATTTATTTGCCCTCCTCGTAGAAGAAGATGCAATTATTTCTTCCCTTATTATTCCTACTCCTTTTCGGTTTATTACTATGCGATTAGATGCCTCTTAAATTGATGGGGCCTGCCAGTATTCCTCCTCGATATTGTCCAATTCAATGTCTGTAATTGTCTCCATCTCGTCTTCTCTCACATCTCAGACACCAGAGGAGATAATCTTATCGTACACTTTTATCTAATTCTTCATTGGCAAAGAGTAGTTTTCAAAATAGTGAAAATACTAAAGAATACTATCTATGTGCTTGGAAAAGATAACAAGAAAAAAGAAAAAACAACTAAATTTTATTGTACTGATATTGTCCTATGGGGTGTATTGTTCCGTGTGCGTACCAACGCGTAACCCTTGCGTGTGTTGTGTTGGCAGTGGTGGCTAGCTATAGTTGTTTCCGTCTTGCCACGTGCAGTTTGTCAACAGTGAGTTAACTCTAATAAATGGACCAACCCCACACTTCAAAGTGACATTGCTTTGTCAAACATGTTAAAGGCCCCATTTTCCTATTACTCAGATTAGACACGTAACAAATCCTTGTAATTTACAGCGTCATAATTGTATTATTGATAAAGTGAAAGAACCCTCCAACTCTATCTATCTATCGATCTATGCCAAAGATGATAGATAATTTAACTTTATAGCTTCTGCCACTGCTAGGGCCTCTCTACATTTTATGCTTTGCTAACGACGAAAATAATCCGTCCATGGTGTTATTGTTTTATACGTGCGTTTCCATATTTTCCCAAAAGTATCGACGACCAGACGATGATATTGTACCTCCAGTATGAGCTGTTTCCATATTAACTTGTTTGGAGTTGGACCCATGACATTATTCTATTTTTATATTTGCAATACACAGGTCTGGTAACGCATGAGACTTTTTTCTGCACAGTATACAAGTACATCGAAAAACTCTTGGAACTGAACCGCTGCCACACATGTCTTTTTTCTATAATATTTCTTTTCCATCAATTTATGAAAACGATTATAGAACCTTAAATCAGACATCTGGGCCACTTTAAGGCATGGCCTAACGTCCGACAAAGGCCACCCAGATAAGATCTTTGAGTTGGTGAATGCATTTTGCTTCTGTTCCAGGAATCCTGTGGTTGTATTGAGAGGTGAACAGCAACAGTGCACACATTATATATTTTGACTTTTGAGTTCACTATGCTAATGTGATTGATTCACTGGTCAGTGGTGACACATTCTATTCAAAACCTGTATGTTCAATCTGTGATCTGACTTAAGGGTGGTAATTAGCGAAGTTTTGAGAAGATTGAGGATTCTGATTAGCCTATAATTTCCTCCTCAAACTTCATCACTCAAGCCACCCCCACGTCGCCTAGATTGAGGAGGTTCCTGAGAAAAATATCTATATAGGTTGCCATCTTAGCACCAGGAACTTGATCATGACTTTCATTTACTGTGAGCATGGACGAACCAAGGTTAACTCGCGAATAAGTATTATATTATATAGTTAATACTCAAACAAATTTTTGATGGTGGTGATATTTGTTTCCATTAACCTACTAAATATAACATGTACACATGTATTATAATATAGACTGGTGACCTAAATGAGAATCCTATCTAAACTGGACAAAATACATATTGAATTGACGTTACACACAAAATACGAAAACAGGACCAAAACAAATCCAAACAAAATATTCTGGGCTTGAAAAATGACACCAAACTTGGATTCCATCCCCATCAAGGTATCGAAAGAGTTGTCTATTAAATATATATATATATATATATATATATATATATATATATATATATATATATATATATATATATATATTTATGAATGATTTGTCTGTTTGGGCTTAAAAGTATCATTGTACAATCTTAATTTGTGTAATATAATTAATAACTAATAACTGCGATGAGAATTATCTACCAGTCAAGAAAGACAAGACATGATCATCTCATACACAGGTAGGTATATCTTCTACTGCAGTTAGGTGTTGCAAAACTCAATGGAGTTCAATCCAGGGGAGAACGTGGGAATTCTTTCACGAATATAAATTAAGAAGTTGCTACAATGTGGAAGGTTTAGGCATGCTGCCCTAATTCAAATGATAGGTTCTGCTAGTGTCCTGGGAGCATTTGCTAAGGAATACAATTGTGGAAGGCGTACGCATGTTTTTTATTTTCAAAACTTATTAGAAATCAATAGGGCATTGACTTAATTTAGAGTTGTTTCTAATATTATACTAGAAATTACTAGTAAAATAGAGACATTATAACTGATATTTTAGACTTTTTATGTTTAATTAAGTTTAACGTTAACGTGAGATATATAAATTTATTTTAAAATAATTAATCAATGTACGATTATGTTGAAGGGTACGGTAATCAATGAAAAATTTACTTTTAGGTCTTGCATAATTTCAAACTTATCTATCTAATCTTTATGGCAAAAATTTAAGATAAAAGGAGATCTTGCACAATTTCAAACCAATATGTGGTTTTTTAAGGAATGTAATGGAGTATATAGAACACATTATGTTTAATTAAGTTTAACGTTAACGTGAGATATATAAATTTATTTTAAAATAATTAATCAATGTACGATTATGTTGAAGGGTACGGTAATCAATGAAAAATTTACTTTTAGGTCTTGCATAATTTCAAACTTATCTATCTAATCTTTATGGCAAAAATTTAAGATAAAAGGAGATCTTGCACAATTTCAAACCAATATGTGGTTTTTTAAGGAATGTAATGGAGTATATAGAACACAGAATAATTGTTTTTTTTTTTATTAGCCTCCTTAATCATTCTCTTCTCAGTTTTGGACATCCCTTCTATTTCTTTATCTTCTCTATTTACTCTTCAATGAGGTTACCATATCCAACTCCTATACATGTAAATCCATTCAATTCAAACTTGAAACATTCATGTATTACCACAATTGAGTTTCTAAAAAACAACCACATTTTTTAATTTCAATAAAAAATAGAGATATAGAGTATTAATCTCAGTCACACAGTAGATATTAAATGTTTTAATCCAATTATAAATAAATGTTTAGAACCATCCATGAGTTAAGAATATAAGTGATATAATGAGAATAAATTTGAAATTTTACAGTTTAAGCTAAAAAGAATTATAAATAAAAAAATTTAAATATTCAAATTTCATTTTCACAAAATCACCATCTCTCTATAACTCTCTTTTCTCTGCCTTTTCTCTAAATTTTGTGTTTCATCTCTCATTTTTTTCTAGATCTAAGTGCACTTTAGTGTTCCTAAAAAAGAGGAGATCAATTCTACCTGATCAAAATTTTGAATATAGTAAGTTTTTCCTTTCCTAATTTTAAATCATTTTGCATGTGTTTAGGTTTAGGTATGCATGTGGGTCCTAGGAGGCTTGCATATAGACTTTGTTGTGAAAAGATGAATCTTGACTAGATTAGGAATATTATGATATGTTAAATTTATTAATTTGATTTTTTTGTGAGCAAGATTTATCTTCTTGAAAATTTAAAAGTTTTAGGATTCTTTAACTTGGAAACACTGTATTGAGATAAGAGAATTTAATTATTCTTCAATTTTCATAATATACTCTAGGCTATAAGATCTGAATTATGAATGTGATTTGGTCACATTGTTTGAGTTTTAAGAATTTGAATTGTGTGATTATGTATGTATTGATTTGTGATGATTGTATTGAATGTGAATGTATAAGTGATTTATATGAGCTGGAGAAAGATAGTCTTTTATATGAATATATTGTTCTTGGATTGTTAATTGATTTATAATAAGAAGGTAAAATTTACAATTAATTTGATTTTGAATATTAGAAACAGGTTATTGAATAGATTATGCACTATGCTACTGTCATGAATTTACTCAGCGAATTTAAGACATTGTTGAAAACGTTTGCAGTCCACATAACACTTGTAATTCCCTCATTACTTTCAAATTCGCCCAACGAATTTTGGACAGTATTGGAGGTTCCATTATGTCAAAATTTCGTTCAACACTTTTAGATTTGCTCAATAATTATCAAAAAATTATAAGAAATAGTTTTAAACTCCAAATTTAATGTTCTATATATGAAAATCGAAACCCCGAAAATAAGAAATTCAATAAAATAAAAATTAGTTAAAAATGATGTCTAAAAAAAGTTATGATAAAAAAAAAGGTAGAGGTCAAATTAGAAAAAAAATTATGTTTTGTTATAATGTAAGAAATGATGTGTATATGTCTTAAACTATTAAAATACATGTTATGAACATAAAATGAGATGTGCTAAATGTTATTATATGCATTGAAAAATGTTGTGTTGTGATATGAGAATTTACCAAGGGGTATTCTCATGTGTGTAGTGTTATATGTATAGATATTGATTTGAGACTTGAGGAGATATCCTGATTCTACTTATTACTGAAATCACATAGATAAAATGATCAGGTGGTGAGAATTGAAGGATGTTTCTAATGACTTAGACTACAGTGTGAAAAAAATTGTGTCTTGATGAGTTATTTAGAAATTTACCCTGGTCACACGTGAATATGTATACCAAATTGAGCACTAGTGTGTTATGCACTTGGGAGAGTTATGGTGTGACAAATGCATATCTCTAATGTCTTTTTCAATATTTAGTCTTTCAAAAATTGTCAGTGTCTGACTGACGTGAATGTAAGTCTTTATGAGTGTGTGATGTGATATATGAAAACTTGAAGTTACATTATGTTATTTTATCTCACATTTGAATCTTGCATACTTAAATTAAATTACTATCTTACCCTGTGTGTTTTGTATGTGCTTTTAAATGTAATGATAGTGTGTTTACACGTGAGTATATTTTAGTGGTGATAGATCTCAACAGGAGTATGTCTGAAACTAGGAGTAATATATATTATATTTTGTTTACTTTTGAAGTAATAGATATGTATGTATATATTTTTCTATACAAAGAGAATTTATATTTTGAATTACTCTGTGTATCTTAATTTTATAAATATGTGATATGTATAGTTTTGAGTATCTTACAATGATTGTATCGTGATCGCTCACCATGACCGAAAAATATTTAAGAAGCTCACATTGGTGTCATTGTCATGGTTGCACAATAAAAGACCCTTGCAGGAGATAGTTCAACATAAAAAAATGTTTTAATTCCAAAATAAAAATAGTTATATAAAAAAACACTTAAGAAGCTCACGTTGGTGTCGTTTGTTACATTAAATTATTACTAATCCGATAAAAAAAAAACTAACATAAAAAAATACTTATTATTTACACTAGAGAATGGAGATATACTTAATTTTAGAGTGTCAAAATAAGCTTAGTCCAATGAACCGACCTAAAATACTCAAAAAATAGGTCAAGTTAAATAAAAACTTTTATACTTAAAATTGAATTAGGTCTGTTTTGCTTCGACTTATTTAAGTTATGACTTACATAAGTTTACGTTAAGTTAACCCATATGCTCATGAGCCAACATATTTTATAAAATAATAATAATTTTTTAAATAAAAATAAAAAAATATTATTTTATAAAAAAATATATGTATTATAAATTAATTTGACAAATCATTTATTTATTTTAAAAATAAAAATTATAATAAATTTTTAATAATCACTTATTTCAAATCTAAAAGTAATTATTACTTTAGATTAATAAATCACTAAAAGAAATTAATGATAATAATAAGTA
Organism: Sphenostylis stenocarpa; assembly: GCA_963425845.1. Lineage (NCBI taxonomy): Eukaryota > Viridiplantae > Streptophyta > Magnoliopsida > Fabales > Fabaceae > Sphenostylis > Sphenostylis stenocarpa. The sequence continues at coordinate 8,536,489 of OY731406.1, read as the reverse complement.
AATTTTTAACTTTTATTTTAAGATTGAATAAATATATTTTTTATAATTTCTATATTAAATTATTATATCTTAAATAAAATTTAAATTTATTAAAATAATTTAAATTTTAAAAATATTTTTTATTTTTATTTAAATATTTTCAAACTAATTATTTTAATATAAATATGTTCATATATATATATATATATATTTTTTTTTCTACACACTTAAATTAAAACTTATGAGATATTCTAAAATATATTTGAAATTAAATCATCACGTTTTTTATTTGATTGAAAGAGTAACGTACCTAATTGGATTGGACCACCATTTTAATAAGTTTACTTAACCTAACCTCGAAACCATATGGTGTTTATATTTATTTATTTGTTTATTACAATATTATATATATCATACTCCCGTGTCAAAGGAGATTTTCTTCTGTAATACACATTTTTTCTTCCTCAATTTTCAGTTTATCTGCTGCTCAAATAAACATTAAAATAATGAGATTGGTTTCTTTGATTAAATTATAGTTTTTCAAGTCACTAAACACAAAATGTTGTTTATTGATGTTTTACTCAAGCCTCTTTACCAACTGAACTCGAACAAGATGGGCTTCAGGCCCAGGTAAATCCATGAGAGGTTAAGGATGGATTGAAGACCTAACCCAAGATGCCCTCTAGTTAAATAGGTAACCTCCATCTTTATGATGAGTCAAGCTTGGGACAAATCCCTAATTTTTGTTTATACTTGTTTTAGGATGATTATATATTAACAACGTACTGAAACAGGAATCACAATTAAATTTGTATTTACAGGTCTCTTTTGATGAAGAAAAAATAAGTTGATTATAGATGAGAGCGAATTTAGATTTTTTTCACTTTAAACAACCTGGAGCGGGAATAGGGATGAGTAATATAATCTCTACTCCGACCTTATTCCTTTTCTAACTTTATATTTAAATTTAAATTTTAAAAAAAATAATATTTTAAATATATTTTTTTCTTTTTTCATTATATATAAAGTCAATTTTTTATATTTCACAATATTTACTTTTTTTCTACGTTCTTTTTAATTTTTTGTAATATGTTATATCAATTAGTTTATTTTACTTTGAACTAATTAAATAAGAATTAACTTATAAAATATTTTCTTATCAACTATATATTTCATATTTTTAAATAATAACTTAAAAAATTTAACTTATATGTATAATTAAATATTTAAATATAGTATTATAATACTAATATTATAAATATTTCAATATTTGAATATATTATTATTATTATTATTATAATAATATTATTATTATTATAAGTATTCTACATGGATATAAAGAAAAAATTATTAAATATTTTTTTATATATTTTTTAATATAAATATAATAAATAAAAAATATATTTAATTAATAATTATAAATTATAAAAATTTATTTATATAAAAATAGTAAAATAAATTATTATAAATATAATTATTATTTTAAAAACAATGTAGATTGAGTACGGGACACATACAAAGAAACGAAACTCAACAGAGGAAATATAAACTTAATTTTTAATCCAACGGTATTCGGACAAAAGCTAATATAATATATATATTATTATTTTATTATTATATCAAATTGTTTTTCTCTAAGTAGGGTTATCTAAGTATATTTTTCAATTTTTTTAATCATTTGCTGTAAAATACTGAAAAGAATATTAAGGATTTGTTTCAATAAACTTTTTTCATAAATTAAAATTAACTTAAGTATGAAATATTTGTACAAATTCTTGCATATAGTTTATTTTTTACTGTAATACATACATTCATTTTAATAGAGAAGTTAATTTTATTTTATTTTCTAAGAACTCCTATAATTTTTAAAAAATTTCAAAAATACTGAAAATTATCAAACGCCCTGATTGTGAAACAAAACACTAACAAGCAACTGTATAAATATAGGTATATATATGAAGTTATTTCAAGAATAAATTAAAATTTTTTTTGTTAACAATAATATTTTCTTTTCTTTTAATTTGATGATTTAAAAGGTAATTCATATATATCTACTTTTAGATGAAAAGAAAAATAATTTGTTAAGATAGAAAAATACTCTTTTAAAATTATTTGTATAATAATTTGATTTCTTATCAAATTTCTAAATAAACGTATAACAGATATTATTGAAAAATAATTCAAATTTACCTCTTTTATAATTTTTAGTCCTTGTGTGGAACGAAATTATTTTTATGACCTCTTTTTAAATAAGAACAATATCATATGATTTATTACAGAATAAAAGCGTCTTCAAGTTTTATTTTCACTCCCGTTAAAACATATCTCTTGTCTGTACCCAATATATTACTTAGTTACTTTTTTTTTTTTAATTCTGTATTCATTTTAAATATATTGTTTTTCAAGTTATATTCACACCAATCTTAAGTTAGTGGGAATGAATCTAAGGGTAAGTGGAGAATACTAAGAAAAGTGCGTCTTCAACCAGTGGATAAGCATATTCCTCTTTGCTTAATTGGCTTGCAAATGAAAACCTGCAAGTATGGATTGTAAGATATTATGTAGTTTTCCTACGTTCTTAATTCATTATAGAAAACTACTCTACAGGATCTTTAGATTATTGATTTTCACAATTTTACATACATCAATACATGAATCATAGTAAGAAGACTAACCTTGATCTATGAGAATCTTTTCTTTGATCTTTTCGTTCTCCTATCTCCTTTTCCCAATCTATCTCTTTGTCTTTCTTTCTCTTCTCACGCTTCGCTTTCTTGATGATTTACCATGAAAAAACCTTATGGCCAGAGACAGAACCCTAATCCCTTTTATTAACCAACATCCATCAAGTTGGTTACCGTAAGTTAATATTTTATTTTATCTTTATTTTATTCTGACTTCACATAATAACCAATAGGTCCTCATATTTTATTAAATCACATTTGGGCCCATTATTATATTTCACATGAGTCACATAATGGAATGAATTAATTAAATTAATTCTAACATTCTCCCACTTGACTCATGTGATGTCATATGATTTTGTGATTTAATACTTAAGTCATAATGCGCATTAAAGGACCTTACATAAATTGGTTCTATCATTATTCATAATTAAAGATACAACTATAACAAGAGTCATGGCGGTTACATGTCATTCAATCGACAGGCTCCCTTCCATGTACTACTATATTATCTCTTTCTCCTTAATATGACTTTATAATGAGAAGTCCATAATGGGTTCAAACATAATATCATTTTAAAAATAATAACATAATTTGTTTTCTTCATCATAATTTGCATGCATATAAATAAAGAAGAAAACACAAATTTCGAAACTTATACGTTAAAGATCTCAGAGTGTCACATAAACATTAATAATAATATTAACATTCAACATTCACTACTAGTAAACATAATGCCCATATTTACTATATGGCCAACAAACAACTTGGGCGGTAATTCCTTTGTTAAAGGATCAGCAATCATAAGATCAGTGCTAATATGTTCTATTGACACTCTCTGTTTTTGAACTTCTTCTTTAACGGCAAAGTATTTCAATTCCATATACTTAACACCTTTGGAATACTTGTCGTTCTTAGAAAAGAAGACTGCTGCGGAATTGTCACAATAAATTTTCAGCGGCTTGACAATGCTATCGACTACTCCAAGTCCTGAAATAAAATTCCGCAACCAATTAGCTTGAACTGTGGCCTCAAAGCATGCCACAAATTCAACTTCCATGGTGGATGCAGCAATGACAGACTGCTTCGCACTTTTCCATGAAATCGCTCCTCCGGCTAAAAGATACACATAACCAAATGTAGACTTTCGTGTATCCATACAACCAGCAAAATCTGAATCTGTATATCCAATCACCTCAAGGTGATCAACTTTCCTATAAGTAAGCATGTGATTCTTTGTTCCTTGTAAGTATCTTAAAACTTTCTTTGTAGCCTTCCAATGATCCAGTCCAGGATTACTCTGGTATCTACCAAGCATACCAACTGCAAAACTAATATCTTGCCTCGTACATGTTTGAGCATACATCAAACTCCCAACAACAGATGCATAAGAGATATTTTCCATCTGTTTCCGTTCCAAGTCATTCTTTGGACATTGCATGAGACTAAATTTGTCTCCTTTCTGTATTGGAACTGGAGATGCGTAACAATTCTCCATTCCGAATCTCTCTAAAACTTTATTAATATATGCTTTCCGAGACAAACCTAACATTCCTTGTGATCTATCACGGAATATTTCTATTCCTATCACATAGTATGCCTCACCCATATCTTTCATTTCAAAGTTGTTAGAGAGAAACTTCTTAGTCTCACTTAATAGACCAAGATCATTAGTCGCAAGCAAGATATCATCAACATACGTAATCGTAAATATAAACTTACTCCCACCGACCTTCAGATATATGCACCGATCAACAGTTGTTTTCCTTAAATCCAAAGGACAAAATAGTATCATTGAACTTAAGATACCATTGTCGAGAAGCTTGTTTAAGTCCATATATTGATTTCTTAAGTTTACACACCATATGTTCCTTTCCTTCTTCAATAAACCCCACTCGGTTGATTCATATAAACATCCTCCTCTAAATTTCCATTCGAAAAGCAGCTTTAACATCCATTTGATGCAACTCAAGATCATAATGAGCTACTAATGCCATGATAATTCTAAAGGAATCTTTCTTAGAAACAGGTGAAAATGTTTCCTTATAATCAATGCCGTCTTTCCGAGTAAAACCTTTGGCAACAAGTCGGCCTTGTAACGTTCGATATTGCCATGAGAGTCACGCTTAGTCTTAAAGACCCATTTACACCCAACACTCTTACATCCTTCCGGCAATTCCACAAGATCCCATACACCATTATATGTCATTGATTTAAGCTCATCTTTCATAGCATCTAACCATTTATCAGAATTATCACCATTAATGGCATCTGAAAATGAAACTGGTTCATTATCAATACTTAGGTCATTTTCTGACTCTTGTAGATAAACCACATAATCATTCGAAATAGCAGACTTTCTTTCTCTGTGAGATCTTCTTAATACTATTTCCTGTGGTTGTTCTATTATCGGATCATTGTTAATCACAGGATCATTAATTTGTTGTTCTTCTTGATTGTCGTATGATTCTACAACATTTGGAACAACAACTCTTGAAGATGTACTAGTTATTGGAACTTGTACTCTAACTTCCTTAATCTCCACATTTCGTGAAACTTCACTCCCACTGTTTCACCATTTTCAATGAACCGAGCATTTCCAGCTTCAACAATTCTTGTACTATGAGTAGGACAAGAAAACATATACCCCTTTGATTTTTCTGGATAACCAATGAAATATCCACTCGATTGTTCTTGCATCCAGCTTTCTTTTCTTGCGGATTATAAATTCTTACTTCGCCTCGACAACCCCAAACATGTAGGTGTCTTAAACTCGGGTTTCCTACTTGTCCATAACTCAAAAGGAGTCTTTTGAACCGCTTTACTAGGAACCCTGTTCAACAGATACATGGCAGCTTTCAAAGCATACATCCACAACGATACAGTAAACATGAATTACTCAACATACTCCTAACCATATCCATTAAGGTTCGATTACGCCTTTCGGATACACCATTTTGTCTGCGGTGTACCCGGCATTGTGTATTGAGCACAAATACCACGCTTCTCAAGGAACTTAGCAAACGGACCAGGGTGTTGTCCACTTTCATCATATCTTCCATAATACTCACCACCTCTATCTGACCTGACAATTTTCACCTTTCTGTCTAATTGCCTCTCCACTTCGTTTATATAACTTTCTAAGGCATTTACTGCTTGAGATTTCTCATATAGTAAATAGACATATCCATAACGCGAGAAATCGTCAATGAAAGTGATGAAATACTTCTCTTTATTAAAAGAATTTACGTCAAATGGACCACATATATCAGTGTGTATGATTTCAAGAAGTTGAGTGCTTCTTGTGGCTCCTTTCTTTGTGTGTTTTGTTTGTTTACCTTTAATACAATCCACACATACATTCAGATCAGTAAAATCTAAATCCTAAGGATTTCATTCTTTACTAATCTTTTCATTCTTTCTTTGGAAATATGTCCCAAACGCTTATGCCACAAATAAGCAGATCTTTCATCCACCAAACTACGTTTAGTGCCAACATTATGATGCAAGGTCATGAGAGTTTCAAGCATATAAATTATCCAAATTCAATTTATATAAACCATCATAAAGTGTACCAGCTCCAATCATACATGTATGCTTAAATAAACCGAAACAACTATTCCCAAACTTAAAAGAGTATCCAACAACATCAAGCTTAGACAAAGAAACTAAATTTCTAGTGATACTAGGTACATAAAAAGTATCCATAAGGTCTAAGTGATATCCAAGTGTCAAGGATTAAACGATAAGTCCCGACAGCCTTCCACTCGGAACCTTGACTTTATTCCCCATGAAGACGAACTTCTCATTTGGGTTTATGGTTCTGGTTGAAAGGAATCCCCGCATCACATTAGAAACATGAGTTGTACATCCGTAATCAATCCACCAAGTATTATGGGGAACCTCGCTAAATTTGATTCAAAACATACGTAAGCACTATGCTCACCTTTCTTTTCGAACCAAGCTTTACGCTTTAAACAAATTCTTCCGAAAATGTCCAGACTTCCCGCGTAAATGACATTTGTCATTTTTCTTCCGAATGTTAGTAGAGGACTCGTTAATCTTTAATGGTCCTTTACCCTTTCCATGTTTCTTAACAACTTTCTTTTTAGCTCCTTGATTTTTCACGTAATGAATAGAGTGGCTTCCTAGGTTCTTGAGTCCGGTCTCCTCCCGAACTAACATACCGTGCAATTCATGCACATTCCATTTGTCTTTCATGGTGTTATAATTCATCCGAAACGGACCATACTCAGGTGGTAACGAGTTCAAAATGAACTGCACAAGAAAATTTTCTTCCACTCGCCATTCCAAGAGACTTGAGTCTTGCCGCGATATTTGTCATTTCGATTACGTGTTCATGCATACTACGAGAACCATCAAACTTCATGGTGGTCAACGTACTCATCAATGTCCCAACGAGGGATTTGTCGCCAGCTTGAGAGCGCTCTTCCACAAATTTCATAAACTCTTTCGCATCCTCAGCTTTGGGAAGAGCAGACTTAATATTGCTTGCTACACTCATTCGCATAAACATAAGGCTAAGTCTGTTTGATCTTTCCCAAGCTCTATAATGAGTTTTCTCTTCATTACTACCGACATCGCTGATAGCAACCTGTTTTTCAACTTGGAAAGCCAAATCAAGATCCAACACACCTAAGTGAAATTGGACTTGTTCACTCCAGATCAGGGAAATTTAACCCATTAAAGACTCGGAACAAACGAAGATAGCGAATGCAGAGCTACAGGAACAGATACTACAATTAACACATGCCTAACATTAATACTTTGAGTCATAAAATTAAACATATATACAGATTCAACCATAAATTACCATTCTCTGCATACTAATGTTCTCCTTTGGGAGATCCACCAATACACAAACATAATTACGCTAATCATTTTATAACATTAATGATAATTAAAATATGCATCAACTAGAATCACCTAACACCTTTGAGTATATAAATAAAACTAGTGATGCACATAAAATTATCTACCTTCATGCTCATTAATTATAATAACAATTAATCAACCTTTGGGTGATCCTGAAATGTTTTATAATAATGAACTTCAATTAACCCATAAATCAAATATTCATAATTTTAGCGTTCATACTATGGGTAATTGAAATAAAATCATTAATAATTTGAAATCAAAATAACCTTAAAATTTTGGCCACTTTGGTGACTAACAAAATTTATCATGCTTAATTTCAAATAAATAATATCTTTAATTGCTATTAACCATTCATAGCATTTTTTTTATTAATTTTAATAAATATGTACATTATTCACATAATAAAATATTATGTGTCATAAATAAAATTGAAACTCATAATTTCAATTTTCATCCTAAGATTGATTTTGAATCCAAGACCTTTATTTGCATTTCACGTAAAAGTGAAATTGTCATTCATTCAAAACTTCAAAACTTTTATGAGTAATTTAAACACAACTGGAAACAATACAATTCAGTTTGCAAAACAAAATTCATTCATTTATCAATGTTTACATTATAGGTACATTAACAAAGTTTCACAAGTACATTGACAAAGCTTTCAAGTACTCTTGACAAAACTTTCAGTACCCTTAACAAAGCTTTACAATACTCTTAACAAAACTTTACAAGTACTTTTAACAAAACTTTACAAGTATGAGTATATTATACAACTCACCTTAACATAAAAAATAACTCTTTAATTATCCTTCAACCACATAAAAAAAATATACATACAAAATAATGTACAAATAATATGAGGACAAAATAATATAGGGACAAAATGGTTTCAATAGATCACCAATCACCAATATGTACATACAAAATAATATTATAAATAATATAATATAATATATGAAACCTGTGTGTTTAACACGTGCTCTCTACGCGCAAAGTTTATCAACTTTACTGGTTTATCATTCTTCCATCATAATTATAACATACAATAAAACTAATTTCATACATTATTTACCCTAACCCTATCACGTCATTTATCTTTTCAATTAAAATCAATTACGGGTTCTTTCACACATAGGGGCTATAAAATTGGTTTCAATTTGAACTTGAAAACATAATTAGGGTTTATTCCTTTATTTAATTTTGAGAAAAATAAATTTGGGAATAAATTAGGGTTCATACTAATCTGATAAAGAAATCCCTAAATTCATAATTAGGGTTTATCTTAATTTGGGAAAAACTTAATATTTGGGAAAACTTTCATACAAGGAAAATCATAAATCTAATAATCAGTGCTCTGATACCACATGTAAGACATTATGTAGTTTTCCTAACGCTCTTAATTCATTATAGAAAACTACTCTACAGGATCTTTAGATTATTGATTTTCACAATTTTACATACATCAATACATGAATCATAGTAAGAAGACTAATCTTGATCCATGAGAATATTTTCTTTGATCTTTTCGTTCTCCTATCTCCTTTTCCCAATCTATCTCTTTGCCTTTCTTTCTCTTCTCACGCTTCGCTTTCTTGATGGTTTACCGTGAAAAACCTTATGGCCGAGACAGTAACCCTAATCCCTTTTATTAACCAACGTCCATCAAGTTGATTACCGTAAGTTAATATTTTATTTTATCTTTATTTTATTCTGACTTCAGATAATAACCAATAGGTCCTCATATTTTATTAAATCACATTTGGGCCCATTATTATATTTCACATGAGTCACATAATGGAATGAATGAATTAAATTAATTCTACCATGGATTTGCTTACTTAAAACTAAAATTTGAAGTCACATTAAATAAATTTAATGTATTTTATGAAAATTTATAACATTGTACTTATTTCCTTACATGAAAAGATACTATTCTAATTATGTATTTATGAATAGGTAGTTAATTTCAGAGGATGTCTGTTTATGAATAAATAAACACAATGTTTATTTATAAAAACGCATGTTCTTTGGAGAACATGTTTGCAACTAATTCGTACGAAGAATTATTACATCGATTGGATTAAACCGAAACATTTTATACATGTTAGAAGAAAGAAGAGGTAGTCAAACGGGGGCGTAGAGTATGATTATGAATATCAAGGCACTGAGTATACAGAGGAAGCAATTTCCATTGTCATAACGTAGATTCCAAGAGACACTTAAATTACATGCCCTTATTATTGCATGAATAAGTTAAAAACATGGAAGAATGTTTTTATCTAAGAATTTTCAGGTTGTTTATCAGGTACAACCTTTTTCTTTTCTTTTTTTAATAAACATTATGAGGTTTTCCTTCCTCTTACCATTTTCTTCTTTTATGACTTAAAATGAAATCGTCATCATCATCACTCTCATTGACAAGCCTTTTCTTGGCTTTTATGTCTCCGTTCTTTGATACCTGTTGTTGTTGTCTCTGTGAGGTTTCAGTCTTAGTTGGTGGCTTTGATATCTTCACAGGAGTTCCTGTTCGAAGCTCCTTTTGCTTTCTCTGCTTTTTCTCAAATGCTTTCTTAGCCTTTTCAGGAGATAGCAACCCATGTTCCATTAACCTGCAAATTGAGGGATATATTCCTTACTATTTGTAATTTCTGAGCAAGATTTAATTCATAAGAAATTCAGAAAATGACACTACAAAAATTAGTGTTAAGTCGAAATCTTACACTAAATATATTAGAACATTTCCACTTGTTTTTTAGTAGGAAGGTATTAACAAATTATAAATTTGACTTTGCTAAAACACTGATAGCTTCCTAATAAAGATGACTCCTTGTAACTTTTGCTACTTATTCTGTATGCTGATAACTTTTTAGTCACCACTCATCGTGAGTCAAGTTGCTAGTTCTTCTAAAGTTAACACAAAATTTTGGCTCCAAAAAAGCCTATGAAGGTGTCATAATAATGAAAGTGTGTAAGCAGTACTTTTCTTGAGATACAAATTGTTTGGTCAAATAACAAAGAGGTTTTGTACCTTACAGAGTGTACTATGACAGAAACATGATAAACCAGTCTATAAATTTTACAGACATGGTGGCGATACTCAATGCCAGCTATAGAAATGAACTAAAATTCACATGTTCAAAAAAACCAAATAAAGTAATTTGTTCTTGAAAAAGAATAAACAAAATATATAATCTTGTAATTGACAAATTACGAGTCACAAAACAAAGAATGTAACTGTTTTGGTTCGTCTGGGAAAGGAAATTTACTACCACTTAAACTTTTAGATTTGATGATAATTAATATGGAATTAGGTATTCATTCTTCTCTAAAAAAGCTCATCCAATAAGTATCTGCTTAAATGCTTACCTATCACGATACATGTATGAGGAAACCAAGTTGGTCAGCCAAACAGATACTTCTAATTGTTTTTCTTCAACAAATGTCACTCTTTATGAAATGAAGAGAAATAAAGCAGAGAAGAATGGGCTAGCATACTTTATCATGGGTTTGTTGGGAAAACCATTGAAACAATGAAGATAAAGAATTCTCACTCACAATTGTTGATAATGTTAGAGATATAAATGGAGACCATAGCAGTTTGTTAACCACAGTCACTTCTCAGTTGATAGTTCAAGATATTTATAAAACAATTTAAGGCAACTTGTGAATGGATGAAACATTAATTTGATTTATGAAAACAGAACATTCGTTGTGGTCAACCTTGCTAATGGTTATCGTGGATTTAAGTTGGCATAGGAACATATCTTTACAAAACAGAACACACATCTAATAAATAACATTAGCCAAAATGGGGGTTGATTACTGTATGATTGAAAGAAAACTCACCAAAATTCCGCCATTTCACTTGTTGGTATCTGTTTTGACAACGACTCATAGAAAATCCTCAGGGGTTCTTTCTGTTAACATAAATCACAAAAAAAAAACACAAAGATGAGTGCAAGCCGATTCCATATGCAGACATTGGTTTGAGAATTCCATGAACCAACTAAGGTAGATTCAATACCTGTTCTGGAGGATCGTGTTTCTGGCCAAGCAGGCTGTAAACTTTCTTTTCTCTCACTTTGGAAGTAGTTGTCTTTGTTATAGTTTTCGATGGCGCTGATGATGTTGTTACCTGTTTTGATTTAACCTTCAAGTTTATGCAGCAGAAAAACTACTTGTTACAACACAAACCTTCCTAAATGAAATTAATTAATTATAGTTAAAAAAACAAATGCTATATGATGATACCCCTTGTTTAGGAAAAAAAAGAGAGAAGGTAAATACATATGCAATCCAAATCAAATGCAAGCTCTCCTAAATCACTAATAATTTTTTTAATCCTGGAATTATGAACCCTAAGCAGCAAGCACGGCAACATCTAAAATTAACAGTCAATGCAATTTCCAACAGTCAATGAAGATCAGCTGCTGAATTCAGAACCCACAAATTCAAACTTCAAAGTTCAAACCACGCATATCCATTTCAATAATTCAAAAAGTTGGGTGTTTTAATATTTAATTTTTGTTGAGAATGATACCTCAGATTTTGTGACAGTGGTGACAGACTTCATCTTCGAAACAGGTGGGTGTTTGGTTGAGCTGATCACCTTCTTCTTGAGAGCTAAAGAATCAATCTTCGGCTTGGAAGAAGCATCTTGGCCACTTGACTTGACCCTCACCATAGTGCTTTTGATCTCTGTAGCCATAACTCGCCTTTGTCAATTACCTACAATAGTCTATAGATTAGATCTGATTGAATCCAATTCATTGCCTGCTCATCTTAGATTTGCTCTTATTCATTCAATCATCACCTTTGGCTTTGGCTTTCCAGGAGAATTTATTCTCTCTGTTATACGAAGATACCCAACTCAGGGAGAAAAAAAGACTAGCAAAGTTCTAAAACAAAAGCAGAACATCGGAGTATGAAAGAGATTTGATCAGAGGTAACAAGAGAGTAAACACAGGTGGATTCAAAACTGGGTTGGATCTTGGAAGACCATGAAGATTTTGAGCTAACAGAGATATCTTTTAAGATGGGGACCACTCTTTATTTTCTTTTTCTCAAAACATTTTTTTTTTCACTGACTTTCATGTAAGGTGGTCGGAACACGTGTAACAGGTTCGTACACACACATTCATGTACCTCTCTTTTTTTCTAAGATAAAATATTTATTTTTTCATTAAATTTGAGATAAATTTAACCATAATTTAATTTAAATTTATCTTTAATTTCTAAAATTTAGTATTTAAGAAATAGAATTATATTTTTCATTTTGAGAAACTAATTTAATTTTTAAAATTTAGAAAATCAGAACTAAAATGAGCTAGTTAAGGTAGTTGTGACGGGCACGGGACAATTTACTTTCTAACGTCGTAAAAAATGTTGGTGTATCATATTTTAAAAAAATAATATTAAAAATTATAAATAAAAGTATATATTTAAAAATTATAAAAATCATAATATGAAATAAAATAAAATATATAAATATGATTATAGAATAATCTCTATATTTTAAAAATATTATAAATAAAATAAAATAAATGTTATATAATATAAATAAATAAACTATATCCAAGTTTTTATATTTTTAAAATTTTAAATAATTAATTTTAAAATTTAATTTTATATTTGGTATGTGTATAACATATTCCCTCTTCTTTATAAAATATATATATATATATATATATATATATATATATATATATATATTTACTTCCTATGATTATCACGTGTTTTTTTTTCTTAATTTCTATAACATATTATATATATATATATAAATATATTTTATTCTTTGTTATAATACAATTAATTAATTTTAATTAATAAAAGATAGTACAATTTTATAGATGATAATTCCAAAAATTATTAAAAAATAAATAAATTTATCTGTATATAATAATAAAAATAGATACTGGAGCCCAACGTAATTGTATAAACATGATAATATATATATATATATGTGTGTGTAAAATATATTATTTATAAGTAAATAGACATATTAAAAGGGCATTTGACCTAATTGAAAGCAAGCTTCTCTTCAATTGTGGATTGGGAAGAACAGTTGTAATGAGAACTTTGGTATTCAAATTAGCATATGAAATTTAATATCCCTTATATAGGCGACAAAATCTATGTTTAAATAATATAATGAAACACGAAGATATTCATATTAAAATGAATATCTTTCTAAAGAGATTATATACTTAATTATGAGGATCTCACTTAGAAATTATGCAATTTTTTTTTACAATTTAAGGCGAGTAAGGCAGTGAATGATACTCGATATAATTTACAAGAATGGTTTAAAATTTATATTAATTATAGTTTTATATTTATCTTTAATAAAATATATTTTTATTATTTTTATTTAATATAATTTTGTTTATTATATAAAAACTATTTGATTAAGAATATAATGCACTAAATACTTATTAATAAGTGAAAAATTTGCATTCATTAAATAGAAATAAATAGTTTTGATTTTTGGTAATATTTTGCTTCCAGCAGTTTAATACACTGCATTAAATTTTAAAAAATGGCCAAGATTAAAGTGAACTATGACATAGGTAAATTTTATCAACTATGTCTGAAATTTGAACCTTAACAACATAACCTCTTTAGAGAAGACCTAAGTTAAATCTGTCAATAAACCTGATCAAAAGATATGACTTGAACTCATGATGATGGTGATGATGATGTAATTCAGAATGCTGAAAGAACTGCAGATTATTTGCCATCCCTTGTGTGAATAGCAAACAATTACTGTAGGATTAAATGAATCATGCTGTAAAGACGTACATTTGTAAGTTTTATCCAACACTACCAATAAAACCAGTGCTGGTATCTATAAGTTTTGTATAACTTATGCCATTTACCCAACAAAAGTTATCAATCCTACAAAATGAGTTTTCTACAAAATTGATAGATGATCATGTCTGGCTTATTTGAAAAGTCTATTGTACCAAATTGAATGAAGAAGCATATGAAATAAATCATACTTTACAGGTTCAGCATGCCAGATAAAATGCTCTTGCACCTTCTTCACCCTCTTATGCATCTCTAAGTATCTGTCTTCAGAAATGGATAGTAGTATGTTCCTCAAATTCGGGATTTCTTCCTCCGTGACAAACACAGCAAAAGATTCCCAGTTCAAAATCTCAAACAAAGGAGGAATAAAATTGTCAGATATGATAACTGGAATGCACTCGTGGAATATAGCCTCTACCACACGTGGACTATTAACCTCGTGACCTCTTGCACAAATGCAAAATTTGCTGCTCTTCATGAACTGGATGTAGTTTGCATTGCCCCTGACATGTGGCAAGGTCCCAGAAATTATCATGTCAGACTCTTTGTTCTCCCAGTGCTCCAACAGAATAGGCCGAACATAACCGTGCAAACCTCCTGCAAAAAATGCCAGGATAGGCTTTTGAGAAGGAGGGTTGCCCCCAATATTTTTGACAGGATTCTCACTTGACCTTATGTATGTTTCTGGAAGAGAAACATCCTTCCCTATCTTGAATCCTACTTCAATGTCAGCATTGCAGAGGGCTCTTATGCAACTGAGCATGCGCCCTCTTGTTTCTGCAGGAGCCTGAGAAATGGCGCTTGTTAAATACTCTTCCACTCAATTACTGGTGATACTGCTTCAACAGAAATTAATGATTCAATCATGATAGTGTAGGCGTGCCATATGGAAAATACTAGTCCATAACTAATAATAGGAAATGCAGTAATTGCTATTTGTCACAATCTAAAAGTGTAAATATTTTACTGGTTACATTGAGCGAGAACACAGACACACACCATATTCTTTACTGTAAATTGCATGAAGAAAATTGTAGTTCTGATGAAAGGGGAAGCAAAAGCAGCAAATGCATTAATCATAATTTGCATAAACATGAAGAATCGTACCCAATCATGGCAAGCAACAACGAAGTGATCTGCTCCAGAAGTTCTATTCCAGAAAGGATACTTTCCAGCAATCATGTCCACAAAATTTTTCATGTACTCAATTAAGTTTGAACGTCTGTGTGAGTTACGTACATAGAGAGTTTGCTGCAACAATCTTGAACTGAAAGGTATGTAAAACAAGTGAGCTTTCTCAGGGTCCCCAGTGACAAACTGTTTGTTTGCTTCCATTAATTTCATGAACCATCCTTCAGATGCATATATTCCATCCAGTAAGGGCTCGTGAAAGATTGGTCTGTCTCCATCAGGGTAGATGTAAACTTTGAGCATCATTTCCATTAGTTCATAACTCCTGCAGGATGCAAACATTGCTAGTTGAATTCTTTTAGGAAGAACATGAACAGCAAGATAATCAACTTACAGGCCCATACACAAGGGGAGATCTTTTTTACCAATGGTCACGAGCCACACTAATAAGAGAACATCATACCAACTTCAACTTAATATCATAATACAATTGGTTTATAGGTCTTCCTCTGTATATATCGTTCATCTTTCCCATTTCTTCATATATGTTCCAACACAAAAATATGTAAACAGAATGTCCTGTCTAAGTTTTGTTCTTGATGCTATTCCCACATAATAACTTGATGCAACCTAATTACATATAATTGTATATGTCATATATTCTGTTAGTTTAATATTGTTGTATACGACATGGAAAAAGACCTAGCTTGGTAATGAATGACTCATTTCACTGAAACCAAATCAGCATGTAAAAAATTCAAAGGTTTAATTATCAAACTCAGTGGTTACAGGTGAAAAATCCATAGGAAAAGGTGCACTTAAACCAGATTCATGCATTTATACAATATTCCAGCAGCTCAACCTATTTTAAATGCCAGTCTTTCATTAAAGTATATTAAGCTGTTTTCTCGTCACTGATTAGATCAAGTTTTCTCTTCAGAAATAAATAGATGACAAGTCAGATCAAGATAATAGCATAACTATTAGAGTGGTTTGGCTCAATAGTAGATCCCTGCATTGAAAATGATACTTGTTTATCATACCTTTTGAACATGGAGACATTCCTGTATAATGGTGGATAAAGTCTTGAATCATTCACGATGATGGGTGCATTTAAAATCTCTAATTTTGCATGCGATATTTCCGTATCAACAGCTGAAAATGTTGCTGATTTCTATAAACAACAACAGAATAAATTAGAGAAACTCGTCGAATGATATAATTCAATCTATACTTACCTTACATTTATGACCAATCTTCCTAAACATACCTCTAGCTGAGAATACGCATGATTATTTTGCAACATCAAGTTCATCTCAGATATTGAAACAACTTTAGATGGTCTCTTTTTGGAATTCTTTGCACTCAGAGGCTTACCATTATTCACTTTCATATTGCTACTACCTTGCACAGAACCTGAGTTTCCATCCTTGGAAACTAAACCATTTGTATCTGATTCCACTGAAGTAGTAGGTGAAGTGACAGATACCACAGGACTTCTTGAAGCCGTTTCTGAATCTAACGATGTTCTGTTGGGAAATGACACCACAGGTTGTGGTGATGCAGCCCCTTGTGATGTCAAATTAATTTGTTTTTGCTGAGCACTACCCAATGGGGAACCATCATTTCTGGTTGTGAAATTAACAACACTGTCCACAAGTCCTTTAGCTTTCTCTGGTGCAGGGGCAGTAGTTGAATCTCTGCCATTGTGAAAGAGGGAGGCCTGAGGACCAATTGCTTCCTCTTCCAGTGCATCTTTAGAGTTTGAATTTGAACCATTTAGGTGCATATTGTTACCGTCAACTTTATAATTAACCGAAGATGTCTCCATTCTGAAACTAGTAATCTTGGTGGTAACAGAAGATAATAATTTGCTAGTAGGAAGTTCAGAATACTGAACCATCAAAACTATGGCCACTGTTATTCCCACAAATGAAACTAATCTCGTAGTTTCAGCCTTACTCAGAAATCTAAACCCCCGATCCATGACAATCTAAGAAAAGGAGGCAAAAATGGTTAACACATCACTGCAGAGAGATCAGAAGAAGAAATTGAAGCAAATCCATTAAGATTGACATAGAAAAGTCAATAACTTTCGCGAGGGTTTTTTTCAAAGAGGGAGGTGAAACATGGAGTGATTCATTTGGCTAGAGAAACAGAGGAGAAAGATGTAAAGGGTCCATTGGACTATCGGATCGACAAGGGGCACACATTGGAAATGGGATCTGTGTCTGTGAGTATCTCTGTCGTAAGTTAAAACAGGGAAAAGATCTGCAACAGGTGAGACAGGGAAGGAAGGAAAAACAGAAGAATGGAAGAACGGAGGAAATCAAGGAATCAAGACATGAATAGGTCCCACACTAATGTCCAAATTGAAATCACAGGTAACTTAGATTTAAGAAAAAATAAATAAAGAATAAAAAAAATACTTATTTTATAACTTATTTTTTTTAATATAATTCAAACAAAACATTATTTAATTTAATTGTGAAGTGTTAAATTCGGTCCGTATTTTAAATTAGTTGTATTTCTTAGGTTTGATTTTAGATATAATAATTTGATATATATATATATATATATATATATATATATATATATATTAATAAATAATATTTTATAAAATTTAACTATTATTTTATAAAATATATCTTTTTATTTATATATCATTTAATTTGACCTAAGTCAACTTAAAATATGAATTAATTGGATTGAAAAAAATAATCTAAATATCATCAAATTTTGCCTTAATCTCACTTATTTTATGAAGTTTTTAAAATAGTACATCAAATTAGATCCATTTTATATACTCTAGTCTTAAATATGAATTATTTCTGTTTATATAAATAATCAATTACAAATTACAACAACCTATTTTCTCTTTGTAAAAAATGTTTACACAGTTTAAAAATGATGGTTAAATATGCTTTAAGTAAAAATAAAAATTATTAGACGATAAAAAATAAATGTAAGGATAAAAAAAATTATAAATTTTGTTACTCATTTGAAAAGCTATATTACTTGCAATATCTTTCCAAGCGCATATACCACGGGACAAACAATTTTATTCACAAATAAACTAATATTTATAATAATTCTTATACAAATCAAATTATAAGGAACTATTTTGTCTTCACACAAATCAAATACGAATCAACAAATGCTTACATAGTGAAAATGTAAACAATACAAGAAATATGAAAAGATTATAAGAAAAGAAATTCAGAGTATTATTGACATTTAATTAAAATTTGTAATGAAGGAAAATTTGAGGGAACTTGAAAAAAAAAAAAAAAAATCTGAATCTAAGAAGGTTTGTAGGAGCACTATATATGAATGATTGAAGACAACGTGGAGTAAAAATATATACAAATTTAATTACACCAAAAGAATACACGTTAAAAAATGACCTGGGAATGTTTTTGCTTCCCAAAGGTCGACTTTGACCACGTCTTCAAGATGATCTATCTAGCTTTTGCTGTGAAGACTCTGTTGTACCAAATGGAATGGAGTATCATGTGGAATATATCATACTTGACAGGGCTCCTGTGCCAAAGGAAATGTTGCTGCACCTTCCTCACCATCATCTGCATTTGAAGATACCTCTTTTGTGGGATGGAAAGGAGTATACTCTTCAGATTTGGAATATCCTTCTCCAGCACAAAAACAGCAAAGGATTCCCAATTCAACATCTCAAAAAATGGAGGCACAAAGTTATCTGATATAATTACTGGCACACATTCAAAGAAAATAGCCTCCACAACTCTTGGACTGTTGACTTCATAGCCCTTTGCACAAATGCAGTACTTGCTGCTCTTCATGTACTGGATGTAGTTCCTGTTGCCCTTAGAATTTGGCAGTACCCCAAAGATTTTCATGTCGGGGTCTTTATTTTCCCAGTGCTGCAGCAGGATTGGCCTAACATAACCATGCATCCCCCCTGCAAAAAACGCCAGAGTTTTCCTCTTTGAAACCCGGTTTCCACCAAGGTTTCTAGTGGGCCTTTGAGCATTGCGGACATACGTTTCAGGAAGAGACACGTCCTTCCCCAAGACAAAACCTTCTTTCGCATCAGCATTACATAGGGCTCTTAAGCACCTACTCATGTGTTTCTTTGTTTCTGTAGGGGCCTGCATATTGTAGCCAACAGGTATAATTTATGAGAAGATACAATAAAGAAGATTAATGTGATACAATATTTACCAATGCAGGCTTCTGTTGCATGCCATTAAAGTGGTAATAGTAGTATTAATGATTGTCAAATAATAAACTGATACAGAAGAAAAGAGACATTTGTTGAAGTAGGAAACGCATATATACCCAGTCATGGCAAGCAACAAGGAAATGATCAGCACCTCCTGTTCTGTTCCAGAAATTATGTTTCCCGGCAATCATGTCTACATAGTTTTTCAGATATTGAACCAGGTTCCTAGAACTATGTGAATTCTGTACGTATAAAGTTTCCTCTAGCATCCGAGAACTGAAAGGTAAGTAAAATAAGTGGGCCTTCTTTGGGTCTTTAGTCACAAATTGTTTACTAGCTTCCATCTGCTTCATGAACCATCCCTCGGAAGCATAAATTCCCAAAAGATATGGTGAATGCATTATGGGCTTAGCTCCTTCTCTATACACATACACTTTGAGAGTTCTCTCCATTAATTCATAGCTCCTAGCAAGTAACAGTGACGAGATAATTAGTACCAATGTTAAAACACAAACTAAGTATATCTCCATAAGAATCTTGCTTCATATATTGTTGTTTCTTGCTGCACATTTATAAAATGCACATATCTGCAATTTATTTTGAAACAATTTTGTTATTCTGAATAGCCAGAAGAGTTTTCAACATCCAGAAATGGAGCAATTTCATTGAATTATAATCTTGTACGGCGAGTTTACTTGTTATCACTTAACTGAATGATAAATAGCAACTGTTCCTCGCTGTCCATAAAATTTTAGCTCATAATATCATTGCAAAGATATACACTTGTAGATTGCGAGCTAGAATTTTTCTTCCCGGAGATGCTTCTTGAACATGTTCTTGAAACAAAATATAGAACCACAAAAATCAAAGGATATACCTCTTGAACCTGGAAACATTTCGAAAAAGGGGAGCATAAAGATTTACATCATCAGTAACAATTGGTGCATTTTCAATCTCTGATCTGGTCTGCAGCAGCTCTTGATCAACAGCTGAAGACCACCTTGGCCTCTAGAAAAAAGTTCGCAACGTTAGAACAGAACTCAAGAATATGATATGATAATAAGTTATAAAATGAAACAACCACCATGGCATTAAATCATTTACCATTGAACGATACGAGGCACGGTTCTGAAGCAGTAACTCATTCATTTCAGAGATTGTTGTTACTCGTGGAACTGGAATTTGAGAACCTTCAATCTCCTTAGGCATAATATTGATAGAAGAATTATTGCGTTCTTTTTTAACATCATCTTGTTGTGGCTTGAACCTCTCATCCTCCCTGAATTCAGTTTCATCATAATCATTTGACAACATTGGAGACGTAATATTTTGGATCACTTCTATTGGAGTTAGAGGAGCTAAATGGGAAGGGGAATGAGAAACAGTATTGTTGTAAATGCTGAGGCCTAGATTCCCTGTCTGATCTGTTGCAGAACCATTGTTTGATATCGCAATACTTTTCACAGTGGAACCTCCATCAGTTACGTCAAATTCTAAAGATCTGCCTGATTCCCTTGCTGGTTCTGAGATTAAACCAGTGCTTGAAACTGTGTCCTTTACGTCAGAAGTCTTGTTTTCATTAACCATCTCAATGGCATTTTCAGCAGTAGAATTTGCTTGATTAAAAAATGTCATATTTTTAAATGTTTCGGACATGGATGGTGGATTTGCAGCTTGGAATCTAATGCTATCCGACGTTGGTATCTTGTTGCCAGAGAACGCAGTGGGTTGAACAGCATCATAAGGAAGTTCCAAATACTGGAATGCTAAAATTATTGCAATTGTAATGCAGATAAGCCCCAATAGCCTCTTTCTTTCCAGCTGAAATATTGAAAACAACTCTTGACCCATTCTGCTAAAATTACTGAACAATCGTCGCTGTCCAATTGCAATAGCAACTCTGCAGAAAAAAATGGTACAACTTTATTTGTTACAGATTTTCAAAACTAATAAAAGGTTGTATCTTGGTCTCTGGAAAATAATTGAAGTGGAAGTGCATAGAAGTAAATGGCACTAAACTAAAAAATACAGTGAAAAGGGGGAAAAGGGTAGCACACAAATTAACAGCCGAAGAGCAACTCCATAATTTCCTAATTCAGAGTTCAAAAGTTCAGAACCAGTGCAAAGTCGGTGTCCTCAAAACCCACCTCTGAAATATGCTGCTACCCTCAGGCACAATAAAAGTCGATCTCCAAATTAGATAAATCGTTTCTCATCTTTTGAAGAATCCATAAAAATGATCAAGAAAATCAAATAACTACGACAAAAATAAAAGAAAACGAGAATTGATAATACAAAGAGATAACCTTACCAACAAAATAAACAGCTCCTCAGGTGCTGCTGTAGTACAGTCACACACAGACGACATGAGATGAAAAGATTCATGGGGATTACTTCACGTTTTAGCTAACTTGTAGATTTAAAGGGCCAGTTGTAAAGTTCGATTCTAAGATTATTTAAATTTTTCTCCCCTTTTTTCAGGAAAGTTCAGATCAACCACACACAAAACAAGGTCACTGCAGTTTCTATATCATCAAATATTATTTTTAGACGTTGAAGCTGTCCTATAGATGCTAAAAAACACATATTTTTTAATTGGGATGTAAGAAATAAAAATATATATTCTAGTTCTTCAATCTTGCATAAAAAGAACGCAAGTAAGTTAATGTCAAAGACTGTACCTGGCATCTAAGGAAGATGTTGGAAGATTCTTTTCCCAACTTGGGTCATAGATGTTCGCAGTTGAAGTGACGAAGCAAACAGAAACTGGCTTGAACTTGTGGGCCGTGATCCCTTCAATACGCCGAACACCACCAATTTCAACGTTCAGCAGCAGCCAAATTTCAAATTTACTCTGTTTCTTCTCTCTTTCTCTCTCTCTCTCTCTCTCTCTTCATCAGTAACTGTAAAAAATAAAATCATTAACCCCACTTTCAAAACAATTACTACTCTGTGGTCCTTCATCCTCTGTGTCGCTGTCATTCAAAATTTGATCATTATCATAATTCGTTCTTTTATTACAAGTTGTCATCTGTTCTGAGGTTGTTCCAGTGCGCAGCCAAAATCTTGGTAACGTTTTATTTGTTTTTTTATTCGAATTCATTTTATACTAGCTTGACATGAAAAATCAACCTAGTTAATTTTATATTGGCTTGTCAATTAAATCCCTATTGAAGGTGAAGTGTTCTATCATTTAGCATGATGAGAAATTGGACGTTTGCTTAATGCTGAGTTCATCTATCTATGGGCTATCATGTTTTTAAATAATTAGCTAATAGTAATTTATTCATCCCACAAGTAGCTAGAAATATGAATGAAATGTAACATTCATCTTTAAAAATAAAATATAAAAAGTGTCTTTAAATTAAAAAAAGAAAAACCTAATTGAAGAATTTTGAGTATTATGATGAGTTTAAAAGCGGTGGTTTCTAAATCTAAAATCCAATTTTGTCATTGATTAACCCATCATCACGTTTTATTCATTTTACTTGAGAAGTTGTTGTGGCGGCACATTGTGACGTTTTATTTATATCAGAAGTTCATTTGTCCATACATGGTATGTAAATTGTAGTAAAACCCCAACAATTTAGTTATTTATTATAAATTCTTAAACAATTACTTAGATTGTAGTAGAACACTTGTACATTGTCGTTGAATGGAAAGAAATTAAAAAATGAACATATAAATCAATAGTTATGTTAGTTTAAAATTCAAATAGTGTGTGATTAAAAGAATTAATTATACACGTATTTAGCATTTTTGGACTTATACTTTGACATAAGTAATTTTCATAATATGTTAAAGTTTAAAGTATATTGTAAACATAATTATTTTTTATTATCTTATTTATAGAAAATAAGAAATACAATTACTTAGTTGAATTACATTAATGGAAATAATATAGTTAACATAAAATGTTCTTTATACATTTAGTTATATTAATTATTATTTTATATATTTAATGTTAATTTGACTATAATTATTAATAAAACTTAAAAATAATACTTAAAAAAATGATTATTTTATGAATGTGATGATGGCCTACCTTATTATATATTTCTAACCCCTTTATTTATATTTATGAAATGAACTTTCCTAAATTTTTGTAAATGGTAATATTATCATAGATAAATATAAAAGGTTTATAACTGATAAATTATTATTCCTTTACCCATATTTATAATGATAATTTTTGTTGTTTTTATTGGGTAATTGAAGTGTGATTCTAAGCTTCACATTGAATAAAAATAAAAAAGTTGAGTAACATATATATATATATATATATATATATATATGGAAGAAAGACTTGTAACAACTTAATGTCTTAAGATTTTGGATTGAGAGGGGTGTCAATTTTTTATGTGTATAGAATTCATGTCTTATTAATATTGTTTCTCTCGAGGAAATCTCCACACAAAAAATCCAAGAATTCTTTTGTACGATTTGGTTTCATGTATCTATGACACTAGACACAATATTCAGTGTGTTGGTCATTCTTTTAACACTTGCTCTTTATCCAAATCTTATATTATAAAGGACTAAGGACTATTGAATCTAAATGAAGAACACAAAGTCAAATTCTCACAATACCAAGACGAGATATATGAAACACTTTGTAATTTTTTGTGCAACAAACTAGTGTATGATAATAACAAATAGTAGGCATAAGTGAAATGAATGGTGTATTTCTAAGAGTGATAGCAATTTCAGTAATCATTGATTACAGTAGAAATTAGAGAGAGAAGAGAACATTCAAAGATAAAAATTCTTAACTAATTCCCCACCTTTCTTCTTCCTTCCCTTCCCTTATAAAGATACCCCTTAATCCCTAAAACGTGTTGGTTTGTTAGAAATTTTGTTACTTCTCCTAACCACTTTCTCTCCACTTTTCATATTTCTTGGATCAATGGCCACGAGTCCTGCTAAATTTTCCCTTGTATCCATGCTCACCATAACATTACCCTCCTCATCAAAATGGACCTTGTCCCCAAGGTTAAACTGAGGAAAATAAGCTTGGATATAGGATAATGATTCCCAAGTGCACTTGCTCGTGCCTTCCCACTTAATCAGAACTTGGGGAACCCAAGAATGCTGCACCTGAATATGGCGAAAATCCAATACGGCTAATGGCTTCAACTGTCCTTTAGGATTCGTAACCAGTGGCAATGGAATGTACTGGGATACTGGGTCATTCCTACACAACTTCAATAAAGAAACATGAAAAATGGGATGCAGTTTGGCATGTGAAGGGAGTTCTAGACGGTAAGCAACAATCCCTATATGCTCCAAAATTTTAAAGGGCCCGAAATATCGCATGGATAACTTTTGATTCCTTTGAAGCCGTAGAGATAACTAACGATAGGGTTGTAACTTCACAAAGACCAAGTCACCCACATTGAACACCACTTCAGTTTGCTTTTTATCCGCATGTAACTTCATGCGAGCTTGAGCTTTAAAGAATTGTAGTTTCAGTTGAGCAAGGATATGATCCCTTTGAATCAACTGATCGTGAACTTCATAGGGAGTGTCATCACGAGTAGAACAAGGAATGATTGTGAGAGGCTCTCTTCCATAGACAACTTTGAAAGGAGTCATTCCAATGGAGGTTTGAAACGAGCTATTGTACCAAAATTCTGCCCACGGTAGAAATGAGACCCATTGATGGGGTTGTTCAGAGATAAAACAACGCAAATATATTTCCAAACACTTATTAAGGGCTTCCAATTGACCATCTGTCCGTGGATGATAAGTAAAGCTCATCTTTAATGTAGTACCTTGAAGTTTGAATAGATGCTACCAAAATGAGCAAGTGAAAACCTTATCACGGTCATAGACTATGGAAGTAGGAATTCCATGCAATTTAACCATAGTATGCAGGAAAGCATCAGTAACTTGGATTGCAGTAAAATTGGACCGTAAAGGTGCAAAATATGCAAACTTAGATAATCAATCAATGATGACAAAAATAATAGAATAACCTTTTGATAATGGAAAACCAGTGATGAAGTCTATAGTTATATCTTCCCAAATCTGATTTGGAATTGGTAAGGGGCTTAAAATACCCGCAGGCAGTGTTTGTAAAGATTTAGCTTGCTGTTAGATTTGATATTGCCTAATAAAGGTACCAATGTCAGGACGCATAACTAACTAATAAAAATAAGTAGCAATACGTGAAAGAATTAATGGTTGAGTTCAAGAGGGGGGGTGAATTGAACTTAAAAAACTTTTTCGCAAAACTTTACTTTCTTTTGGAAGAATGAGTTATCTTTATTCAATTCTTGAAAAGATGATTTGATTTAAAACACAGCAAGCTTATATTCAGAATTTAAAAGAGATGATAGAAAGAAATCAACACACAAATTTATACTGGTTCACTCTAATCCAGAGCTACGTCCAGTTCTTGACAAACCTGTCAAGTTTTCACTAATACCAAGTGACAATTACAACCCGTAGATCCTCACCAATCTACACCAAGAACTATCTTTTCAACCTATAAGATAGAATCTTGAAAAACACCCGATAACCAAATCCGATTCTTGTACCAAGTGTAGATTACAATCCAATCTACACAATTCACACGATACAAAAGAATAAGGAAAGAAGAAACCTGGACTTTGAATTCTAATTGCCCGACACCAATTCTAAAGCACTCTCTCGCTGTGAATGACCACAATGTTGATCAAAGCACCTTATGATATGACAAAATCTTGAATGCGAGAGAAAAACGTAGATGAGCGATTCACAGATTGATTTCTCAAGTTTTCTCAAGTAGTGTGTTGTATATCTTTTTTGAAAGATAGATCAATACTTGTTTATATAGAGTAAAACAAAGTTTCGATGACGTGTTCTCTATCAAAATCATTACGAGAGAGAAAAACAATCGATTAAATTTAAAGTATATCGGATAAAAAGTGATTATGCCCGATTAGAATAGAAGAATAATCAATTAGACTGAATTATGATCGATTATATTTAAACTATGATCGATCAGAATATATTTCAAGCGATTGAAACAGCGATTCAATCGATTGATTTCACTTAAAGGTTCATTCAATCGATTGTTTGAGTTTTCAATGGATTGAAACAGACTTTATGAAAAATAATAGCTCTCTGTTTCAACCGATTAAAAAACATTTCAACTTATTGAAATCCTGCAGACTTTTAAGACTCGAAAATGACTTTCTGTTTCAACAGGTTGAAAACCATTTCAACATATTGTTTTTCGAAAACATTTAGACTTAAAAAATATCTTTATTTTAACAGATTGAAAAGCGTTTCAAGCTGATTGTTTTTCAGAAAACTCTTAGATTGAAAAATATCTTTCTTTTTCAACAGATTAAAAAGTATTTCAATTGATTGTTTTTAGAAACCTTCATATTGAGAAATTTACTAAGTTATTTTAACTTGTTGATTCTGCGAATCAATCAATTGAAAATACGATTATATAGAACCACTTATTCGTTAAGTGATTTTAACCGATTGAAAATCTTTTTCAACAGATTGAAAAACTTAGTTTGTTCTTTTAATGCGAGAAAATGATTTTCAATGCTATGCGAAGATTAAGGCGCTTCATCACGACATATAATGGCCTATCAAGGGATTAAGTGCTCAAGTTATAAACCTAATCATCTACACACCCACAACCTAAACTAAATTTATGTCTTCATCAAATTATATCTAAGTCTTCATCAAATCCACCAAGTCCACCAAGTGCTTCAATCTCCCCTATTTGATGGAGACAAATAACCACTGCACCTGCATAAAATCGGACCAGAGACATGCATACCGAGAGACATATATTTTGTGATGTGGTGTGTGTGTAGTGGCAGTTTTAATCAAAATAATTCTCCCCTATTTGATTGCATCAAATAGATTGTCATGGATACGATCCAATGGGGCCACTTGGGAACCCCCAAATAAAAAGCGAGAATATAAAACCAACTAAGAAAAGAAAAAAACAGAATTATCAGCGAGACATTGATCAGTAAACTTCAATCATCTCGGGACCTGGGTTGAATTGTATTTCCACAATTCGTTGTAAATGTCTTCAAGTTGATTATCGATGTCTTGGAACCTTGCGATAAAATTCTCATCCAAATAGTGTTGTCGAGCCCTTATAGCCGTAGTCATATTCATATGCCTCCTTTGATCGGCTTGAAGTTGATTCATTTCTCTGCAGCATTGTTCTTTCAAAGCGTGACGAGAGGTGTGCCACGGTCGGGGGTGAATTATATGGAATCATCTCCAGTAGGATCACTTCTTCCATAGGATCGGATGGATGAGCTCTAGAAGTGCCAGGAATATCGGTGTTGATATTTTCTTCCTCTTGTCCATCTTCATCACTTTCTTCATCTCTTCCAAGCATCCTCCTTGGAGACTCACTCACCATCAACTTTCATAAATCCCATTTTGTGAAGCATAGAGTTATTTATTTCGTTTGTTGAACGAAGCTGTCTCGACAAGTTCTCCTTCAAGATCAACACCAAAATATGTTAAAAATTTGGAAATCGAGTATAGCATAGGGGTACCTGAAATTACTCGAGTCTTTTTGCCTTGATCATGTGGTCTTTGATGACAAAAACCCAGTTTACCGAATCTCGTGGTGAATGCAATACATTAGTACTAAATCTCCCTCATTTAGCACCGCATGATTGCTCCCCCTCGGAGTGAGCTGCCAAGACACAATGCGGGCAAGCAACCTTTCTTCCAATTTTAGTTTCCCGGTATTGAGCGAGTGACGAGTCATGCCTATTCTTCATGCATGACCGAAAATATTGAACCTTATTAAATTCCTCCACATCGAAGTACACCCTTTGGTGACTTTCACTCCTAAATCCTTTAAACCGAGCAACCTCCTTCCGGATGTTAGGAGTAATCTCAATGTCCACACCTTTAACTTGGGTTTTCAAGGTGGAACCTTCAAAGGACAAATTTGTGAAGAAAACTTTGATCAAGTCGGGATAAATCCTACCGTCCAACTCCGAAACTTCGAAGCTTTTGATGTTGCGACGGCTTTCCGATGCCTCTAAATCCTTCGAGCATCAAACCAGGAAAACTTTAACGGCTTTGGTATGTTGACTTGTTTTACTGCTCAACTCATGGATAAACAGATTCATTTGCTCTTGGTCCCAGTTGAACCAAGTCTCAATCCTTCCTTCAACATTTTGTTCTGCTAGAACGGAAGACGACTCGCCCTGCTTGATTTCTTTCTTCCGGACTTCGATCGTTTGAACATGCTTGATGAGCAAAACGAGAAGGAAGCAGAAAGAAAGAGTTCAAGTTAAGGAAATAGGAATACAGAAATCGTTCGACTTCGGGATTTTGTCTTTAGTCTTTTTGTGATCTTGCACGGTGATGATAAAGGTGGAGAGAGAAGAGTTTGATACTGAAACACTTAATTACCTTCGCAGTATGTATCCAATCAGAGTCAATCAGTATTAAAGGAAGTGGTTGAGATTTTATCTCATTGTAAATGAGTTCAACCTAATCTGCAGAAATTACTTTGTGTGCGAGCCAATTCATTTAATTTCAATTAATCAATTGATTTTTCCTGTAACCAATTGATTTCGCACTTCATGAGAAATTCATAAGTGAAATAAACCAATTGAATCGATGAATAAATCGATTGTTTTTGCAAAGGAAAATTAAGCAAAGTACCATTAGTGAATTCAATCGATTGAATCGAAGATTTAATCGATTGATTTATAGAAGAAAATTTGCAGAGCTACAGGGTTAGTGAAATAAATCGATTAAAAGCGTATCTAATCGATTGAACTAATAACATATCAATACCAGAGTAAGAAACAGGAAATCAACAGATTATTTCACGGTTTCAATCGATTAAAACAAATAATATCAAGTTATTCATGCAATTATTAATCGATTGAACTTGTTATCGACTTGTTAAAAGACATACAATTACTATAAAGAATCGGTTATACAATACTAGATATATCTAGAATTCCTAATTCAGTCCTAAGCATATTAAGTCTATCTCTAGGAAGTGGTTTAGTGAATAAATCAACTAACTTGTTTTTCAGATTCAACAAATAATATCTCACAGTCACCCCTAGATACGTGTTCTCTAATAAAGTGATGTCTAATTTCAATATGCTTAGTTCTAGAGTGTTGAATAGGATTCTTAGTTAAGTTTATCGCACTAGTATTGTCACAAACCGAGGTACCTTGTTTAGAGTCACTCCATAATCTGTTAGTTGTTGCTTGAGATAAATGCTTTGAGCACAACTGACTCCAGTACGCAATATATTCAGACTTCTGCGGTTGATGAGCAACACACGCTTGCTTTTTCGTTGTGCCACGATATAAGAGCTGCTCCCGAGTAAATGACAAGTACCGAGGTACTTTTTACGTCTAATCTACATCCTGCAAAGTCAGAATCAGAAAATCCAACAAGCTTAAGGGACGCACCTTCAGGATACCATAGTCCAACATTGATCTGTTCCCTTAAGGTACTTCAGAATCCTTTTAGCGCGATAAGATGTGATTCCTTTGGATTTGCCTGAAATCTTGCACACGAGACATACACTAAACATAATGTCGGGCCTACTAGCGAGTTAGATAAAGCGAGAGAACCAATCAAACCTCTATATTTAGTTTGATCAACAGATTTCCCTTTTTCATCTAAATCTAAACGGCAGTTAGTAGACATTGGTGTAGAGGATTCCTTGCAATTGTGCATATCAAATTTCTTTAACAGTTCATTGCGGTATTTAGATTGACTAAGAAAAATGCCATTTGTTAATTGTTTAACACTGTAGACCAAGGAAGAAATTCAATTCTCCCATCATAGACATTTCAAATTCACTTTGCATTTCTTTTACAAACTTATTACACATGGCATTATTGGTGGAACCGAAAATGATATCATCTACATACACCCGCACTAGAATAATATCAGTTCAGATTTCTTAATGAACAGAGTTTTATCAACCTCACCTCGCTTGTACCCTTGATCAATTAGAAAATTACTTAACCTCTCATACCATTGTCTAGGTGCTTGCTTCAAGCCATAAAGAGCCTTTTTCAATTTGTAGACATGGTCGGGATGCTTGTGATCTTCAAACCCAGGAGGTTGAGAAACATACACTTCTTCATTGATAAGTCCATTAAGAAAGGCACTCTTTACATCCATCTGTAGTAATCTGAAACCACTTAAACGAGGCATAAGCTAATAATAATCTAACGACTTCAAGCCTAGCTACGAGTGCAAATGTTTCATCAAAATCAATGCCCTCTTGTTGGTTATACCCTTTGGCTACCAACCTAGCTTTATTCCTAGTGATAATGCCATGTTCATCTAGCTTGTTTTTGAATACCCACTTAGTACCAATTATATTGATATCACTGATTTTAGGAACTAATTCCCATACATTATTCCTTTCAAATTGATTGAGTTCATCATGCATGACACTAACCCAGTATTCATCATTCAATGCTTCTTTAACAGATTTAGGTTCTGTTTGTGAAATGAATGCCATATGATTACAGAATTGGTTAAGAGAATGTCTAGTAGATACTCCCTTATTGATTTGCCCGATGACATTGTCTAGAGAGAGATCTCTTGGGACAATCCACTCTTTGGGAAGCTCTTCCAGAACACCTTCTTCCTGTTCTACAGTAATTGTAGATGGATCAGCTTTTGCAGGGTCCACAGATGGATCACCCTCTTCAACAGTATGCTGATCTGTGCTACTGGGACATTTCAACATCTCCAATATCTCCAGAACCAAGAATTCTTCCCTTGTTGTTGTCTCCATAAGTCACATGACCCCCATTCTTCAATTTCAACTTCTGGAATTTTGAAATGTCACCTGTCATGTGCCTTGAGCATCCGCTGTCCAGGTACCAAAGAGACTCTTGATGCTGTTCCTGAAAAGTCAAACATAAAGCATTTGGTACCCTTTAAATATTTTGGGTCCTTGGGAGTCAAACTTTCTGCTTAACATGTTTTGGAACCCATCTCTTCCTTCCTTGCGGCACAAAATATTTCCTAGCATGAAAGAATTTTATAGTATGCCCTTTCTTCATGCAGTAATGACAGGATGAGAAAGGGGATGCTGTTGTTTTTCTATATGAAAAGAAGTTCAAATATTTCTTAGTTTTTACCCCATTCCTAGGTTTGTACCCGATTCCGAACGTTCAAACACACAGTTTTGAGATCCAAGCGAGTGCATCTAAATTCTCTTTACCTTGAGTAAATTTTGTTAAGGTTTTAGTTAAGTAATCAACCTTATTTTGTAAAATAGTACACTTTTCACAATTCTTATTAACGACAACATTATCTCGCAGATGAATAGATAATATCTAGATGTTCTAAATGCATTTTGCTTTCTAGCAGTTCTTTTTCCGAAGTTTTAACTCTATTTTCTAACCGATTATTTAGCCCTTTCAACCGATTATTTGTATGAGATAAATTTACGGCTTCACTATGCATTTCATTGAAAGCATTCGAGTAATGTCTTGTAATTCATTTCATTTTACGTAGGAGTTGAACTTACATGTGATGAAGAGGATTCACGACCGACCATCAAACACAAGTTCACCTCTTCACCTTCGGATTCGGAACTGGAAGAAGATTCATTGTCTTGCCAAGCTATGTAGGCCTTTTTCCCTTTGTATCTTGAATCTTTCTTGTTCGATTCTTGGTCTTTTACGGACGAGTCGCTCCTTATGTGACCCTGTTTACCACAAGAATAACAAGTAATATTATTTTGAACAGATTCAGTCTTTCTATCATTGTACCTTTTTACTTGGCCAGTCTTGTTCTTTCTTCTCGAAATTTCCCGAATTTCTTAACCAATAAAGTCGGGTTCTCGGACTCATCTTCTTCGGAACCACTTGTTTTCTTCAATCGTCTTGAGAACAATATTTCTACTTTTCTTTTCTGCATTCTCTTGTTCTTTGAACCGATTGATTTCCAACTCGTGTTCCCTTAACTTACCAAAAAGTGAGGCGGTAGTCATTTCAGTCAAATCTCTTGATTCGAGATATTGCTTGTCACCTTTGGTTGCCAAGTTCTGTCCAAACACTTCAGTATTTTGATATTCAACTCCTCCTTGTCAAAGGTCTTCCCTAGCTCAGATCAAATGATTAACTATGTGCGTGAATCTTTTACGCACATCCGCAATTGTCTCCCCTTGCTGCATTTTAAACAACTCATAGTCCCTGATTAACTCATGCTTTCTTGCCCTTTTCACATCGAGATGTTCCTTCATGTGTGACCTCTAGAATTTCCCACATCTCTTTGGCGAAGCACACTTGAGACACCCTGAAAAACTCATCAAGATTTAAGGCGAAGTAATAATATTCTTTGCGAGTATAATCATATTGCACTCTCCTATTTTACGCATCGATCAACTCACTCCAACTTTTCTCAACAGCTTTACCATCTACTATATGAGTTGGTTTAAAAGGACCATTAACAATTGTTTCCCAAATGCCTCTATCAAGGGATTCAATAAAGATTTTCATTCTAACCTTCCGGAAAGAATAATTCACACCAGCAAAAAGTGGAGGCCTGTTTATGGAGGCTCCTTCGAAAAATTCATCTTTCCCTCAGCCATTGGACCGATTACTTGAGTAACTTACAAGAACCAGCTTCGATACCAATTGAAAGAATTAATGGTTGAGTTCAAGAGGGGGGTGAATTGAACTTAAAAAACTTTTCGCAAAACTTTACTTTCTTTTGGAAGAATGAGTTATCTTTATTCAATTCTTGAAAAGATGATTTGATTTAAAACACAGACAAGCTTATATTCAGAATTTAAAAGAGATGATAGAAAGAAATCAACACACAAATTTATACTTGGTTCACTCTAATCCAGAGCTACGTCCAGTTCTTGACAAACCTGTCAAGTTTTCACTAATACCAAGTGACAATTACAACCCGTAGATCCTCACCAATCTACACCAAGAACTATCTTTTCAACCTATAAGATAGAATCTTGAAAAACACCCGATAACCAAATCTAGTTACTGTACCAAGTGTAGATTACAATCCAATCTACACAATTCACACGATACAAAAGAATAAGGAAAGAAGAAACCTGAACTTTGAATTCTAATTGCCCAGCACCAATTCTAAAGCACTCTCTCGCTGTGAATGACCACAATGTTGATCAAAGCACCTTATGATATGACAAAATCTTGAATGCAGAGAGAAAAACGTAGATGAACGATTCACAGATTGATTTCTCAAGTTTTCTCAAGTAGTGTGTTGTATATCTTTTTTGAAAGATAGATCAATACTATTTATATAGAGTAAAACAAAGTTTCGATACGTGTTCTCTATCAAAATGCATTACGAGAGAAAAACAATCGATTAAATTTGAAGTATATCAGATAAAAAGTGATTACTGCCGATTAGAATAGAAGAATAATCAATTAGACTGAATTATGATCGATTATATTTAAACTATGATCGATCAGAATATATTTCAAGCTGATTGAAACCGCGATTCAATCGATTGATTTCACTTAAAGGTTCATTCAATCGATTGTTTCGAGTTTTCAATGGATTGAAACGACTTTATGAAAAATAATAGCTCTCTGTTTCAACCGATTAAAAAACATTTCAAGCTGATTGAAATCCTGCAGACTTTTAAGACTCGAAAATGACTTTCTGTTTCAACGAGGTTGAAAACCATTTCAACATATTGTTTTTCCGAAAACATTTAGACTTAAAAAATATCTTTATTTTAACAGATTGAAAAACGTTTCAACTGATTGTTTTTCAGAAAACTCTTAGATTGAAAAATATCTTTCTTTTTCAACAGATTAAAAAGTATTTCAATTGATTGTTTTTCCGAAACCTTCATATTGAGAAATTTACTAAGTTATTTTAACTTGTTGATTCTGCGAATCAATCAATTGAAAATACGATTATATAGAACCACTTATTTTGTTAAGTGATTTTAACCGATTGTAAATCTTTTTCAACAGATTTTAGTTTGTTCTTTTAATGCAGAAAATGATTTTCAATGCTATGCAGAAGATTAAGGCGCTTCATCACAACATATAATGGCCTATCAAGGGATTAAGTGCTCAAGTTATAAACCTAATCATCTACACACCCACAACCTAAACTAAATTTATGTCTTCATCAAATTATATCTAAGTCTTCATCAAATCCACCAAGTCCACCAAGTGCGGGCATGATTGCGGAGGAATCCCACATGACCCCCAATAAAGATGAGTGAAATTCATGTAAAATTTGACAACACGAGCCTCAACTGGAATCAATAAGCAGTTGCGCCAAAAAAGCAACCCATCCTTCAATGTATGTTGGGGCATGACCGTGGTTCAAATTGGAATTTCTGAATTAATTGGTGCAACAAAATCGAAGAAGAAATGATATTTTTGATATCATCAAGAATTGTGAAATGAGGAATTGTTACCGCCATGTGAAATGATCGAGATAATGCATCCGCAACTTCATTAGAGGATCTTTTTTTGTATTCAATGGAATAATGGAAACCTAATAGTTTAGGCAAAAGTGATTCTTGTTCAAGTGTTTGGATAACCTGATTTGTGAGATGCTTAAGGCTACATTGGTCTGTGCGAATAATGCAATAGTGACCAATCAAGTAATTATGAAACTTAGCAACTGCTTCGGTGATGGCATAAAATTCCCAAATATAAGATGATTGTTGTTGCATGCGAGGAGAGATTTTCTTTGAAAAATAAGCAATAGGATGACCAGCTTGAGACAAAACAACACCGATTCCGAGACCAAATGCATATGTTTCAACAATAAACGGTAGTGCAAAATCTGGAAGAGATAAGAGAGGTGTTGTGATAAGAGTTTGTTAAAGTGTGACAAAGGCAGTTTAAGCCTCTTGGTTCTAGGAAAACTTATCTTTTTGTAACAAATTGGTAAGAGGTGCAGCAATTGAAACATATCCTTTAATAAATCAGTGATAATATCCTATTAAACCTAGAAAAGCTCTTAATTGAGTCACTGAGGTAGGTATAGGCCAATCGCTCACCGCCTGAACCTTGACGGGATCCATTTCAACACCTTGATGAGAAACTATGTGCCCCAAATATTCGAGACTAGATTTGCCAAATGAGCATTTTGAAAACTTAGCATAAAGATGATGACATTATAAGTAGTCAAGCACCTGAGACAAGTGATCCAGATGTCAAACCCTCGTGGAGCATCTTTGTAACTATATGCTCAATCTCATATTTGCGAGAGAAGAGATAACGATAGGGTCAGACTTTGACTGCCAAAACCCCTTCTTGAAGAGGAATAGAATGATCGTGGTTACATGATGGTGGCAAACCCCTCGAAACTTTAAAGATAGAAGAAAATTTGTGTAGAACAGCCACGAGGTCATTAGGCAATTCCAGAGAAAAGCCCATCGAATTACCTGTATATGAGTCTAGGGAAAAACAAGATAAAGTGTACATTTCCACAATAGCCTTAGTGGCATACAAACGCTTGAGATGGTGCAGTACCCGGTTGATAACAATGGTCACCCTGCAAAGTGACAAAAACATTATTAGCATCAAATTTGATGCAAGCGAAGCTATAATGTGCAATGTGTTTCCCAATGTTGCAAGCCAGGATGCTCCAATCACCACATCGGTGCCTGAAATAGATAGCACATAAGCGGGAAAATGAATTTTATGACCACTTATATGAAGTGGAACTGCACAAATGATGCCTTCTGCTTGTAAGTAGAGACCATTTCCCACCAAAACCCTCATACCAGGGGTTGGTTCAATAGGAAGGTGGAGGTGAGATGTGACATAAGGGTGGATAAAACTATCAGAGTTGTCGCCGTCAAGAAGCACCTTGACTGTGTCACCAGTAATGGTTCCTTGGAAACGGATAGTGGCACTGCTAAGAGACCCTTGGTAAGCTTGGAGAGAAAGGTGATGAAAAGATGGTGGTGGGTCATCCTCGTTAGTTGAAGGGTTTGGTGGGCTTGCTATCATCGTCATCAATATCAGATAACAGTAACATGCAATTCTTATTAGGGCATTTATGATTCCATGAATACTTCTCATCACAAGTGGAGCAAAGCCCTTTGTCACTGCGAATTTGCATGTCAGCGGTTGACATGCATTTTATTAAAGGTAATGGTTTAATACGAGGTGTAGGAAGTAAGCCTGAAGATGGATACCCCACTGAGTTATGGGTTTTGAGAGCAGTAGAGGAAGGCGGAGGAGAAGAGAAAGACCTCATTGGAGGAGCAACAACATTGGCTTTGGATGAACTGGGAGGGAGTCCCAAACTAATCTTTTCATTAAATAGGCGGGCTAGTGCAACAACTCGTAACAATGATTGCGGAGCTTGGGTGATGACTTCACGTCGGATTGGGTCCCGCAATCCACTGATGAAACAATCCAACAAAGCGGTGTCACTAAGCCCATATACTCTGTTGGCAAGACTCATGAAGTGAGTATGATATTCGGCGACCAATCTATACTGGGATAGCTTGAACAATTTGGCTCTAGGGCAATCAAATTGTGAAGGCCCAAATTGTTCCTCCACAACACTAGCCAATTTGGTCCATGTAGGAATTTGGTTTGCCTTCTGCAACATCTGGAACCATGGCACAACCGAACCTTCAAAGTGAACAGATGCAATGATGATCCTTTGGAAATCAGGTGTGTCATAATAGGTAAAGAATTGTTCAGCACGAAATAACCAATTAAGGGGTTCAGGGCCATCAAATAGGAGGAAATCCAATTTCACGTGATGTAGTGGAAGAGAGGGTTGTAGAGCTCCGATTGATGGAGACAGAGAGAGGCGATCAACAATGCAGGTTAGAATACCCAGAGTGTCTTGACTTGCGGACATTTTCGCCTCCACTCGATCCAAACGCTGTTGAGTGTCCCTATTCTGTCCATCGTAAAGAGTGATACTATCAAAGACATGCTTGAGTTCCGCAATCAAATCCTTCATTCTTGTGTTTTCCTCCATCCTCTCTCAATGAAAGTACCAATGTAATGTTCCCTGCAACAGACTAGTATATGATAATAGCAAATAGTAGGTATAAGTGAAATGACTAGTGTATTTCCAAGAGTGATAACAATTTCAGTGATTACAGTAGAAATCAAAGAGAGAAGAGGACATTCAAAGATAGAAATTCTTAACTAATTTTTCACCTTTCTTCATCCTTCCCTTCCCTTATAAAGATACCTCTTAATCCTTAAAATGTGCTAGTTTGTTAGAAATTTTGTTACTTCTCCTAATAACTTTTTATCCACTTTTCATATTTTTTTGGATCAATGAGCACGTGTCCTGCTGAATTTTCCCTTATATCCATACTCACCATAATACACTCGTGTGTGCGACATGCTAATTGAAACCTAGTAAATGGATTAACTTATGTTTTATAGATACATTTCCCTATACATCCTAAACTCTTCATTGGAAATGAAATTCTTCACGTCAACAAGATTTTACGTGGTAGAATTGTTGGAACATAGCACTTTGAATTATTGTAGGAAAAGAAAAAATTTGTTAACAAACAAGTATCTAAACAAAACACTCTATATGTTATCACTTAATAATTTTACAATGAGTGGTACATGATCAATTTATAGGCCTTTGGATATGGCATCTCAACTACATGCATTTAATACAACTACTACTTTTCAACTACATACATTTAATACAACCACTATCTCTCAACTACATACATTCAATACAACTACTATCTCTCAACTACTACCTCTATAACTACTACCTCTCAACTAATACCTCTATAACCACTACCTCTCAATTACATGCATTTAATGTTTACTTAACAAAATCCCCCCATAAACTTAAATATTTTTTTTGTCCTTTATTCCAAGCATCTTCTTGCTTAGGCATGGCAACGGGCGAGGCGGGCGAGTTTTGCCTCCCCGATCTCCGCCCCGACATTTTTAACAATCCCCGTCCCCGCGGGGTTAGAAATTAAGTCCTCATCCCCGTCCCCGCTGGGTTCCCGCCCCGTTCCCGATCTATATTATTTTTAAAAAGATAATTACATTTATAATAAATTAATTTTACTATGTATTTTTATATACAAATAAATATTTATAATTTATAATTATTATTAATTAAATATACATTTTAATTTATTATATTTATATTAAAATATATATGTAAAAGAAATGTTTAATTATTTTTTATTTATATATATATATATAATATTTATAACATTATTATTATTATTATTATAACACTTGTATTCAAATATTTGAATATTTATAACATTATTATTATAATACTGTATTCAAATATTTAATTATATATATAATTTAATTCATTTTTAAGTTGTCAATATATAGTTTATAAGAAAATATTTAATAAGTTAATTCTTATTTAATTAGTTTGAAGTAATAAAAGTTTAAATTATTAATTTCTTTTAATCCTTTAAAATGTAATTATTTTATTAAGATAAAATTTGATATATGATAAATAAGCATAATAAGATAAAAAAATATGACATAATAAATATCAATTATAAATAAACTAATATTAGTTACTACTAAGATTTATGTAAAATATTTAGAAAAAGATAAAGAAAAAAATTAATTTTGTGTTCATCAAATTGATTGAAAAGATTGAAAAAAAAATTGATGGGAGAGATTAAGGAAATGTGAAAAACTGAAAGATAAGAGAGAAAATAATATAATAAATTAATTGATATAAAAGATTGAAAAAGATAAAAAAAATAAAAAGTGGGTAGAAGAAAAATAAAAATTGGTGAAATATAAAAAAATAACCTTATATATAATAGAAAAAGAAAATGAAATACTTTTAAAATATTAATATTTTAAAATTTAAATTTAAATATAAAGTCGGGGCGAGAACGGGCGGGGTCGGGGTGGGAATTGCATTACCCATCCCCACCCCCGCTCTCGACTTTTTAAAGCGGGGAAAACCCGAACCCGACCCCGCCCCCGGTCAACTCGGGTTTTCCCCGTCATACTAGGGGCGGGGATAGGTCGGTCCCCATGGGTACGAGTTTAATTGTTATCCCTACTTGTTGTTCTCGAACAGAGTGGTTGGCAGTGACTTCGTGAACATATTTGCAGCTTGTGCTCGGGTTCTGACGTTCTCTAACTCCACATTTCCTTCTTTCACTTGTTCTCGGATAAAGTGAAACCGAACATCAATATGTTTGCTTCTCTCATGATTGACCGGGTTCTTTGCCAATTCAATGACCGACTTGTTATCAACTCGAATCACAGTCCCTTTTTCTTGCTTCAACTCCAGCTTGTTTAGAAGGTTTCTAAGCCAAACTGCATGACAGACACTCTAGGATGCTGCAACGTACTCGGCTTCACAAGTTGACAACGTTACAATGGGTTGCTTTTTTGAAAGCCAGGTGAATGTTGTGTTTCCCATGAAGAATACATATCCAGACGTGTTTTTCCGGTCATCAACATCTTCACACCAGTCACTATCAGAGTACCCTACTAGTCGATAATCATCGGTCCTAGTATACATTAGGCCAAGTGACATTGTTCCTCTCACATACCTTAGAATTCTCTTTAGTGCCTTCTAATGAGTATACCTTGGCTCCTCCATATATCGACTTGCTATTCCAACACTTAACATTAAATCTGGTCTAATATTTGTAAGATACCTAAGACTTCCAATCAGACTTCGGTATTTGCTCGCATCAACTCAGTCTCCATCTGCATACTTAGAAAGTTTTGTACCAGGTTCCATAGGGGTGAAAACCGGGTTGCAATTTGTCATCTTAAACTTCTTCAAGATCTCCTCAGGATACCTTTCTTGCGACACAAAGATGTCATTCTTTCCTTGAACAACTTCTAAACCAAGGAAATACTTTATAAGACCCAAGTCAGTCATCTCAAACTCCTTCTTCATCACTTCTTTAAACTCTTCAATCAGCTCGGCATTATTCCCCATGAAGATAAGGTCATCAACATATAGGGCAAGAAACGTCACATCTTCTCCTTGAAAGTGATCCTAGCAAAGATCTCATTGATTTGATGAAGTCAAAGATAAAGTCAAGGGTCAACTCTGCAGCAGTCAAACAAGTCACTCAGAACAAAGGAGCTGAAGACTTAGTGTGTCTTAACAGAAAGCTTAGGTAAAACCACTTTACCTTTTCCACTGCATAAAGCTTCTTCACTCAATTTGCAAAATGCCTCAAAAATAGTTTTAAACAAATAAAAAAACAAAAGCATTTTGGCAAAGAATTTTCTTAAACAAGTTATTAACTGATAAAGGTTTGAAAGAATCAATTTAAAACACTTAGAATGTTTTAAAAAGTGTTTTTACAATATTTTAATCGATACAAACTTCTTTTAATCGATTAAAACTCTTTATGACCGATTAGAATTCGAATATAATAGGTCAGAATGCAAAATAATCGATCAGATCTTAAATATGAGCGATCAGAATTATTTTAATCGATTAAAACACGTTTCAATCGATTAAAATCACTTTGGATGTCAGGATGATCGATCAGAATGAGATTATGACCGATCAGAGTTGGTTATGATCGATCAGAATTGAATTATGACCGATCAGACTTATTTCAATCGATTAAAACGTATTTCAATCGATTAAAATAACTTAGAAAATCTTTTCAATCGATTAAAACGAACTTTCAATCGATTAAAATGACTTGAAAATATATGTGCAGTTTTTCAATCGATTGAAACGACTTTATATCAGCTAAAATAACTTAGAAAGTTTTATAAGAAGGTTTTTAAACAAATCAATCGATTAATACGTGATTCAATCGATTGTTTTATACTTAGAAAATGTTTGTAAAACGTTTTAACTGATAAAAACGTGGTCGTATCAACTAAAACATTTTCTGTTAAAGATCAAGAACGCATTAATGGGTTGAAAGGACTTTTAACAGATTGTAACGGCTATTTCAACAGATTAAAACAAACTTTCAACAGATTAATTAATGCAGCAGATTTGAAAATACTCTTTTATAAACAGATTTGCTTGAAACTTTGAGATATAGATCATACATCAGTTTTTACACAATTCAAGCAATCAATACAAACAACTATTAGCATTTTTCAAGAAAGATACACAACTGTTTTTGTGAACTTCTTTTGAAATCTTTCTTGAGGCACTTTGCATTTCTTTGAAGAAGAAACTGACTGTGGATTGGTGTAATCCGGTTTGAGCTTTCTTTGTTTCTTCTTTTAAATTTCTATTCATTCATTTGTACTGTTTTGTACCTGGAATTTGGGTACAAGTTTTCTGCAGCTGTTGTAGAAAGTTGCCAAGAACTGGAATTTGGTTCTTGGTGGAAAGGTTAAAGCAAGAGCTGGAATTTGGTTCTTGTGTGTGGTGCCTGGAATTTGGGCACTGGGTTCTCTGTGGCTGGAATTTGGTTGCAGAGGTTTCCAAGAGCTGGAATTTGGTTCTTGGTGGAGAGTTAGAATAGGTGTAAGAGGGTGAGTCTGTAAAACATCTATTCTAGTGGAACCCAGCTGGAATTTGGCTGGAGTCTGGACGTAGCCCTGGTATTGGGTGAACCAGTATAAAATTACCGGTGAAATCTTTCCTAACCTTTCTCTCTTTAATTTCTGCTGCTGCACTTAAACTGTTTGATTGCTTTGTGATTTGTGAATTGATAAGTAATCTTAATTTTCGAATTAGATAATCTGTGTATTGCGAAAAACTTTCAAAAATCAATTCACCCCCCCTCTTGATTTAAAACTACTTTTCTAACAATTGGCATCAGAGCGAGGTGCTTGAAAGTTAATCAAGTTACTTCGATCCATGGCATTTTCTGAGGGAGCGTACATTGATAGACCTCCACTGTTGTGTGGAACAGATTATCTATTCTGGAAACTAAGAATGAAAATCTTCATTGAATCTGTTAGTATAAATGCTTGGAATGTTATTGAACAGGAAACTGATATTGCTAACAGAATTCAAGATGATTGTATTGCCAAAAATATCATCTCTTCTGCTCTTAACAGAAATGATTTTTTTAGGATTGCACATTGTCAAACTGCTGCACAAATGTGGAAGATCCTTGAAAAGACCTATGAAGAAGCACCAGAGATATGCTTAATGGTCAACTCAGAATCACCAAATACCAGTGGCCATGTCAAGATAGAATGCCCAGAAAATTCCAGCCAGGTAAGTTCTAGCTCCTCTTCAAATTCAGTGAATTATGATGCATTGCAAGAAACATTTAATGAAATGCATGAAGAGGCTAAGAAACTTCAAAAAGAAAATGATAGGCTGAAAGGATTAAATAACTGGCTAGTTAACAAAGTTGATTCTCTGGAAAAACAGATTCGTGAAAATGAAACTGATAAAGAATTCTTGAAACTGATTCATGCTAACTCTGATTGTGAATGCAATAAACCATGCAATAACTGTCCTGAATTGCAAAAGAAAATTGAATTCTTATCTCAAACTGTTTCAAAGTTCACTCAGGGGCAAGCTAATCTAGATGTATTACTTGGATCTCAAAAATTAATTTTTGACAAATCTGGAATAGGATTTAAATCTAGATCCAGTAAAACAAAAACAAATAGGAATTCATACTCTACAATCAAATGTTTTTACTGCATGAAGAAAGGGCATTCAGTAAAATACTGCAGAATTAAAAAGTATGCTATTCCTAAAGGGAGAATGAAATGGGTTCCAAAGATTAATTCTTTTCAAATAACATGATCAGGACCCAATAATTATAAAGGGTACCAGAAAAATACTTAATTGTTTTGCAGGAACAAGTCTAGGAATCCCTTGAAGATCAGAGCTGCGAAACCAGGTTCTGTGTATTTAAATTAATTGTTTTAAATTGATATAAACCATTATTAATCGATTGAAATAACTTACCGTACCATTTTAATCGATTGAAATATCGAAATAATCGATTAAATTGTTCTCAGAATGTTGGTTTAGTCGTTTTAATCGATTAGAATAAATTTATATCAACTAAAAACACTTAGGATCAAAATT
Source organism: Sphenostylis stenocarpa (assembly GCA_963425845.1). Taxonomy (NCBI): domain Eukaryota; kingdom Viridiplantae; phylum Streptophyta; class Magnoliopsida; order Fabales; family Fabaceae; genus Sphenostylis; species Sphenostylis stenocarpa. Next base: position 8,492,832 of record OY731406.1, on the reverse strand, counting down.
AATCGATTCATTTACTTTTTAATCGATTTAAATACTGGTGATATTTTTTTTATTACATTCTGTACCATACAAATCGATTCTTTCATAAAACAATCGATTAATTCACTGTAGATGTTTTCAACCCAAATGTCAAGAATCAAATTAATAGATAATGAGTTGATTAATCAATTGATTAGGATCTGTAAACAAGACTTATAACATCTAATTGAAGTTTGACAGGCAAATTCAAAACAAACTCAGTGTCTATTATCTGCAATAAATCTTTAAAGATTTCTTTGACCAAATCAACATTATTCCCAAGAACAAATTAACTGATTCACCCACTGTCCTGTAAATTGTGTCGCACATGCTGAACAGATCTTTAATTAGAAACTAAGACTAGTGGAATTAATGTGGGAAAGTTATTACCGATTGAAATACTGCAAACTTTACATGTAGGAAAGTTATCCATAGATGAAAAAGTTATTTTAACATAGTCATGATTCAAGCTGTAGACGTCTACATTTCTCTTAATACTTTACATGGAATGCTGCGTAGTAATACATTGAAAATCAAAGGAATTATCAAAGAATGGACTGTAACTTTTCTTATAGACACTAGTTACAAACAGGTCAAACTGTTAGGACTGAAAACATAGTTTATCAAAATTTTTTTTAGTGATAATTGTTTCTGGTAATAAGTTATTCATTACTAGGAAATCCAATAAATACATGTTTTCATTAAATTTCTTGATATTACATTGCAATATATTTGAAATAATTTTGAGCATGCATTGGTTCAAAACTCTTGGTGAAATTCATTGGAACTGTGCAACTTTGAATATTTGCTTTAATCATCAATGTCACGAGGTGACACTATAAGGGAACCAATCTGGAACAGCAATTCAAAAATTGAATAACGTGGTACAGGGAATGTATGTTTTATGGTCAGTACAGGGATAAATTTTATATTGTTTTTGAATTCTGGATTGATTGTCATCACCTGTCCTCATTACTAATCATTGCCCACTCTACCAGAATAAGTTTTTTGTTAATCACTTGTGCATATGATACCACTGGAAACAACAAAGTTAAAAATGACTCATTCCTCAAAAGATAATGATGACTGGTTCACTATAAGTGAGAATAACACCCATCATACTACATTAATAAGAATGCAGTTATTTGCTTGGATAATGACAACTGCAGGGTTCAAAATGGGTTGGCTATTATGAAAGAAAATTCCTATCTCAGTACATCATTAACCTGTGATTCATGCAATTTATGGTATCATGCATTCTGTGTGGGATTTGGTCAGTACATGATTATGCCTCTGATGTGTAGTAGAAATTCCAGTGTGGTGTCAACCATGGACTGTAATGCAGTCAATAATAACAGTAAACTGCTAAAAGATTTCTTTTCAGGAAAAGTTTCTGTGTCTGTTGCTGATACAGGAGTGACAGCAGTTGTTGACTCAAATAGTTGATAGAGCAAAATTAGTTCCAGCAAAAAGGAAAGCCTATTATCTTTTGATATTGGTGGGGATCAAATGAATGATCACCAAGCTGGTGGATAAGCAGTTCAATCAGGGAAATTGGGATGACTAGTTCCCCTCATCATCTTTATCTTCTGCTTATTTCTATCTTTATATTGTTTGCATGGACTGTGATATTAACTGGTGTTATACCAGGAACATTTGCCTTAACCTTTGGTTAAATATGGTTTAGGATCTAATCTAGATCAGACTGGCGTAAATAGAATTTAAATAGATCCCTGAGAGCTTTAGCTAAATAAGACTTTATTCTGATAGATCTATTAGCTAAGATAGCTGTTAGTATTGTTAAAACATCCTTCTAAATGATCAGTTTTACAAAATATGCATTAAACATTACTTCATTTTCAAAACTGATTGTTTTAATCAATACAACATCTTGTTAATCGATTAAATGAACTTATACAACATGTTTTAATCGATTGAAAATCGAAATAATCGATTATTTTTACTAAAGTTTCATGTTTTCAAAATCTTAAATGTTTTAATCGATTAAACTTTTCTTTCAATCGATTAAAATCATTTACCAAGAACATTTTAACCGATTATACTCTGTTTTTAATCGATTTTTATTCTGGGAAGAAAGATTAAAGGCTTTAGTTAATGGCTGTTTCTGTAAACATGCTACTAAAGCGTGATTCCCTTATCTTTACACGTGTTAATTGTATTCATTACAAACGTGTTAATGGAGATAAAGTTTGAATCAACTTTAATTGATTCTTTTCATGAGTGAAATATTGATTCACTTTTGTATTTTCAAAAACTTGAGCATATTTTTCGAAACCTTACATTCTTCTCTCTTCTATTCCCTATTTTTGATGAAGTCAAAAGGGGGAGAAATAGTTGCATCACTTTAAGATAAATTTAAGAACAACATTTTAGGGGGAGAAATAAGTTTTAGGGGGAGAAACAAAACTTTATTACATTCTTATATTTCTCACCTAACTGCATTATCAAGTGACTTATTTTGCAGAGATTGTTTTTTTCAAAATGGTGTTTGTCTTCATCAAATAGGGGGAGACTGAAAGTGATCCTAGCAAAGATCTCATTGATTTGATGAAGTCAAAGATAAAGTCAAGGGTCAACTCTGCAGCAGTCAAACAAGTCACTCAGAACAAAGGAGCTGAAGACTTAGTGTGTCTTAACAGAAAGCTTAGGTAAAACCACTTTACCTTTTCCACTGCATAAAGCTTCTTCACTCAATTTGCAAAATGCCTCAAAAATAGTTTTAAACAAATAAAAAAACAAAAGCATTTTGGCAAAGAATTTTCTTAAACAAGTTATTAACTGATAAAGGTTTGAAAGAATCAATTTAAAACACTTAGAATGTTTTAAAAAGTGTTTTTACAATATTTTAATCGATACAAACTTCTTTTAATCGATTAAAACTCTTTATGACCGATTAGAATTCGAATATAATAGGTCAGAATGCAATATAATCGATCAGATCTTAAATATGAGCGATCAGAATTATTTTAATCGATTAAAACACGTTTCAATCGATTAAAATCACTTTGGATGTCAGGATGATCGATCAGAATGAGATTATGACCGATCAGAGTTGGTTATGATCGATCAGAATTGAATTATGACCGATCAGACTTATTTCAATCGATTAAAACGTATTTCAATCGATTAAAATAACTTAGAAAATCTTTTCAATCGATTAAAACGAACTTTCAATCGATTAAAATGACTTGAAAATATATGTGCAGTTTTTCAATCGATTGAAACGACTTTATATCAGCTAAAATAACTTAGAAAGTTTTATAAGAAGGTTTTTAAACAAATCAATCGATTAATACGTGATTCAATCGATTGTTTTATACTTAGAAAATGTTTGTAAAACGTTTTAACTGATAAAAACGTGGTCGTATCAACTAAAACATTTTCTGTTAAAGATCAAGAACGCATTAATGGGTTGAAAGGACTTTTAACAGATTGTAACGGCTATTTCAACAGATTAAAACAAACTTTCAACAGATTAATTAATGCAGCAGATTTGAAAATACTCTTTTATAAACAGATTTGCTTGAAACTTTGAGATATAGATCATACATCAGTTTTTACACAATTCAAGCAATCAATACAAACAACTATTAGCATTTTTCAAGAAAGATACACAACTGTTTTTGTGAACTTCTTTTGAAATCTTTCTTGAGGCACTTTGCATTTCTTTGAAGAAGAAACTGACTGTGGATTGGTGTAATCCGGTTTGAGCTTTCTTTGTTTCTTCTTTTAAATTTCTATTCATTCATTTGTACTGTTTTGTACCTGGAATTTGGGTACAAGTTTTCTGCAGCTGTTGTAGAAAGTTGCCAAGAACTGGAATTTGGTTCTTGGTGGAAAGGTTAAAGCAAGAGCTGGAATTTGGTTCTTGTGTGTGGTGCCTGGAATTTGGGCACTGGGTTCTCTGTGGCTGGAATTTGGTTGCAGAGGTTTCCAAGAACTGGAATTTGGTTCTTGGTGGAGAGTTAGAATAGGTGTAAGAGGGTGAGTCTGTAAAACATCTATTCTAGTGGAACCCAGCTGGAATTTGGCTGGAGTCTGGACGTAGCCCTGGTATTGGGTGAACCAGTATAAAATTACCGGTGAAATCTTTCCTAACCTTTCTCTCTTTAATTTCTGCTGCTGCACTTAAACTGTTTGATTGCTTTGTGATTTGTGAATTGATAAGTAATCTTAATTTTCGAATTAGATAATCTGTGTATTGCGAAAAACTTTCAAAAATCAATTCACCCCCCCTCTTGATTTAAAACTACTTTTCTAACACTCCTCTCTTCTTTATGTATAGAGCATGTTCATAAGGATACTGCTCATATCCATTCCTTTTGAAGTAAGTGTCAATTCTTTCATTCCATGTCGTGGAGTTTGTTTCAAGCCACAAAGTGCCTTTTTCAATCTCAACACTTTCTTCTCATCGCCTCTTCGCATGTATCCGAGTGGTTGTTCAACATATACTTCCTCCTCCAAGATTCCATTCAGAAATGTCGACTTCACGTCCATCTGCAAGATTGTCCATCTGTGTTGAGCTGCTAAGGAAATCAGCAGCCTAATTGTTTTCATTCTCGTCACTGGGGCGAATACTTCGTCATAGTTTATTCCTTCCTTCTGCTTGTACCCCTTCACTACGAGTCGAGCTTTATATCGCTCAACTTCTCCTTCAGCATTTGTCTTCTTTTTGTACACCCACTTTACGCCGATAGGCCGCACTCCTTTGGGCAAATCAGTTAGCTCCCATGTGTTGTTGCGTTCTATTGCCTCGGTCTCCTCATTCATTGTCTTTTTCCATCTTTTCTACTGCACGACCTCTTCAAAACTTAAGTCTTTTGAATCTGCCAAGAGACATATAACATGCACTTCGTCAGTAGAGTTGTATATATCTTGTAAACTTCGCGCTCTGGGCTATAGAGGTTCATCTTCTTCATTAGAAGTCTCATGATCTCTCACAGTATGTGGTGTATCAACTTCCGAGCTTCTACTTCCTATGGAATCCTTCTCTGGATTGTTCCAACTCCACTCGCTTTCTTCATCAATTTGAACATCTCGGCTCATGATGACCTTCTTAGTTATTGGGTTAAATAACCTGTACGCCTTGACTTTTTCATCATACCCAATAAACACATACTTTTTGCTTCTATCTTCGAGCTTGGTCCTCTGTTGAGCTGGAGCATGACCATAAGCTATGCTACCAAACACTTTAAGGTGAGACACACTCGGTTTTCTTCCACTCCAGACTTCTTGCGGTGTCTTCTCGTTCAGCTTAGCATGTGGACATCTATTTTGCACATAGATGGCACATTGCACTGCTTTTGCCGAGAACTCCTTTGAAACGTTTTTGCTTCTCAACATTTTTCGAACCATGTCAAGAATGGTTCGATTCTTCCTCTCGGCAACTCTATTTTGTTAGGGTGAGTATGGTGTTGTCAGAAATCTCCCCTCCTCGCAATACTTCATGAGTTTGGATGAAATGAACTCGCCTCCTCGATCAGACCTAACAGATTTGATAGGCATGTCAGTCTTTTTCTCAACCATTGTTTTAAATCTCTTGAACATCTCAAACACCTCAGATTTCTCCTTCAAAAAATATACCCAAGTTTTTCTTGAAAAATCATCTATAAAAGAAATGAAATACCTTTTCTCACTGAAGGACTCAGGGGTAACCGGTCCACAAAGATTTGTGTGAATTAATCCGAATTGTTCCTTTGCACGGTACTCGGCCGTCCTTGGAAATGAGGTCTTCAGATGTTTCCCGAGCACACACTCTTCACAGAATTTCTTTTCAAATTCCACAGACGGGAGTCCTCGCACCATCTCTTTCTTTACTAACTCGGTCAGCCCGCAAAAATGCAAGTGACCAAATCAAAAGTGTCACATCATTGCTTCATCCTTCACGTCAAGTTTCAAGCACCTCTCTTGAACTATCTTAAAGTCCAGCTTGTACATTCTGTTCTTCTTCATTTCTACTCGGACAATCAAACGATCTGACTTGTCCTTCAGGTATAGTACTCGGTCTTTCATCAGAACCGAGTAGCCTTTCTCCATCAGCTGACCCATGCTCAATATGTTGCTTTTGAGATCGGGTACATAGTACACATCTCTGATTTCTCCAACTCGGTTATTCTTCTGCAGGTATTAGATTGTACCTCTACCTTTTACTACCACCTTTGATGCATCTCCAAATGACACGTGTTCAACCTCAACTTTAGTGAGCTCCTTAAAAAGGTTCTCGTCCCCGCACATGTGGTTACTTGCTCCTGTATCAAGATACCAAACCGAGTTATCAGAACAGCTCGGACTTAGCTCGACATCCGAACTTCTCGACATCATCAATACTCCTTCTTCCTCAGCGTCCTCAGAAAGGAGATTTGTTTCCTTCTTGCTCTCAAATCGGCATTCCTTCACAAACTGCCCAACCTTCCCACAATTATAACATTTGATACTTGAATAACAGTCCTTAGCAAAATGACCGTATTTCCCACATTTGAAGCACTCAACTCCGAAATTTCTTGACTGACCACCTCGGCCTCTACCGCCACGACCTCTACCTTGTCCTCAGCCACGCCAATTTTGTTGATTGACTTGCTCCTTACCTCTTTCATATCCTCCTCTGCCTCTACCACCTCGACCTTGAGTGTTTTGAGCATAAGGAACATTCTTCTACTTTAAGATTGCCTTTGCTTGGAGTGCTTAATCAAGGGACTCCTCTTTCTTCTTCGTTCTCTGCTGCTCATGCGCTTCAAGCGACCCAGCAAGCTCTTCCACCGAGAGCACTGACAAGTCCTTGGACTCATTTATTGCACAAACGATATTCTCAAAGTCGTCAGTTAACGACCTTAAGATTTTCTCTACTACTCGGCAAGTGGGCAGCGTCTCTCCATTTCTTCCGAGTTGATTCATCACGGTCTCAACACGGGAGATGTACTCGGCAACCTCTTCGACCTCTTTCATCCTCATGCTTTCAAACTCGCCTCTAAGAGTTTGAAGCCTGACTTGCTTCACACGATTATCCCCTTTATATGCCTTCTCCAGAATATCTCACGCTTCTTTTGAAGATTTAGCATTTGCTATCTTCTCAAAGCCGAACTCATCAACAACTCGGTACATCACGTACAAAGTCGTTTTGTCCTTTACTTGTGTTGCTCTCAATGTTCTCTGGTTCTTGGTACCCATTTTCGACCACATCCCATACTTCCTGGGAACCAAGGAGAGCCTTCATTTACAGGCTCCAATTATCATAGCTTACGCCTTTCGATAACTTTGGCAGGAGCATGTTGTTAGCTAAGTTGATCATCTCGAACAAACTCTTTAACTCTCAAACACTCTCTCTAACGCACTCCGACTCTTAAGCTTTGATGTCAATTTTTTGACAAACAAGTATCTAAACAAAACACTCTATATGTTATTACTTGATGATTTTGCAATGAGTGATACATGGTCAATTTATAGACATTTGAATATGACCTCTCAACGACATGCATTTAATACAACTACTATTTTTCAACTACATACATTTAATACACTCACTATCTCTCAACTACATACATTCAATACAACTACTACCTCTCAACTACTACCTCTATAATCACTACTTCTCAATTATATACATTTAATCTTTACTTAACAAAATTAAGAACCATACGTAAAACCTATTCAGAAAAATTCCATCCAAGCATCTAATATTAGAAAACTTTATTTCTAATGATTACTTAATGAAAACCCGGTCAGGTTGTCTGAATAAAACCATAATTCTTATTATCTTTATTCATTATGCGAAGCCACAAATTTGTAGGCATTATCCTAGAATACCTAAATTAATAGCTATTGATTACTTGATGATAGACTTACCATAAATACAAAAATGAACGAAAGTCGACCATTACTTTTTCTCAACTTAACTCTTAATGGAGAAGAAAGAGTATCATTAAACTTGATATATTTGGATGCCACGTAACAAAAGTTTTTTATTAATTTATTAACTGTACTAGAGTAGAGTTCCTATCGTATCGAAGAGGACCAATAATTAGCTCTGATACAACTCTCTTACATTCCCAATAGATTCGGATTTCAATGCACCCACCATATTTAGATGCGCACGAAGCCATTTTGGTACATGTACGTTGAAGTTAACCCAAACCAAACTGTGAATATATATATATATATATATATATATATAGAAGCACCAAGCTAAGTTAACCCACACCTCCATGGCCACTTCATATAAAGCATTCCTAGTGAACTGCTCCATTCAGAAAGGACCCTCCAATGTCTCAGACAATTCTCGTCACTTCAACCTTCCACCCTTCGCTGCCTTTAAGGTAAACAAATATGTATATATATACATATATATATATATATATATATATATATATTATATTATGACACACATTTTGTTTTGTTTTTGCTTTTCCCACTTTAACTGCAAGTGAATGTATGTTTATTGAGCAGCCACCACTGAAGAAAATTCTGCCTAAAGTCCCTTCACAAATTGATGTTCAAAAGACTATGACAAACACTGCATCTAAATTGCTTAACGCCTTTGTAGATTCGTTCTTTGAATTTGTTGACCGACCACTGCTTCCATCTCAGGTACCTACTATATACGATAAGGAAGTTTCTTCTAGAATCTGACTTGCTGCATGCATAGCACATCTTATATAGGATCTTTTGAGCCTCTAATCATTAGTGTTTCATTAATTGTGCAGAGTAACTTTGCTCCGGTGGAGGAGTTGGGTGAAGCCATATTTGTTACCAGCATCCAAGGACGAATTCCAGACGATTTTCCAGAGGGTGTCTACATTAGAAATGGTGGGGATTCCTTTGAACTTTGTACTATTAATTCAACGTTATTTCGAGTTTATATATATAAAATGTTATAAATAAATAAACTCCCTATGTGAGTGGCATCTTAATTAAGCCCTAAGCATTTGTCCTTCCTTGTAGTTAAGGTAAATAAATTCCATAAACTCCATTATCGAGGACCAAAAATTCGACTTTGACATTACTTCAGGCCCTTCATATTCTACTTTTAATATAGTATTGCGGAGAAAACAGTGAAAACGACATAAGCTGCAGTTGCAGGCTGCAAGGTACAACATATTCAAAATGTCAGGCATAGTATACTATAATGCTTAGGGCTGTTTGATAATTATATATTAATGTAGCAGCATACTAGAAAATAAATTGATATTTTGCAACACATGTAAAAGATAAATTATATATTTAACCCAACTTATCTTTTAACTTAGGTATATATGTATTTTGCTAATCTTGCAGGGCCAAATCCACTTTTTGGAGGATTAAAATCAACTAAGTCTATCTTTGGGAGGTCAAGTCACATTTGGGTGGAAGGAGAGGGAATGCTTCACGCAATTTATTTTAAAAGGTCAAGTCAAGGGAGCTGGACGGTCCTTTACAACAACAAGCACGTTGAAACCGATACATACAAGATTGAAAAGCAACGAAGCAAACCATCGTTTCTACCGGCCATAGAAGGCGATTCACCGGCCATTTTGTGTGCTTATCTGCTAAATTGGGTTAGCCTACTGTAATTGTTATGATTCTTAGCACACTAAAATAGCCTTGGTTTCAAAGAACTTATTAAAATTAGTGAACGGTAATGCAGATTTTAATAGGGCTTAGTCTTCAAGCCAGAAAGAATGGTATAATGATCTGGCTAATATTAGCAATATTACACATAACAAGCTTGTTTCTTCTAAGAATTCATGCATTTATATGGCTAATTAACAAACTCATTTGTGAAGAATCAAGCAATAATTTGATGAAATTTTGGACCCCTTTAATGAATTGGCATGCCACATTTCGTCACATCTTGTGGGTTTAACAGTTGCGATTTGGCAAAGTAAACAAGTACATCAGCAACACCAATGTGTTTGAGCATTCAGGTAACTTTTACTCGGTTGCTGAAAATCACATCCCACAAGAGATTGATATCTTCAAACTAAAAACTCTAGGAAATTGGAATGTCAATGGCGACTGGGATCGTCCTTTTACCAGTCACCCAAAGGTTTTTCTTTATATGCAGATTAACAAATCAATAGTTTTAGCACTCTAAATCGTGTGCTCTATCTCAGATTCTTTTGATGTACTATCACAGAAGGCTCCAGGTACGGGGGAGCTAGTCACATTAGGTGTTGCAGCAACCAAACCTTTTGCCGTTGTTGGAATTATTTCTGGTATGCTTTGTATTGTAAAAGTAAAGAAAAATAAGTGGTATTAATTACTTGCTTTCACTAGTGAGTAATATCTGAGATTTCAAGTACATGCTTTTTTTTCCTCTCCTTTTTTAGCTGATGGAGAGAAATTGGTTCAAAAAGTTGATCTCGAACTAAATAGGTGCACTCTTTGCCATGACATTGGTGTTACTGAGAGGTAGCATCATTGACTACTGTGCTGACTTGGAGTTATTATCTGAAATCTGCATTATAAAATATGTATTGTGGGTTTTTGTTTAACAGGTACAATGTGATCATGGATTTTCCTCTAACTCTTGATATAAACAGACTTCTTAGAGGAGGCCAGTGAGTGCGAATATCCTGTGCATTAGAGAACATGCCTTCAATTCAATCTATGATGAAGTTATACAAAAGTGTTCTGTAACTCAGCATCTCTTGTCTGCGTGTAGATTAATAAAGTATAATAAGGAGGAATACGCAAGGATTGGGGTACTGCCACGCTATGGTGATGCCAACTCAATCAAATGGTTTAAGGTGGAACCTAATTGCACGTTTCACATTATAAACTCTTTTGAGGATGGACACGAGGCAAGTTACGTAGTAGTAATAACGTAATAGTCCTCTATATAGAAGATTTTTAATATGTTTGACATGATTTTGCCATAAATGTGGATATCTGGTGTGGAACCAAATATAGACTAAAAGAAATTATCAGATTTATGATCAAAAGGGGCACGCAAAAATTTTGAAAATATATATGAATGTGTATTAACAGGTTGTAGTGAGGGGTTGCAGATCTCTAGATTCACTAATTCCTGGACCTGACCCAAGTTTGAAGGAATGCGAGTGGTTATCTCGTTGTTACGAGTGGCGATTGAATATGGAGACAGGAGAAGTTAAGGAGAAAGATCTCTGTGGAGCCAACGTAGTTTATATGGATTTCCCTATGATCAATGGAAACTTCATAGGAATGAGGAATAGATATGCATACACCCAGATAGTCGATCCAATTGCAAGCTCTACTCAAGGTAACATTATACAAGAAAATCTTTTTCTTTTTCATTTTTTCCTCAATAATTACAAATAACCTTTCATATTTCTTTTAATAAACATTCTATAACATGACTGTGTCATTGAGTTATTTAGACGCACCAAAATATGGAGGTTTAGCAAAACTCTACTTTGAAGAATCATGTACACAGTTCTCCATGGTAAAAGAATGTTTGGACAACACGTTTTGCTAATAGCAATTTCTAGTTCATTGGTTGCAACTATCGTAACTTGGATTTTGTGAACCAGGGAAACAAAGAGCAAGCTGAAAAGCCTATAAGAGTGGAGTGCCATATGTTTGGGAAGAACACATTTTGCAGCGGGGCTGCCTTTGTCCCCAGAGATGGGGGTCTTGAAGAAGATGACGGTTGGATCATAGCTTTTGTTCACAATGAAGATATCAACATATCTGAAGTGAGTTGGTATTTCTCCATAGCTATGGTGGATCTTGCAGAGTATTACTCGTACATTGACAAGCTCTTATCCACTTTTCTTTCAGGTTCATATAATAGACACAAAGAAGTTCTGTGGTGAAATGGTTACCAAAATCACCCTGCCTCGCAGAGTACCATATGGATTTCATGGAGCTTTCATGCCAATTGCGTTTCAAGCACAGTAGCACTATAGTGTGTATCACCAACAAACGCCTTAGAATGACCCTAGTGGGTTTTAGTAGATGTTTATGTGGCACTCAAATATTGACCAAGAGATTGGTGTTTTGGTGGTCAATGGCACTCAAGTGCTCGTCAGGAGATACGTTTCTTTAGAGGAATGAATTCGTATTAGCAATTAAGATTTTCACCATGAAATATTTAATATCTTTGTAACTTTTCTACTTCGTTTGTAAGTTTGGTTAAAAATGGTTTACGTGCAAGTTGTAGCTAGAGGTCAATGATGTCCTATCGTATATGATTGTACGAAACTGCAGTAAAATATTTATATGCAGATGACGTTGCATTGTGTTGAACCAGCTACGTCGGGGCTAATGGAAAGCAACTTCAGAGCCAAACAATGCCTCGTTTGTTTTTTATTTTTATGAGCAAAATAGAGCGTGTACTCCAACGTCAGAGGGACACAAGCGATAACTGAAAGTATAAATACAAGCCAAGAGATAATCCAGAAAAGACAAAAAAAATTTCTCTTACAAAACATGATTTCCAAGACCATGAGTGTGTACCGTGGCAAAAGAACAATTTTGTTTCGTAATAACCCCAGACTAGACTACTTGTGTTACAATATTTACTTTACTCTGTCCTGTAAACTATGTTAATTCTAAATTATTTGAGATCAGTTTTATGAGTTTTAAAACTTTAGCAATTGTCTTTATCAACATCATGCCTGGAATATTGCATATAATATTAATATAATTTACTTTTATTAGGTTATATCAACATTATAAGACAAAGATGTTTTATTAATTATTATTTTTAACTTATTGTCTTGGCTTATAAAAAAAATAAAAAATAAATTTTAACTGTACCAATAATAGCCAATAAATTCACTAATTTATTGTTTTGGGATATAACTCTTTGTTTTTTTTTTTTAATGTATTGTCTTCTTCATTGACTCCTTTGGATGATTTAAAACTCAAGTAGTTGTCAAATACAATGGCTAAACAAATCCAACAAACTCAAATAGTTCCCTTCCCACATGGGAAGCATCTCAATGTAGAAAGAACAAACACATATGGTGAATAAATAAGCCAAAGGCACATGCATCATTGTCACATGAGAGAGAAATGCATTTTTCATATTGCATGATTTTACCCTAAAAAGTAAAAAATGGGATGAGAACAATTCATTTATTCTTCATCCATCCATGTTGAAACTAATTTAATTCATCTAGTTGTGTTGAAATAAAATTTCATGAAATGATTTCGTGCATATAGATTTTATGAACTATATATTCAAAATAGTTTTAATTTAAAATATATCATGATTTCGAAAGTGAATTTCTCACTTTAGAAATAACTAAATCCCGAAATTAAATTGATTACTAATTTACGCCAAACACATATTTATAAACAAACAAGTCTCTGTCCTCGACGACATTATGATAAGTACTTTTTTCATAATTATCCTTCATTTCAAAGGAAAAAATATATATGAACATAAACACAACAAAAGCTAGTTATTTACTATGCCAAGAATTTTTCAATATAATTATCGTTTACACAGATTCATCTTCTGCAGGTTTATAGGTAAGGCCATTATATCGTATCTGATGGTTTGAGAAATTATGAATGCGTCAAAATAATAAAGTCAAAGGAATTATAAATGTGAATAAATTAATTTTTATTTATTTATTCGTGTTATAGTAAGAAAGAGAAAAAGGAAATCGATTAAAAAGAGTTTGATTTTTATTATATGTGAGTTAACACTACAAAAATCCATACACTAAAAGGTTTATTATTAGGCTTGTCTCTGTCAATATAGATTTAAAATTGTTAGCATAAATAATGTACACTCATGCCAACATTGCTAAGAAAAAAGTTATTACAAGCGAATTACATTTAACTTATCTTGTTGTTATTTTGAATGTAAAATATTTTATTTTGAATTTAACGTAGTAAACAATATTTATATAAAAAGAGATAAACCAAATGAATAACCAGCAAAATATATAACTTTCAGTATGATCAAGTGCAATTGTAAGAGCATATCTTTAAAATGTTAAACCAATGAGAATTTATAACATAAATTTTTTAAAAATGTATAAAAGATATAGATAGAAATGTGAAATGGATTGTGTTTGTTAATATTGATGATGAAGATATAATAATAGATAGATTTTTACATACAATCATATAAAGGAATATAATATCACTTTTAATAAAAAAACCTTTAAAATATTATCTCATGCATCTTTTTCATTTATAATGTAATTCCACTTACATCAGACAACTTCTACATTCGGAACGCAGTGTCTATGAAAATTTTAAAATGCAACTGAGAGGAATATTCCGGAACCAGAGAAGCTATATATGCCGTGGGAAAGCTCCAAGAAATTTATAAGATTATATTGTAAATTTTGTTCTAACCATGAAATGTTATAAAAAAAGTCCCACTGAAGTTTTTTTTTTTTTTCAAATATTTGATGGATGCTAAAATAATTTTATTTGTGTAAGTTAATATAAAATGTTTAGTTCGGTTTAGTATTTATATTGAGCTGGTAGTGCTGTATCGAAACGCGAGTAGTAGTAAAAATGGAAATGAATATGGCAACTTCATACACTACTCATTGCTCCATTCAGAAAAGACCCTTTATCTTCCCACACCATCCTATTACTTTGGGACGTTCCTCAAACTTTAAGGTAATTAAATCTGCCTCTTAATGTTTTAAACCTAATTAACGTTCAAGTGTGAAGAGTTCCATGTAAAACATTCATGTTGACTTCATGAGCAGCTAAGAGCCATACCTCAAATTCCACTGCAAATCGATGCTTCCAAAACCATCTCACACATTAAAACCAAATTTCTTAACGCGATTGTGGATTCAGCCTTTGAGTTTGTCGACCAGCTATCGCTTCCATCTCAGGTGAACTACATACTAATTAAAGTGTTTTAATCTCACCGTTTTAATTTATCAGTTTATTAATTATATAGTGTTTTGCAGAGTAACTTTGCTCCGGTGGAGGAATTAGAGGAAGCCATGGCTATCACTCACATTGAAGGCGACATACCAGATCATTTTCCAGAAGGTGTCTTCATTAGAAATGGTTCGTATTCGGTACTACGAATCTTTAATTTTGTAACTCTATCTGGATGCATGTGCCATGCTAAGATCATGTTCTTTCACTCTTTTTTTACAACACTTAGCTGTTCTGATTGTCCAAGAGCATAGTTTTTAATAATATTAGTTCTCCAATTTACTGTGTTATGTGTCGATATACTTTTTATAATCTATAGACTCACTCGAATGAAGAGGATGATAGATATATGGATGCATGCTTCTGTGTGTAGTAACTGTGATTAGGTTTATATTTCATAAAAAGAAAAAAAAAATTCAAGCCATTAAATAAATCTAGTTTTTTTTTTTCTTTTTCTGACAAAGGTTTATAAAACTCGAACAAATCACATACTTTTCATAAAAACCTTGAAAATAATAAAAAACTGAGAAAAATTAGTTATTGCTATTATTTTTCCTCAATAAGTCTAGGCAGTGTGAGAAAAAAAAATTAAAAGAGAAAATTATGTTACCTTTTCCTCAAATTAAAACATATTACTTTTGATTTAATTAATAAAAGTGAAATATCAATAAATAATACTAACTTTTTTATTAAATATAGATTATTTTAAAGATAAAAATATTTTATCATTAATTAATTGGAAATTATTTTAGCTACATTAATTTTAATTTGGTTTCCAAATCAGAATTTAAATTAGACTCTAATATTACTTATTAAGATCTAATTATTTATTAAAATTAAATTCTAAAATTAATATAATCATTATATGTTTCATCATTATTGCTTTAGGAACTAATAATTTAATTTTTAATAACAATTTTTATTACAGTGGGATGATAATATGATTTAACACTATGGTTGTTTACATGTTATAATAAAGATTTTTCTACATCAATTTTTTTCATCATCTACCACCTTATTTAATAATAATAAATATAAACATTTAAAATTAATAATAAATATAAACATTATTATTATTATTATTATCCATAATTGAATATTTAGTTTGATTACATTTAATTTTTCAAATTATTATTGTCAAATTGTAGATGTGTAAAATTTTCTCTTAATTAATCATGAGCATAGTGCCTAACTAGAGAATTTGTTTTGACGAGGGGTGGGAAAGGATATAAAAAGATAATTAATTGAAAATTTGTACTTATTTAACACCCATCACCAAGGTTTTCTTTCAACATGTTTGAATAAATAGTTTAATGCATTCAATTCTTTCAAAATTTAATGAAAAAAGAGTTAACGAAAATAGCTTCATATTCATACAAGGAGTGTTAACAAGACAAGACAATCATGTTAACGAATTCTTTTTTTTCGAAGATTATTTAAATTTTAAGTGAAATTTATTAAATAAAATATAAAATTTACATTTTTTATTATTTAAAAGGTACATTAAAATATTATAATTTAAATATTTCTCACTTAAAGAAACTCGTACTTATTTTTCAATGCAATCTAGCACATCTGGTATGAAATGAATAGAAGGAAGAGAAACAAAAAGATGTGAGGAAAAGTAAATACAAACTTGATTATTTATTATGTTAATTAGTATATATTGGTTTATATGCACACTTGTACAGGACCAAATCCACTCTTTGGAGGATTGAAATCAACCAAGTCCATGTTGGGGAGGACAAAGAGTATTTGGGTGGAAGGAGAAGGAATGCTTCATGCTTTGTACTTCAAAAGGAAAAATGATGGGTGCTGCACCATCTTCTACAACAACAGATACGTTCAAACTGTAACATACAACCTTGAGAATCAAAGTACCAACCCATTGTTTCTCCCTGCCGTAAGAGGAGATTCATTGGCCGTTTTGTCTTCTATGCTTCTAAACTGGGTTAGCATTTTCTACCATATATTCAAAATAATTGACATTTCATGGATTAAATATCTGTTTTAAAAAAAGTTACCGGAGGTAAGTACTATTTTGAGTATACATGCATAGTGTTATATTTATCACGTAAAAGAGTTTTTTATTTTTTTTCATACAACCAGAATCCCTAATTATTATTATATATCTTGAAGTTTGGTGTTAGAGTTCAAGGTTAATTATCTCACACGAGTTTTGAATTTTCTCCTTGTGGATTTCACAGCTGAGATTTGGAAAACTAAATAAAGATTACAGCAACACCAATGTGTTTGAGCATTCAGGCAAGTTTTACTCGATTTCCGAGAATTACATCCCACAAGAGATTGACATCTTCACACTAAATACTGTAAGAGACTGGGATGTCAATGGCGCATGGAATCGTCCTTTTGCAAGTCATCCTAAGGTTTCTTTTTATATGTTTTAAGAATATCTGGTGACAGCTTAAGAGACTAGAATCCTCTAACTTATGATAAAATACACATAAAGTTATTTTATTTACTTAA
Source organism: Sphenostylis stenocarpa (assembly GCA_963425845.1). Taxonomy (NCBI): domain Eukaryota; kingdom Viridiplantae; phylum Streptophyta; class Magnoliopsida; order Fabales; family Fabaceae; genus Sphenostylis; species Sphenostylis stenocarpa. The sequence goes on along the minus strand of OY731406.1, from coordinate 8,475,480 downwards.
TGATAGTTGAGATTTTCTCTTATTTGTGCTTGATAAAATTTAATTTCTCGATGTTTCATGCAGAAAATTCTCGGTACAGGAGAGCTGGTTATTTTTGGAGTAGATGCAACTAAACCTTATTTTGAAATTGGAATAGTTTCGGGTATGTATGCCTTAAATTCTTAATAAAAACCCAATAATACTAATTGGTTTTGATAAAAGAAAAGGTTGTGCTGATGTAGTGTTGTGTAAATATCGATAGCATACCCGTTAATGTTAACCATTTTCAGCTGATGGAAAGGAATTGGTTCATAAAGCAGACCTAAAACTAGACAGAAGCAGTTTATCCCATGAAATAGGTATCACAAGCAGGTATAACAATAACATTCATTACAAACCAAATAATGACATTATAAGCCAGGGTATATGACTAGAATGAGAATATTGACGCGTTGAAATTAATGCATTCATTTATGTTTTTGGTTAGCAGGTATATAGTGATATTGGATTGTCCACTGATTGTAGATTCGAACAGACTACTCAGAAGAGGCCAGTGAGTATTGAGTACTCATATATACATATATATATTGACTATAGTAAGACCTCATAGAATCTTTGTAGGTTAATTATCTCCAAATTATTGCTGTAGATTAATCAAATACGAGAAGGAGAAATATGCCAGGATTGGGATAATGCCGCCCTATGGTGATGCTAACTCAATCCAGTGGTTTGAGGTGGAACCTAATAACACATTTCATATCATCAATTCCTTTGAGGATGGTCATGAGGTCGTAACTTATCCACAGATGAATAGTATTAGAAACTAACCAAGCACTTCTTCGGATACTCTAAAAGTTAGCAGTTAGCTGCAAAATTGTGAAATTTTGTACATTGTACCAGGTTGTGTTGTGGGGTTGCAGAGCACTAGATGCAATAATTCCAGGACCTGAAGATGGTCTGAAAGAATCCAAGTTTTTCTCTCGGTGTTATGAATGGAGATTAAACATGGTAAGCGGGGAGGTTAAGGAGAAATACCTCACTGGACCAGAACAGTTTATGGATTTTCCTGTAATTAATGCAAGTTTTACAGGAATTAAGAATAAATACGGATACACCCAAGTGGTTGATCCTACTGCAAGTTATGCTGCAGGTGATTATTTAACCATTTAACCATTACAACAACCCTAATTTAACCGAAAACCTAGATTCATATCTGATGTTTCATGTTTGACCCTTTAGATATTCCTAAATACGGAGCTTTAGCGAAGCTATACTTCGAAGAACCATGTTCAGAATTCCCTTTGGTAAATGATGACATCAAATAAAAGTTCATTACTTTTCTTTCATGTATATATATATTTTTTTTTCTTAAAATGATTCAAATTCAAATGTGTAAATCAGGGGGACACACAGGAAGAAGAGTTTATAAGGGTGGAATACCATAGGTTTGAAAAAAATGTATTTTGCACCGGATCTGCCTTTGTCCCTAAGGAAGGTGGTCTTGAAGAAGATGATGGTTGGATAATCACTTTTGTTCACAATGAAGATACCGGCATATCTCAAGTAGGTCAAATATATATAGTGTTATATGTGCACCAATTAATTATTTGATCTAATTAATTAATTTTTGCTCTAGGTTCATATAATTGACACAAGGAAGTTTTCTGGAGAGGCAATTTCCAAAATTACAATGCCTTGCAGAGTTCCATATGGATTTCACGGAGCTTTCATGCCAATCTCATTTTAACCGGATGGATGGGTGGATATGCAAGCATAATAACTTATGTACTCTTTTATATCTCGATGAATTTAGGAACTTTTGTTTGTATTATATTATTTGATCTACAAATCAGAATGGATAACATTTGAGATTATGCAGAATTGTACACGAAAAGATTCTTATTTAGTTCTATGTCTCCTATCCTTAAAAGGTCTTTCACTACTGACAGATTTTTTTGGAAAACTCCATTTATTCTGGTGTGGATTGTGGACAGATTATATTTCTTGGTTCAATAAGAATCCGAGTTCACTAGCCTTGACAGCATAAAAAATTCAACATAGTTAGTTTGGCTTATGCAATTTCTACTTCCTTGTTGCAGTGAAAATTTCTCATTCTCCAGGCTTAACTCTCTTGATATGGCAATTAACACGGTTAGCCTGTTGCTCAAAGTGTTCCGCAGCACCTGCAAATATGTAAATCACCAGTCCCTCACCTCTTCTCCTGCATTTCTAGCCTTCCAATCACTCGCATGTACTCAATCACTTTAGTTTATACATCAAACTATTATAGTCTACTTTATGAGATAAACATCATCTTCAACCTTTAAACTTTAGAAGCATATGATTTCAACTTTCAATCATCACTTGTTGATTGCTTTCACTATTCTCTATATAATAGTGCTTTATTATAATATATTATAAATTATAATAATTAGAGTGAGTTTATACTAAGAATTAACTTTATATTCAGGAAACCTTTGTCTATTGCTAATATTAAAATTTTCAAACAATAATATTACTTACATAAAGTTTTGTATTCAGTTTCTCATTTTCTTTTATTAAACAATTTTTGCATCTTGTTGCAAGAATTTTTATATTTTTCTACATATTTTGTTGGACTGCAAAGTTATAGATAGATATTCATTAAATCAAATCTATTCTATATAATGAGATTTGTCATATGACTATCCCATGTCATGTTTCATTTGATAATGAAAATTCACATAATTTCTCAGTTTACTACCAATTTAAAAGAGAATCAATATCTTTTACTATTGTGATATTACAGTTTCTAATATAAATTCATAGCTCTCTTTGAATATGAGAAAAATATTCCTTTTTAGTCTTTTAGTCTGGACGTCTACCATTTTAGTTTTAAAATCTCTCTTGAGGAACTATTATTTTTACTTTTTCTCTTCAACGATGACACGAACATAAAAATATTGATTTTCATGTTCTTAGCTATAGTTAGACCTGTTCCTTAATTTAAAAGACTTTCTTTTATCTTTTTGGATAAAAATCAATCTATATTCATCACTGTTATTTTTGTTTACTGATTTTTTTAATATGTCAATTAGTCCCTGAGAACTTTAAACTTGATAGGTTATTATTAAAATAGGTAAAATCTTAAAAAATATATATTTATATAAGTATGACTTCAAAATATTACTTTATGAAGAAGAAAATGTGTTTTTAATTTGTTTATGTACGTTTAAGAAGTTGTTATAGTATGATTTCTTTTTATATTTAAAAAACAATTACATAACACAATTTTATTTATATACTACAGTTGACTTGTTATTCTTATTAAGAAATAACAAACTAACAATTGAGAAATAAAATTACAAGTTGATCCCAACTTTATAGTCTTTTTCTTCTAATATTTATAGTAATTTTGACTTAAGAGAAGACTAATCATAACCTTAATATTGTATTATTTAAGTTTATTTGTTTAAAATTGATTACTTGTCTTTCAATTTAGGGTTTAGAATTATAAGCTAACCATTTATTGTTGATCTTGGACTTCTACTAACAATTGGGTGAATAGAAAAATAATTAAATTTGGAATAAATCGTAACGATGGAGGATATTCAAGAAACCAATTACTGTGAGATCATGAAGAATCTTGAATCTAGTGCTTACTTTGAAAATTATTTAAGAATTCAAATTTTCAGTTAGGGAGAAGAGTTGTTGAATAAGAAACCTGCAGTTAGGTGATCTACAAGTTCTCGTGATTATATTGTTTGGGTAATTGATTAATTCTTTAATTAATCATAAGAATCCTTATATTTTAATATATAAAAAAGATAAAAATATCTATTCAACAACTCATTTTTAAATTTTTATATTATTATTTATTTATCTTATTTCATTCTCTTTATTAATAAAAAAAATAATATTTTAAAATTATCAGAATGTTTGTAAAGATGGGTTCTCAAAATATTTTTTCCTAATAATGATGATGGTTGGAAATTTCATTTCATGAAAGGTTAGTTCAAAAAGATAAGTTAACATTCAGAGAGAGAGAGATTACCTGATTCTGAGTCCCTAAAAATGACACTCTAACTCTCTTTTCATAGGCACTTGTCGAGTTTGCATAAGCATGGCTTATTTTCTCCAATAAACAAAGTTTCAATACAAAAAAAGTAAACGATAAAGATTGAAGCAGTGTCAATTGGGGTAATGGTTAACAGAAACCAACCACATATGCTAATCACATATGGCCCATATGTCAATCATAAACACATTTTTCAGTCAGAGACAGGGCTCCAAGCTGATGCATGCTTTTGTCTTCATCTACCAGAAGATATTCTATTTAATTGTCCAAGACAAGCACTGCAAAAGCAATAAACAATAAAAACAAAATTGAATGCTTTAGAACTTGTCTGCTTCCCTTGGACTAACACCATTGGATATATGCTATGCCATGCCTATCATGTATTAGCAGCCATTTCTGATTTCCTTTCACCAATGTTTATGTAGGAAGAAAACATCAAAAAAAGAGAGAACCAAAATATGGTAACATCTCCACTTCAGAAGATGTGTAACACCCTCAAGCTCAACAACCCCTTTAAGAACCGTTTGCTAGTAATGTTCACGATGGTTCTTTCTCTCCCCTTCAATGTTCAATCGCAAGACGATGAACAGAACCTGCCGCCACTCCCTCAAACCATTCATCCAAGCAAGGGGATTGTGATAGCAGTGCTCTCCACCTTGTTTGCCATAACACTTATCTTACTTTTATATGTGAAGTTCTGTCGAGTCAACCCTCATCAACTTTTTACCCGAAACTCAAATCTCCAAAACTTTCACCCAACTCGATCAAGATCAAGAGTTTCTGGAATTGACAAAGAAGTGGTTGAAACGCTCCCTTTCTTCACGTTTTCATCCCTCAAGGGGTCCAAAGAAGGCCTAGAATGCACCGTTTGTCTCTCCAAATTCGAGGACACAGAGACTCTAAGACTGCTTCCAAAGTGCAAGCACGCTTTCCACATGAATTGCATTGACAAGTGGTTTGAAAGCCACTCCACATGTCCCCTCTGTAGATGCAGGGTTGAAGCAGGGGACATCGAGAACCTCAACTATTCCCTAAGCTCAAGGTTCCTCCGAGTTCCTTCAAATCTCACGGAGGAGCCAAACCTTGAAATCATCGTTCACAGAGAGCCTTCTCATCGAGGATCGTCGAGAAGATGCTTTAGGGACGCGGGGAATTGCAAGAAACAAGAACTTCTAATTGGTGATAGCAGTGGCGGCGGTAGTGCCACAAAGTGGAACAAACATGTTCACGTGACAAACCATAAAATAGTAATAACTGATGTTTTTACGAGGAGCAGGTGGAGTGACATAAATTCTTCGGACCTGTTGTCGTTGAACAGCGAGATGCTTAATGATGTTTGCAGCACGAGATTCTGCTTCTGTTCTTTGGAAGCAACCGAAGACAGTGGAAAGCTTCACAGGAGTTGGAGTTGTGATGAGGAAGAAAACTCGTTTACAGCACTGAATTCTGCCGAGAAGAGGTGCATGTCCGAGATTGCCAATGTTCCGAGGTTTGCACAAATGAGGAAGGAGAAAAGGATCGGAGAAAGTGTGACATCTAATGAGAGATTGGGGAGAGTTTGGTTGCCAATTGCGCGAAGAACGGTCCAATGGTTTGCGAAACAAGAAAAGAATTGGGGCGAATTAGAACGCAAAACTTTAGCTTCAAATGTTTGACGATTTTAGCGACCATAAAATTAGTGATATGCATAGAATTTTTAAATATAAAAAAATAGGTCTTATTTGGTTGTGTTTAAATTTGCTTGCCCTCACTCTCTGTAATATACAAGTTGGCGTCAATAAAAAAGGGAAAAAATAAAAGAACTTTGATAATAAAAAAATAAATGAAAATAATATTCTCTTGATGAATTAACATCCACATTGTCTCCATAAATAAAAATGTTAAGTCTATATATGGATACTTTTCCAATTACTAAATCGTCACGTCATGCCTACAAGATCACACACAAACCAAGCCTAGTCAAATCCTGTTATTACTTGAACCAACATGTAAATTCCACCCTCAACATTAATTTCATACTATCACTCAATAAAACTAACTACTGAAATCTATTATCACATCAATTTTTTATATATAACAGTAATATCATAATGATCTTATCTTAAATTGTAAATAATGATAAAATATCATATTTCAACTTTTAATTAATATTAATTTGTGATTAATTTAACATATCTTTTATTAAATATGTTATATTTAAATAATTATTGTCTTTTTCCTTCATCATTGTTCATAAGCTACTATATGATTTTTTTTTCTAAACAATGTCTTGATCCATTCAATAACATTAATTAATAATATAGGACAAATTATTGAGTTATAGATTAATTTGACCTGTTTCATATTATTTGATGGACAATGGATGGTATTATTATGTTTTAAATTTTAATTTTGAAAACTAAGTTTCTAAAATTTAAGATGCTTATAGTTTAGGTTCTTTCAAATAAATAAAAAATAGTAAGTAAAAATGGTTTTTTAATATTTAATATTTAAAATTATTTTTAGTTCTTCAAATTTAGTGTTTAGAATCTAATATTTTTTCAATTTTGAGAGACTAATTTTCTTTTAAAATAATAACAACTAAAATCAAAGTTATCACTATTATTAAAATTAAAAACATAATTAAAGTTTAAAAATCATAATGATCTTAAGCAATTTAATTATTTTTATTATAATATATTTTCATATATATAATCAATTATGTATGTGTGTAATATATTTTGAAGAATACAATATTTGTGACATTCATAATATATATATATATATATATATATATATATATATATATATATATATATTGTAATTTATCATCTTCTTCTGACTTAAAATTTTCCTTGGACCATTTATTTTGAACACGACCCTGGCCCTATCATAATTCCAAATAAAGTGAAAGATGAATATGGGTCAAAATTAAATTTGTTTCATATAAAATTGATTCGTATCTCAAAAAATTAATAATCTTGATATATATCCAACATTTAATAAATATGTAATTTTGATTTAAATGGTTATTTTGTTATTTTGAATTAACTTGTTTTCATTTTAAATTTGACGATATGGTAGCCATATAATTATAAATATCTAATTAAAATGATTACATATTAACGATGTTAATTTAATTTAAGAATAATAAAATTAATAACCAAATTTACATATTTATTGAGTGTTGAATATAAAAATCATTGAAAAAATTGAGATACAAATTTCAATATGAACCAATTTTAAAAGTATAAAAAATTATTTAATAATCTTGAACACATTTTTTATTGGTTCAGTTATATGATATAAGAGTAATCCATTAAATAAAGAATTAGATCCTCGTAAGTATGTAATCTAAAATATATTGCTAACATCTCTCACCTTATAAATTATAATAACACACCATGCTGGTTGCTGAGAACATTAATGGCATTTTCAAAACATTGGAAAAAAAAATTTATTTGTCATTAGTAAACATAAGAAACTAGAGGCTCTAGCTACAGTTATTTCACTCCATGACAAATATAGAAAGAAAATTAGTAAATAGTACATTTTTTATAATGAAAACTGTAACACAAAGTACAAACAGCGTGCCCAACCTCTTTTTTTTTTTATTCCTCGACTCATAACGAAACCAATCAAATTCGTTATTCAATTGTACGAAAAATTTCGTACTGTGCAGTTAATTTACAAAGATCATAATTTCATGTTAAATATTTTTATTTTAACTTTACATTTATACAATTTTTACGATTTACTCCTTACAATTTTTAAAAATACTCGTTTTTTTTTTTATGAAAATGTAAATTGTTTGAATGTACTATCATCCACCGCATCAAATGCCGTCAACTGTTAACTTAAACAGTTGGAACCGAACCACCCAACTCTGACACCGATCACCACTGTTCTTTCTTCACACCACAGAATACTCTAGTAGTAGCATATAACTCAACACCCAATCACATTTTTTGCAACATTTTTTTATGATTAAGAAATAGAAAGAAACCACAGAAGAATATAAGAACCGTGATAAAATAAAAAAATATATATATCTTTTTTTATGTATATGGCAAAGAAGTGATAATGGTGTTAATTTTTTAGTGTGATATTTATATTCCAACATATTAAAGATAAATGAACGGGTGTGAGAAGAAGTTACGTGGAATGTGGTAAACAATAAATCTAGGAAATTGAATAGTGAACATTAAAATTCTACCAGCCATACCAATAGAAATGAGAAGGTTCCTCTGATGAGTTTGATGATAATGATGAGAAAGAACTACCCCCATTCATACCTCCACCTTTCTCCTCTCCTCTCTACCTAGGGCATACCACAATCCAGTGGATGGCTACCACAAATGCCCAACCAAGCCATCAAATTCACAAAACACCTCATTCTAAATCACTCTCTTTAATGTTAGAAATTACAATATATATATATATATATATATATATATATATATATATAAAATAATTGAAATGCAAAATTAAATGTTTTCTTATAAAAGAGTATTCGAAAATCCATTTGGTGCTTTTACTGAAAAATTGTTTTGGTTATGATTAGCTGGTTGGCATATTTATTTGGGTTGTTGTTTTGTATTTAAATAATTCTGTCATATCTCCTTAGGTAAAAAAGTATAAATATTGAAATTTATTTTTTTATTAATTTATTGTATATTGATAATATTATTTTCTGTTATTTTCATCTTAGGGTGTTATCGTTTGCACCGATTCAATCCCATTGTTTCATATTTAGTATTTTTCCATGTCCTCGGTATTTATGATTGTGCTATCATGAATACTTGAAATTTCTCAGCTTTTCGTTTCATTGGCCTTTTCCTCCTACGTATCATCATCTCAATCATCGGAATTTCCATTAGTTCAGAGGCTTTGGATCCAACTCCTGCTACTTGATTATCATTTTTTTTTTTTTCGAATTATAAATGATATGAACTTGTCCAAGCTACAAATATATATTGGAGAAAAACTCGACTGAATAAAGCCTTACTCTCAATCTTTCTTGGATAAAATGAAGATAGGTAAATAATAAATCATATAAGAAGGAGATTAGTAAGTCTGGATAAGAATTTTAAGTTTTTTTTTTTTTTTTTATTAGTTGGATCTATTTCACTTTTGTAACATTGGATGTATCTGAATGGGAAGTGTATGTATTTGAAAATTAGGAGATTAAGATTGAATGCTTTGAATGGAGGGTGTTAAGTAAAAAAAAATGTTAAAATATAATATAATATTTTTCAACTCAAGAATATTAACTATGTAAAGATGCTAACTGAGTGTATATAACATGTGTAAATATTTGTGCAGTTGTAAGACGAGGGTGCTAAAACTGGTTGGTCAGAAATTTTGTGGACATGGGAAAGAAGAAGAAAAATTAAGCAAAGAGAGGGGTCACATGGTGAAATCATGTAGAAAGGAGCACGACAATAAGAGAACAGTTGAGAAACATTTATACCTTAATAAATACTCTCCACCCATCGTCCAAACCCGTATCATGTGTGTTATAGCCCAACGCTGAGGGATAATTGTAGAGTCCCAATTACTACTATAGCTACCACTTTTGTTTCTTTAATTTCAAGCACATATTCTTCCCACCATGCCATGGATTTCTATGGCAAGACGACTCTCCTCAGCCTCATGGACACCGAAAAGCCAGAACCACCACGATCCCCTCTTCATCTTCATCTCCAGAACCACAGAGAGATAAGCGAACAAGACCTTCAGTTCAGTCCCCCCGGGCCTTCATCTGATGGCATGTTCCCTATCATGCCAGATTCACCATGGACGCTTTCCCCTCTCCCAACCCCTTCACCTTCTTTGCTTTACCACTGCATCGCTTCGCTCCACCGCCACGAAGGTAACATCTACGCAATTGCAGCTTCAAAGGGTTTGGTCTTCACCGGCTCCAACAGCAGCAGAATCCGTGTGTGGAAGCAGCCAGATTGCATGGACAGAGGCTACCTCAAAGCAAGCTCCGGTGAGGTGAGAGCCATTCTCGCTTATAGCAACATGCTTTTCTCCACGCACAAGGACCACAAGATAAGGATATGGACCTTCACCGTTTCAGATAGCTTCAAGTCCAAGAAACTGGGAACTCTTCCAAGAAAAACCTCGATCCTCATGTTCCCCTCGAGAGGGAAGAACACGCCGAAGCACAAAGATTCGGTGTCTTGCATGGCGTATTACCACTCCGAGGGCCTCTTGTACACCGGCTCCCACGACAGAACAGTGAAGGCGTGGCGTGTTTCCGACAGAAAATGCGTTGACTCGTTCGTTGCGCACGAGGATAACGTGAACGCCATATTGGTGAACCAAGACGATGGTTGTCTTTTCACCGGTTCCTCGGACGGGTCGGTGAAGATATGGAGAAGGGTGTACACTGAAGACTCGCACACTCTCACCATGACTCTCAAATTCCAACCCTCCCCCGTCAATGCTCTTGCATTGAGCTGCTCGTTCAACCACTGCTTTCTCTATTCGGGGTCCTCCGATGGGATGATAAACTTCTGGGAGAAGGAAAGGTTGTGCTACAGGTTCAACCACGGAGGGTTCTTGCAGGGGCACCGTTTCGCGGTTCTTTGTTTAGCCACAGTAGGGAACATGATATTCAGTGGGTCAGAAGACACCACAATAAGGGTATGGAGGAGAGAGGAAGGTAGTTGCTACCACGAGTGTTTGACGGTTTTGGATGGACACAGAGGACCAGTGAGATGCTTGGCTGCATGCCTCGAGATGGAAAAGGTTGTCATGGGATTCTTGGTGTATAGTGCTAGTTTGGACCAAACATTCAAGGTGTGGAGGATTAAGGTTTTGCCGGATGAAAAAATGTGCATGGACTACAGTGAACACTGTGAAGCCACAAGGGTGAAGATTAGGGACTACGATATGAGCCCGGTTTTGTCACCTTCCTGGGTCGAGAAGAAGCTTCAAGGTAGTTATTTTCAGTAGGATTAATGTAATTAATTAGTCATTAATAATCATCATTAATCAATAAGAATAACTACAAGCAAGCATGTCTCATTCATCTCTTGTAATATCTTCTTGCTCTTACGCTAAACGATTCTAAAATTTTAACGTCTGCTTTCACTTTACATTAACCTATAAAACAGTAGAAATGAATAAAATGAATGAGTGCAGTATTGCGTAGTAATGTCTGTGTGTTTGTGTACTTTGATGATTTATTAAGAGTTACGTACGAACGGTCATACGTGGAGAGGTAGCGAGGAATGCAACAAACTACTGCAGAGTACAGACTTGCCATTAATGGTCCACTTCGTGACAGCAGCTTCACTTGTGCAACGTACGTACGGGAAGGTGAACGGTGAAGGGGTCCAATTATAAAAATTTAAATTTAACAATAATTAACTAATAATTTATTATAAAAGGAAAAACACTATCCTATGTTTGAAGATTTGCAGCTGAAGAAATTAGGGATCATATTCATAAATTCTAGAAAGATTTATAATATAAAATTTTAGATGTTACTAGAATTAAGAATTTTATACGAGTAATATCTAGAATTTTTAGAAGATTCTTGAAAGAAGAAAATAGATAATTCTAAAGTTAAGAAAATCTAGAATTATGTAGAATATTTAGGAGATGGTGGATCAAGCTTATAAATAGGCAATGTCACTTATGTAATATGAGTGGAAAATCTAATACAAATTCTCATATATCTTGTAGCACTTTCAAGATCAATTATTATCTTCTCTTATACAAACTTTTTTTCTATTTGTCCACCTTTTTCTAAAAATTATTTTCTACACAAATTTCATTACTAAACATCAAACCATATTTCCTATCCTTCCTAAAATACTAACAGTGGTATCAGATCTACGTTTGGTTACCTACTGGACGTAGAGAAAATTTTTCGATTACCTTAAAAAACTCAATCCCACTACACATTACTTCCAAAAGAAAAATTTCAACCTATGGCCACTACCAACCAAACATCATCCATTCCAGTTCCTATTTTTAAGGGAGAAAATCATGATTTTTGGAGAGTCAAAATGAGGACATTTTTTTGTTCTTAAGATCTTTGGGGAAGATGGGTTCACTATTCCAGAAGACATCTCAACTCTTACAGCTGCCCAGAGGAAGGAGTTGAAGGAAAACAAACAAAAAGATTCAAGGGCATTATTCACTCTTTAGCAAGTCATTGATGACACTATTTTTCCAAGAATAATGGGTGCCACAAGTGCAAAGGAAGCTTGGAATACAATTCAGGAGGAGTTTCAAGGAAGCGATGAGGTACGCAATATTAAACTTCATCCACTGAGAAGAGAATTTGAGTTAATAAGAATGACTGAATCTGAGATCATAAAAGATTATTATTCTAGAATAAAAGAAATAGTTAATCAGATGAGAGTCTATGGGAAAAATATTCTTAACAAAAAAATTGTTGAGAAAATTCTAATTTCTATTCCCCAAAAATATGATGCAATTGCAACTGCAATGAACAAACAAAAGAGTTATTTAAATTATCGGTGACACAACTAATAGGCTCTCTTGAAGCATATGAACAAAGATTGAAAAGGTGTGAAGAAGACTCAGTTGAAAATGCCTTTCAATCAAAACTAAAATTACGATCTCAGAATGGAGGAAATAAAATTAATAGAGAACTTTCTAGGAATAAGGAAAACTCTAGAAATTTTCCAAGACTATTCAAGGAAAATATCCTTATGTGGCACTTGCAAAAAGACAAATCACTTGAAAAAAGATTGTTGGCATCGAGGAAAACCTCAATGTCAATATTGTAAGAAATTTGGACATGTGGAGAAAATGTGTCGCAACAAAAATCATCAAGAAGCAAATTTTGCTGAAGAACAAGATAGATAACAACATTTTTTCTATGCTACGGGATGTTCTGACAATGAATCAAAATGAAGATGGTATTTAGATAGCGGATGTAGTAACCATATGATGAATGATTCAAGCATCTTCAAAGAAATTGATAACTCCATCAAAGTTCAAGTGCGATTGCGAAATGGCACCGTGGTAGAGTCAAAAGGAAAAGACGGTGTTATGGTGGAGACCAAGAAAGGTATGAGATTTATCAATGATGTCTTACTAGTTCCCAATCTTAAAGAAAATCTCTTAAGTATTGGTCAAATGATGAAGAAAGGATATACTCTTCACTTCGAAAGAGATACATGCACTATCTATGATAAGAAAAATCTAGAGATTAACCAAGTAAAAATGGAAAAGAGAAATAGAAGTTTTCTTATAAGCTTCAATCGAGGAACTAACATTGCCATGAAAGTAGAAGTTGATGACTCGTGGCTATGGCATCGTAGATTTGACCATTTCAATACTCATGTCTTAAAGATACTACATCAAAAAGGCATGATGAGAGATCTACCAAGCCTTAAGAAGAGTAGTGAAGCTTGTGAAGGATGTCTTCTGAGAAAGCAACACAAATTACCATTTTCTACGGGAAATACTTGGATAGCAAAAGACTTGTTGGAGTTAATCCACACAGATATTTGCGGACCGATGAGGACTTCATCGCTTAATAACAACAGGTACTTCATTCTTTTCATTGATGATTTTTCTAGAATGACTTGGGTCTACTTCATTAAAGCAAAATCAGAAGTCTTTGGAATATTCAAAAAATTTAAGGCCCTTGTCGAAAAGCAAAGTGGAAAACAGATAAAGGTGCTCAGGAGCGATCGAGGCAAAGAGTACACCTTCGACAAATTTGATAAATTATGTGAAGATGAAGGAATAGAAAGACAACTTGCAGTTGCATATACACCACAACAAAATGGTGTATAAGAGAGAAATGGAAATGGCGAGATCAATGTTGAAGGAGAAAGGCTTGCCAAATACGTTTTGGATAGAAGCGGTCTATACTGCTGTGTATATACTCAATAGATGCCCAACTAAGGCAGTTCAAAACAAGACTCCTATTGAATCTTGGAGTGGAAGAAAATCATTAGCTAAACATCTACGAATATTTGGATCAATTTGCTACATATATGTTCCTTATTAGAGGAGGCATAAGCTTGAAGACAAAACTACAAGAGGAATATTCTTGGAGCCAACAATCAAAATGTTATCGAGTCTACAACCTACAAACAAAGAAACTCATCATTAGTCGAGATGTTGAGGTTGACGAAAATGCTTCTTGGAATTGGGAATAAGAAAAAATTGTTAGAAGCAACATCCTGACTCCAGTACAACAACCTGAAGAAGACACAAGAGATCCAAATACGCCTCTACAAGAAGAAGCAAGCAACTGTGACACAATCAACAACAGAAGCAGAATACGTAGCTGTTGCTAAAACTACAAGTCAAGCAATATTGCTACAAAGAATACTTGAAGAAATGGGCGAACCACAAGATGGACCAACTACTATCTATTGCGACAACAAATCAGCGATAGCAATGGTAAAGAATCCAGTCCATCATCAAAGAACAAAACATATAGCTATTAAATATCATTTCATCAGAGAGGCTGGAGCGACTAAACAAATTCAACTTGAGTATTGCACTACAGAAGATCAAATTGCAGACATATTTACCAATACACTACCAAGAGCCAAATTTGAACAATTACGTTTCATGCTTAGAGTTACAAGAATTTGCATTAAGGATGAGTGTTGAAAGATGATACAAATTCTAGAAAGATCTAAAATATAAAATCCTAGATGTTACTAGAATTAAGAATTTCATATGAGTAATATCTAGAATCCTTATAAGATTATAGAAATGTTTGAAATAAGAAGATAGATAATTCTAGAGTTAAGAAAATCTAGAATTATGTAGAATATTTAGGAGATGGTGGATCAAGCCTATAAATAGGCAATGCCACTTATATAATGTGAGTGAAAAATCTAATACAAGCTCCCATATATCTTGTAGCACTTTCAAGATCAATTATTATTTTCTTTCGTACAAACCTTTTCCTATTTGTCCACTTCTTTTTAAAAACTATTTTCTACACAAATCTCAATACTAAATATCAAACCATCTTTCTTATCCTTCCTAAAATACTAACAATTCATATCAAATTTTAGAGAAAAAAAAGCAAGGTATAATTTTGATTTACATCCTATAGGCATGAGTTTATAACCTCCAACATGATTTGAATTTGGATATGGACATAACAGTTAACATATGAAAAAAAATCAAGTTTAGTCCCATTATTTTAATTTATTTTAAAACACTTCTTTTATTGAAGGATTGCCTCATCTTTTCAAATTATTAAAACTCTTCTGATTGGTTAGTGTAAATTTGATCTGCGATCGATATTAATATATCACACAAAATAGCTAAGTCATATATGTTACAATAAATTAAGAAAGATTCCATTCAATTTATTTTGAAATGTATTTTATTAATTTATATATTATTTCAAAGAGATGTAGTTATGTTTTCAAAATTCTTTTTAAATGAATATTAGTTTTTACTAATTAAATACAACTTTATAGATATTTAAAAAATAATATAGATAAATCTAAGAATATTTTATCAAATATAAAGTTATTTTGAAGTAAATGTTATTTATTTCTTTAAATTTGCATAAATTTCCTGAAAAGGTAAATTTCACACGAAATTCCTTATAAAATTCCAACAGAATTTTCTTTCATGAGTTTGAAATCTCTAAGGAATAAATTATATGCGAAAGAAATATTTGCGGATAAAAAATTATAGGAAAGAAATTTATATACATGCAGCAATTATTCATGAAGTTCTTCTACAGAAAGTGTCGTAGCTATTTTATTTTGAGAGAAAGGTCGTGATTGACAATTTATCATACATAAAAGAAAACTTGTCAATTGCAAATAAACTATTAAAAAAAAAAACTATTTGACGATGAAACTAGTAGTGCAGATATAATTTACGAACAGAGTCGTAGTTGCGAAACCTATTATTCAGTTATCTTCAACACGAAGAAGAAGAACGTGAGATCGGTCAATGAAGAAGGTCTCATAGACGTAACCTGCAAGGGCAGCACCACTGAGAGGCCCAACCCAGTAAATCCAATGATCGGTCCAGTTGCCAGAAACCAAGGCAGGCCCAAAAGATCTGGCTGGGTTCATGGAAGCAGCAGAATAGCCCCCACCAGCGATGATGTTGGCCCCGACCACAAACCCAACTAGAACTGGGCCTATTCCAGTATTTGATCCCTTCTTTGGATCCACCATAGTCGCATAGACAGTGAACAACAAACCGAAGGTCAACACAATCTCCCACGTTATTCCTTGAAAAGTTCCCACTCCCACTGCTAACGTATGAACTGGAGTTAGCTGCAAATGATCAAATAATCAATAAAAATGTTTGTTTTATTGATATTAATAATCATAATAAAAATGAGAGATTTAATTAGATTGAGTACCTGTCCGGTGAGAAAGTAAAGGAGATAACATGCGGTTGTAGACGCAAGTATTTGATCAATCCAATAGAGCATGGAACGAAACACGGTGATGTGACCACCGATAAGAAGACCAAGTGTCACGGCGGGGTTGAGATGGCCACCGGAGATGTGCGCGGCTGAGATCATTACGGCCGTCACAAATGCATGTGCCATGCCCACAACAAACAACACCAGTAGTTGATCGCCACCATGCTTCTCTGATATATATTTATATTATGTACATCAGAGCAAGAAAAAAGAGTTTTATATATATATATATATATATATATATATATATATATATATATATATATATAAGTAATAAAGGTTGTGTTGTGTTGGATACGTACCAGCGTACATGCAAGAAGCAACGCCAACAAAGACAAAGAGGAAGGTGGCGATGAATTCAACGACGAGGGCCTGAATGCATTCTGTCTGACTGGCCTCGTCGGAGCTTCCAAAAGCGATGTCTGCCATGGCTTCTCACTCCCACAGACAATTGTAACTTCACTGTGATGATAAATGTGGTGCCAATTTATTCGGAAAGAAAAAGCGTCTTAATTAATAATTAGGTTCGCAGTGCTATTGGATTCAGCAATCATACATGAATGTCCATGTTGTTCAAACGTATTGTCAACATCAACATCAATCTTTCTCTTTCTCTCTTCTCTCTTCTCTATCACATCTTAACCCTTATAATATTTATATTTTCTTCTCTCTTTTAGGTATTATTTGAGTGCCATTTCCTACTACCAGTGTCAATGTATCATTTTGGTATTGGATTTCACCCGTTGACCAGCAACTTTATACGCTATAAAATAGATTTTAATAATTATGCCTAACCTTTCATTGCTCGCAAGTGCAGGGTGACCACTATTCTATTATTGCACATGCTGCTCCATTATTGTTGTTACAGATATAAAATATGCAACACCTTTTGCTATTAACTCAAATTTATTCAAAAAACCATAAAAAATTTCAACTTTCTTTCTTATTTAATAAATTCTTAATTGTTATTTTATTTGTAAAAACACCTTCTTTTAAGACTTTGTCAACTACAATATTTGAAAATTGTAAAACAGTAAAATATTATTCAATATATCAAAGGTGAATATAGTTTATATTATACACAGCTCAATAAGGGAAAAAAAAATTAGTTTCCATGAGTTGAAAGTTTATTTTACTAATCCAACTTGAGGTTGCATGCGCATTCCACTAGTTATAAAAGCAACTTTATTTCCCTCCACTACTAAACAAAAAAATAAAATTATATAACTTAATATCTGGGACGATAAAACTCCTGTTGACGTAATCATGCACGATAACACTTTTATTAAATTAAATTAAATATTATCAATTGTTTACTTTACTTATTAGTATCTTTATTCCATGATGACAGTGGTGCCATGCCACTCCTTTCTCTTCTCTTTCTGTCATGTGCATCGTACCCACATGCACTTGCACATCAATTTTATATTTTCAATGAACCAGTTTTTCTTTAAAAGAAACTGAGAACAATCATTTCTTAATAACTCCAATGCATCACCCTTGTTTAGGTCAATGGATTTACAGATACTGAACTGGTAGACAGAATGGTTAGTCTTTGCATTTTTATTATATTTATAATATTCAAAAGAAAATTTTCTTAACTAACATCTTTATTAATTTATTTATCTAACTCACTCATTTATTGTTTATATGTAGATTTTTTTCTTTCTCATTATTTTTATTTTATTTTTTCTTTTCCCTCATACACTCTTTGTTTCTCTCTTTTATATCTCACGTCTCTTCTTTTCCTCTCTCCTCTCCTATTTATTCTTCTAATTAAAACTAATGTATTGACATTTAATAAAAAAATTGATAATCAAAACTAAAAACAATGTCAACTAATCATTTATTATGACAATAAATAATTTTAAATTATTTTATTATAGTAAATTAATTATTTATCTAATTAAAAAATATCAAATAAGTTAAATGTATTTCTTATTTAATTTAGTTATAATTAAGTTGATTTATAATTATTAATAGACATTTTTTAAAAATTATTAAAAACTTACTTTAAAATAAATATTTAATTTTTTCTTAATAATTATAACATAGCAACTTGTAACACCTCAAATTTATAATAAATATAATATGTTAAGTTATAGTATTTTTGGATAATTTAAATATTTTATTTTTTAGAAATAATAAAAATTCATTTTATTAAATTTTGATTTAGTATTTATATTTAAAAGAATAAGATGAGTGATAGAAGAACAAGAGAGAAAAAGAAAAAGAAAAATATGTACAGAGGAAAAAATAAAATAAATGAAGAAAAAGAAAAAAAAATAAAGAAAGAAAGAAAGGAATATAACCATATTATTATATCGTCTCATTATTGAATTTTGAATAAGAAAAGTAAACCGATGCAGTAAATAGACTTACATATATTTTATTTAAGTAATTTTTTTTAAATATATTATTTATGAGATATTTTCTATTTAAATATAATTAATTAATTTAAATGCATGTTATTAATTATTAAAGTGAGGATTTAAATATGTCACTGACTGTTCATAAACGACACAAAATTCATGCAGCAGCTAAGCCCAAATGGATTAAAGCCTCTAATTGTAGCGGGCCAATGGTCCAATCTAACATGGATCAGAAAAAAGAGCCCAATAAAATGAAAGTCTGAAAATTGTGGCCCTCACACATAACATGCAAGTTGTTGGATTTGGATATAGCAAGAACCAATAAGAGCATACCATGTTACGACTCCTACACATAGGAGAGACACACATGTTGGGTGGAGTGTGACACTGTGATTTACTGACAAAGGGAACATTGTTTGATTAGCAATGGCATCATCCTTAAGGTTAACAGCTGCTTCAATGCTGAGACCATGTAGCCCTTCATCATCTACCTCACGAAGACTTGCTCTCTTTCAACTCGTCACCAGTGGTGGTGGTATTGGTATATGTACTTTTCTTCTCCATTTACTCACAAACCCTTCATGACATTAGTTATAACTTGGTTCTCTGCTATATAATTTGGTTATTCAGCTCTCCCACAATCTAAGTTATTTGGGGTAAAAGGATCAGAGTTGTTAAAAGTACCAGAAGCTATTGCTGCAGAAAATGTAGCCCAACCAGAGAAAAAGTTGTTTGATTGGGTTAAAAATGACAACAGAAGATTTCTACATGTTGTGTACCGAGTTGGAGACTTGGAGAAGACTATAAAGTATGCTATTTCTTGAATTTGGGAAATGATACTTCACTGATACTTTAATGTAAATGTGTGTGAAATTTAATTACATTGTGGGATGCAGGTTCTACACTGAATGCCTTGGCATGAAGCTACTGAGAAAACGTGATATACCTGAAGACAGATATTCTAACGCTTTTCTTGGATATGGGCCAGAAGATTCTAATTTTACAGTTGAACTTACCTACAGTGAGTTCAGATTCGAATGCCACTTTCTGTGTAATTAATTATTGTGCATGCTTGAACATTATCACAAAATCGCTTCCCATCATGCTTACTATTTCATGGAGATTACAGATTATGGAGTGAATAACTATGATATTGGAAGTGGCTTTGGTCATTTTGGTGTTGCTGTTGAAGATGTAAGTCATTTATGAAAGATAACGATGGATTAGTGTTTACAACTGCAACTGCATATATAATGCCAAGCACAGAATTAGTTTGATTTTCATTAATCGATTCTGGGTTTTGGTTTCCTTGAATGTGGAAAACCAACTTATATCCAATTGTTATTTTGATTTTTCAAATTCTTTGTAGTTTATATATTTTTGGTTGCAATTGAGTTCCAAGTCTTAATCTTAAAATAATTTAGTCTGTAGTCAAAGTGTGTTGTTCATTGCTTTTGTTATGGCCAAGGAATAAAATTCTTATACGAATTTAACAACTATGTAGCGGATAAGAGTGACTTTTAATCTCCATTTGTTGGCACTTAGTGTTAATCTGTGCTTTATGATTTGTTCTGAGACAATTAAGATTATTATGTTTTTCCACCGCAACTTCGTAGATTTACAAGAGAGTAGGTCTAATAAAGGAAAAAGGAGGGAAGGTTACAAGGGAACCTGGGCCTGTTAAAGATGGCAGTTCAGTAATTGCTTTCATTGAAGATCCTGATGGTTATAAGTTTGAACTTTTGGGGAGAAGACCTACACCTGAACCTCTATGCCAAGTGATGCTTCGAGTAGGCGATCTTGATCGTGCCATAGCCTTCTACGAAAAAGTGAGTGGTTTTCACTATTATCGTGAAGGTTCCTTCATCACTAGTACCTTACTGTTTTTCCTTGTCTTTCTTTTATTTCAAGGCTGTTGGAATGAAACTTCTCCGCAAGAAGGACAATCGTGAGCGCAAGGTAACTTAACTTTTACATGTGGCTACATATCAGATGCGTGGCTATTTGAGTTCCTGTCATAACTGTCTTATATTTATAATGTTTTCCTAATTAGGAAATGTTAGTGTATATGCTGACTATAGTGTTTGTGTTTTATTTTTTTTACTTAAAACACATTTTTCAATGCACGTTCAACTGAATACTACACTCACAATGGATTTACATTCAACTGAACGTAACGGTCATTGAAACATATCAACAATTGCATTCCGTCTGATAATTGGCCTGCCTAAATCATGAACATTAACTTAGATTTGTCCCTTTTGAAAACTATTTACTATTTTGGAAGGGTAGGCATTAATGATTTCTGTTCAGATGAAAATTTAGGAAGTTTTAGTTCCTGTTTTGACTATTTTATGCTAATTTTTGTTTTTTATTATTGTAGTTGTGAATTGCTTGCTGTTATAATTCTCTGCTGTGCTTTCTTTTCCAGTACACAGTAGCCTTTATGGGCTATGGTCCTGAAGACAAGAATACTGTTCTAGAACTAACATATAACTATGGCGTCACTGATTATGAGAAAGGAAATGGTTATGCTCAGGTAAATTCTATTCTTTATTGTTTTCAAGAGAAATTTTATGATGTTTCTATGGCTTCCACCGATGTTTGCTGCATGCATTGTAAGAATTCAACACATTTTATGTTTAAACAGATTGCAATAGGCACAAATGATGTATATAAGACTGCTGAAGCTATCAAATTATGTGGGGGGAACATTATCCGAGAACCTGGGCCTTTGCCTGGTATCAACACCAAGATTGTAGCTTGCTTGGATCCTGATGGTTGGAAATTGGTATGATCTTTTAATCCGTTTGCTTATATGTGTTTTATCATGTTCTTAAGACTTTAACCTTGTCACTAATAAAATTGGCTTACATCCACTAATGAAGTCATAAATGTTTAGTTGATGAGTTAATGGCCAACATGCTGTTGGTCTGAGTGGAATGGAACTCAGGAAAAACTCATGACACATTTTTCAAAACCTCTCTAACACTCGTTCTCTATTTACCTTGAAAGACTTCTTGGGTAGCATAATTCACTAATGGAATCCTTTCAATTATGTTTAAGTTAACTTCCAAACCTCTATTTGTTTTATAACTTGGCTTGTCTATTATTTCATGCAGGCATTTGTTGATAATGTTGATTTTCTGAAGGAATTAGAGTGACAATAGCATGGTTCTAGATTCCATACATCTCCACTGAAATCACGAAAGTCTCAATAATTTTGTCAATGAAACCTTACAGCGGTACTGTCAACTGTGTACCTTTATAAAGTAACCCCTCCAATCACTGTGAGAGGGAAAATGAAAGAAAAAAAAAGGCATATATACAGCAATCCCAATGTCAATCCTAATATTTTTTCATAATGTTACTTTGACACGGCAATTCAACATATACTGGATACCCTCAAGCCAGAACTGTTTGTCTCCTTTACTTCCACATTCAAATTCTATTGCCCTGTCTGTTGTTTTTATTCCAAAATATGCCCTCTTTTCATTGATGTCTTCCCCCTCTCTTCCAGGCCAAGCTGGGATATCATTGCAAACGCCTGTGACTATATCTGCCATTTTAGGCCATACCATACCTTAATATTGTTGACAGAGATTGGCAACTGATAATAATAAAATAAGTAGGAGCTGTGTTAGAAACTTTGCTTACATTTCTTCTTTTTTGTGAATGTTCCTGCCATAAGCTTGCTTTTCATTTTGACAACAACCTGTTGTCATTTTGTATTATTTCAAATAGCTATTAAATGGAGATAGTATCAATCTATAATTATGATTGATTCTCCTTGATCTATGAAACGATTTTTGGAGTTAATAGTTTTACATAAATTACATCATCGCAATTTCTGATTTCTCACGAGGCTCCCACCATTGCGGGAATCTTTGGAGAATCGGATAAATCGGTCTCGTCATTTAAGCTGAGAGACTATTTAATGTTCCATCAAATGGCATTTATGAACTTACATATACATGCCATGTGAGTATTTCAGACAAATCTGAGCTCGTACTTGATATATAAATTTATGAGCCATTATTAGGAAAATATTGACTGATTGAAGCCTTGAATTTCATGAATACTCTAGTTAAAATATGCTTATGATGAGATTATAGCAAGATGGCCATGCTTAGTTTCTACCTCTAGTTATAATTTTGAAGCAGCAACTCATTTCTTTGCATTGACATGTCCAATATTAACTTTTTTTTTAATTAGTAAAATTTTCTGGTCAGCTATGGTCTCGTATCTAGCTTAGAATTGTTGGAGCTCATACCTATGATTTGTTAATGAACATATGAAACTTTTTCGAGCAATACCTGCAAATTTGAATTTATATTGAAAGAGACTTGCTTCCAGTGAAGATCTCCTGTTAATAACAATTAAAAAATAGCATGGTTATCGATGTTAGAATTTGAATTCTTTAAAAATTTGACATTCTTCTTTTATTCTTCCAAGTTTCTATTAAGCCATTATCGCAAACATGTTAGTAAACATACCTTTTCTTGTACGTTTGAGAAGATCTCCTCCTTTAAAGACATGGTCCAGTGCTGTCAAGATGTTTGCTTCTCTGCTTTCATCACACTTTTCCTCAACTAGAGGAATGGCAGTTGCTCCAGGCCCCTTTTGCAGCCTTGCCTTTAGAGTAGCAGCTCCTCGCAAGGCTGCCAATACCAAGCATTTAGTTCATTATATTTTGTGTTAATATCTGATAATAACTACGTGAAATGAATCCATGGCTTGCAGGTTTTGGACCCCCTTTTTCTTACCATTATGTTGCTCATTGTGTATAGCTATTGTTCTTTACATTTGAGCAAGATGACTTGGTAAACATCGCAGATTTAGCAGAAGATTTAAAGTGGTCTGGTTTATGCCTCTTACATGTATCCTAAGTATCACTACCAAGTGATGCTGTTTAAAAGCATAATTCAGTCTGGCTGAAATAGAGACATAAACATTAATTTCTGATACCTGTGGCTGCTCCGGCTGTTAAAGTCATTATATCTCCATTGGACTTTGCATTAATGGCAGAGTTGACTACTGTTAATATTTGGTCATGTTCAGCTCCCATATCTTCTGCAATCTCAATGCAGTGAGAGGCTACTAAAGCTGCTGCAGATGCAATTGCAGCAGAAGCAAGGGGAGGAGGGTTCTTATGGTTGGCATAAGGCAATTCAGGTGATGCTGTTGATGCTGCAACCGCTGCAATAGCAGCAGCAACACCAGCCACAGATACTGCAGCATGCAAATGAGCGTTATGGGTCCTAATTTCCTGCTTTTTCCTCTCCTTTTGATCTTTCAACCACCTACCCATCGTCCTCCCTCTTAGCAAGCTCCTGTAAAGCTGGTGAGAAATAATTTGCACCAATAAATAAATAAATGAAACAAATACTGAGTAACAGCAGATTGAGTTGGCACGTGAGCAAGCATAATTGATGAAGGAAATCATTAAGTTGATTGCAAGATACCCCATTTCTGAGCAAGTTTTGACTGGAAAGGAGTTCTGTACTGAGTGCCTGATGGAGCAAAAGTAAATCCTGCACACGACATATTGCTATGTTATTAATCTATACACACTAAAGATTTACTCCCAATGCAAAACAAGTTTTGTAGTTGTGGCCCGTGATTGTTTGTAATTGAAGGGTTGCAGCTATTGGCAAAAGGAAATTAAAACAACTTCACTTGATGATTGACTTGTCTAAATTTTGCACGGTTAGATAATTGTAATGTGAAAGTTAAGTTCATTTAGAGCACAATAAAAAGCAGATAGTCATCGAAGGAAGCTGAGGCCAAATGACAGGCTTCAATTTCTTAATTGAAACTGAAAAATGGGCTAAATTGTTTCTTGCGCATCTTGATCATATTTATCACCGTATAAGTTAACAAGAAGCAGTAACGTACCTTCTTTTCGCTACTGTCTCTTGGTGAAATTGGAGGATAACAACCGTTAGATAACTGCAAAAAATTCTTGAATCAGAAGTTCAGAACCAATATCAAGTTATCAAATTGTAAAAGCTACAGACACAAACAGCAATATTAGATTCGTCTTTATTTTGAAGAATCCTAGCACGGGAAAAAAGGTAAATGTCTAGGTTATGGAAAACTTCTTTCCTCTGAAACTCCCTTTTTGGAGGGCTTAGAATATCTCCTTTTTCCTTTTCTTTCCCCTGCAGGCATGCGTGTGTGTGTGTGACATACACACATTGTTCATTTTAAGAGAGCTGAAATAGTATTTTGCATGATTGCCTGTTTACATGCTTCATTGCCAACTAAGAAGAAAGTAGCTAAAGGAAGAGTTAATGGCCTAATTAAATTACTCTTTCAAATTAAACATGCCAATGTTCTTACATCCTTTGAAGCAGCGGAACTCTTGGTATCAAATTGGGGACCTGAAGGGCAAGAAAGTGGCATCTCTATACCGGTGGAGATCGTAATGTTGGTGCTGTGCAGTGCTTTAGAGAGTTCCATGGCTGAAAGACTCCATGATCTGGCAAGGAACTCCATTGACTCAGTCGGAGTATCAGGTGGGGGGCAGGATGATGCAGTCCAATCTGCAGGAGCATTCTCATCTATGTTCTCCAGCTCATGAACTGAGCACTTGGAGTTAGACGCTCTCGGGCTCACTGAAATTGAAAAGGAGTTAGGTGCTTTAATCAGAATGAAGCTTGATCGTAAGAATTTCAAGAAGCATCAAGTCTTTTTTGTCATTCTTATACTCATGATAACTTTTAATGCTGAACCAGAAAATTCAGTAGTTGTCTTGAAATTAAGTTTCTTCTTACAGATATCAACTAATATTACACTCACTTGTAAAGCTTAACGAGGTCTCAATCACTCAAGACAGGAAATACGGGTGGTGAAAAATCTAATAGCATGAGACAGAATTGCAGAAGCAAGGGCAAGATGCTGATTGGACTGGTGAGCAACAGTGAGATATTTAACAAGAAAATTGTGACGTTGTTTTTAAGTGTTTCTTATTAAGGAAAATGAAAACAATGAAAAAGATTCTTAGTGCTGAACAAAAGGACCCAATTTAAAGGCCACTCGTTCTTGTCTCCAACTTAAGCTGTTGCTTTTGATTTCCATCTCATAGTGGTTCATGCACAAACAGTTAAGGACCTGTTTTTATGGCAGCGGAGTTCATCATTACTAGGATTCTCCTTTGTCACCACCATCACTTTCTAAAGTAGAGTTATGGGACCCATATGTACGTTGTTTCTTTATTTTGATAACTTGATAAACATCATATTAGCATTGCAAATTGGATCGAGTTACAAGTTTAATCGCATACTGGTCTGGGCTGTTTTCACTGTTTCCCTTGCCATGGAGACAAAGTCATTCTTTTGGTTACAGTATTCCCGCCTGGCTCTTTTGTCTTTGTTAATTAAAGCATACGACAAAGGGTGCTTTTCTTTCCTTTACTACATCTTTTCTTTAATTGTGTGCTGATTACTAACATATATACAGTTGTTAGATTACTACAATTTGTCATTCTGACATATCAATCAGTTGGTGATCGTTTAGGGGACCATTACATGACAGACATGTGTAAACTACGCAGATTGGCGATTTAGAGATGCAGATAGGCAACAAGAAGAATAAAGCAAAGGCATCATATACACTCGCTTCTTACTCCTTATGTCTAATTATGTCATCATTTTCTCAAAATTGTCAGAACCATGCACCAGTATTTGCAGGGTTTTACATTTTACTAGTTTGGTTGTTGAATGTTTGCTTCTTGTCAAAATTCTTCTAGTCCTAACTATAATGTTTATTAGAAATTCGAATACAGACTCGAGTCCAAAGATTGGATACGTAGAAAATCATTTTCCGTTTCGTTTCAAATAGCCATTAATTGGATTTGACACGTGAATAAATTCCCCTGTTGGGGTTGAGGTACAATATGATTATATCCACATGCTGACAACTAGCTGTACAAAGAAATGACTACCAATTTTGTATAGTGGATGTTCGAAAGAAAAACAAAGATGAATAGAAAAAAATAAAATAATAAAGAAAGACAGGTACAATAAGAATGATTGTGGCTTCCCCACACTCATACATGTTTGGTTCATCATGATTAGAGATAAAATGCAACCCCGCCAAACTCTGACATTTCAAGGCCTACCAACCAATTACCCTGAGCCTCGTGTGGGACATCCACCACTATGCCTCGTTCTTCAATATCCTTCATACTCCCTTTCTGTCCCTCTTTCCAACTCTTAAAAATGAAGGCACCAATCTCACTCAGCAACAATGTATCCGCCAATACATTTGGTATTTAGTGTAATGTGCAGGATGCTTGTTAGGTCGTTAGGTCACTGTATCATGCTTTGTCATTGCAGTCTAATCTAATGTTTCCTCCGCTGGAGTGAAATGAGTATATGACATTAGCAAATGTGAAAAGACTCCAAGTCACACCTTCAAAGTCCTGTCTAACAAACGAACAAATTCAGTGGCTGAGCTAAATATTCTACAATTATGACAAAATTTTTGAGAGCAAGCTCATATTCTAGATAAGTGATTTTCTTACCTATTTGGCGGAAGAAATTCGACGTAGTGAAGGAATCCAGCCGCTTGAAACACGGGAATTACTCCCAAATACACGACCAAGGTTTGAGGTTGGCTTTTCTGGTTTTGAGACATTTCCTGTCGAGGATTTGGGCAAGGCAGAGGAAGTAGATGAAATATTGTTCACACCCTGCAAAAATTTATCTCAGCTCAACCAAATGAGTTTCTTCAGCCAAATAAAATTCAAATAAAAGAGATCAAGTATAATTGAACTAACAACTCTGATCATGCAAAAAGTAGCAAAGCTACCATATGGAAGAAATTCATAGAGGGTATACTTTTATTTTTAAGAGAGGGACAGACAAGGAAGCCAGTGGCAGAAATTTCATTGAGGTCACTTACATGTTTCTCAGTCCGAATCCTGCCATCCAGATTCGGAGCATTAGACAACTTAGGCTGCACACGTGCACTTGGGAGTTCAAGATTGGCTAACAGTTTTGTTACATTAACATGAGTTGAATCATTGGCTCCTGAAAAGGGAATGTAAAGCATAGGCATGAGGATGAGCATAGACACTGTACTGCACTTGTAAGGCTATCTTAGCTCAACACTATTACAGTAAGCAAAAACTCGTTATTATAACAACTAATGTGCCCAGGTTCACGACAAGACACCCACCATCCCATAACAATTGAAACAGTTAATTGGGAAATATCTATCCACATTGTGTATTGATCACAATCTTGACATATCAGAAGTAATTAAGTTTTGCTTGAGAGACATCAAAGTCCCATCAAAATTAAACTATGTTTTGAAAGCCGGTCCAGACCAACCTTCAGTAAATTCAGTCAAAATGGAAAATCAATCAAAAACCAGTTTAAAATGGGTGATCGAACATGCTTCATATGACTTCATCGTGATATTTTGTTAGAAAACAAAAAATCAAACTAAAGTGTCCATAAATTTCATTTTTTTCTTCTAGGTGTAGACTTAATAATGGAGATTGTTTAGTAATGCAACGGAGTAATGTTCAAACTTAGATCTAAGCATTATGATATATTTGATTTAGACTTTTATGTACATATAGAATTTTAAGAATCTATATAATGTTTTATTTTTAATTTTAGAGTATAAAGATATAATATTATATTTCTTCAATATTATTTTATGTATAATTTAAGTAGTACTAATATTTTGCTAATTCAATAACTAGTCTAGTTTTGAAAACAATGAAACCAACTCACTTCAAGTATAAGCACCAATTATTTATTTTTCTTTTAATTTTTTTCAATAAGCTTAAAATGTCTTTAAATTCCAATTCAATCTAAAAGAAAATACAAATCTCAGCATGCAAATCATAAAACATTATTCCTTCAATCACATGATACAAGATTGAAGTTACCTTTATGATTTCCCACGACTACTGGTTCTAGATTGCTAGGCAATGCAGCTGAAGGCTGAAAATTGTCACGACATACTCAAGTGAGTAAGAGAATATTATGAGGAAAGTTAATATCTAAATTAACAAAATGTACATAGGAAACATATCAAATATGGATGAAGTGCATCACTTTTACAAGAGTTCTTGAGAACACTAACTAACTTTTATTCTTGCCCACTCATGTATGGTCATAATAAAAAGATTATAAGTTCCCATTTCTCATAATAAAAACAGTTCTTGTTTGATATGCTATCTCTCTCTCTCTCTCTCTCTCTCTCTCTCTATATATATATATATATATATATATATATATATTGAAAAGTTGATACCAATACCAAACTTTTGATTTCATGTGATATTAAGAAAAGTAATAGATCAGAGACTTGCAAAAGGGGGAGCGGGAGGCTAGTGCAGCTTTGATGAAAATTTTCAAACCCAAGGGGAATACATTATAGCAAGCAATTTATTCAAAATAGTCCAAGAAGGTACTAACAGGTGACTGATTTTGTTTCTTTGTCTGTTGTGACTGCTGTTGATATTTTAAGATAGTCCAGTCATACATATAGTCGGAATCATATCCTGCTCATTAAAGTAGACAAATAAAAAATGTTATATAAAAAGAGAAGATAAATTAACACATGAAACCATTAGAAACATGATAAATCAAACTTTGAAAACCCCAAAATTACTGAAAGCTGAAACGATTTAATTCCAAACACTGACAAACATCAAGAATTAAATGAAAAATTCATAAAATTTTCACAGCTTGAAAACTTGAGTCCATGCTTGTGAAAAAAGAATAATGAACGGAAACAATAAACCATAAAAGTTAGATAAATGGCTTTGTCCTGAAGTAGGACTGCTCTCCAACCATTAGCTTTATAGTCTCAGGAATAATTCTGGGCCAAAATAAAGATACTTTGGCACAAGATCTAGCATGACTAGAGGAGAGAGGAAGAAAGGTTAAATACTACTTAATGGAGCCATTTACATATCATACTTATGCATGTAATTCTAAAACAATCAACGAATATGAGAATTGTCATTTTCAAAAATACGATAAAACAAACAGCCAATACCATTTTGTTTGAACAAATCACGAAACAGGCGCTTCAAGTATCCATAATCTGGGTGTTGATCAAATGTCAAGGATTGGCAATAATGAAAGTATGTAGCAAACTCCACAGGATACGACTTGCAGAGCATCTGATAACAAGAAATCGGTAAACTTCTGAGTGACAGAAAACTTCAATAAGAAAATTTACAAGAGAAGAACCACAGATTTAAGGATTGCCATTGTTTCTTCCTGTTTTTCATAATTCTAATTTCCAGTTCCTTCTCAATTTGCCAACACAAAGTCCTTTCCACCCACTACAAAATATAAAAGGGTAGGGGAAGGCTAAAAGGGGAATCATCCCTCAAAAGCTAGCTCAAGAGGTTGGAGAACTTCCTACATTATAAGGTCTCCCTGGTAAGGAGACCTCCCCAATGTGGGACTTGTTACAGTACCACCCCGTTCGAAAGTCAGCGTTCTCGATGACTGCACTCCACGACACTTCACTCATTGGCCAACACAAAGTCCTTTCCACCCACTACAAAATATAAAAGGGCGGGGGAGTGAAACAACCATAAGGCTAAGAGGGGAACCATCCCTCAAAAGCTAGCTCAAGAGGTTGGAGAACCTCCTACCTTATAAGGAGACCTCCCCAATGTGGGACTTGTTACAGTACCACCCCGTTCGAAAGCCAGCGTTCTCGATGGCTGCACTCCACGACACTTCACTCACTGGCATTTCACTCATTGGCACTTTACTCGGCCTTCTTACCGGTCAGAACCCTCCAGTGGTCAGAACCCTCTGGCGGTCAGAACCCTCCATGGGTAGCCCTTCTCGAGTTGGTTGGCTCTCAATGAAAGCACCATTGAAACAACCATAAAGCTAAGAGGGGAACCATCCCTCAAAAGCTAGCTCAAGAGGTTGGAGAACCTCCTACCTTATAAGACCTCCCTGGTAAGGAGGCCTCCCCAATGTGGGACTTGTTACAATACCACCCCGTTCGAAAGCCAGCGTCCTCGATGGACGCACTCCACGACACTTCACTCACCGGCACTTCACTCACTAGCACTTTACTCGGCCTTCTTACCGGTCAGAACCCTCCGGCGGTCAGAACCCTCCGTGGGTAGCCCTTCTCGAGTTGGCTGGCTCTCAATGAAAGCACCATTGTAACAATCATAAGACTAAGAGGGGAACCATCCCTCAAAAGCTAGCTCAAGAGGTTGGAGAACCTCCTACCTTATAAGGTCTCCCTGGTAAGGAGACCTCCCCAATGTGGGACTTGTTACAATACCACCCCGTTCGAAAGCCAGCGTCCTCGATGGCTACACTCCACGACACTTCACTCACCGGCACTTCACTCGGCTTTCTTACCGGTCAGAACCCTCCGGCGGTCAGAACCCTCCGTGGGTAGCCCTTCTCGAGTTGGCTGGCTCTCAATGAAAGCACCATTGTAACAATCATAAGGCTAAGAGGGGAACCATCCCTCAAAAGCTAGCTCAAGAGGTTGGAGAACCTCCTACCTTATAAGACCTCCCTGGTAAGGAGGCCTCCCCAATGTGGGACTTGTTACAGGGAGTCTATCCTAATAA
The DNA here is from genome assembly GCA_963425845.1 of Sphenostylis stenocarpa. NCBI lineage: Eukaryota > Viridiplantae > Streptophyta > Magnoliopsida > Fabales > Fabaceae > Sphenostylis > Sphenostylis stenocarpa. The sequence goes on along the minus strand of OY731406.1, from coordinate 8,444,074 downwards.
AAAACTATTCCACATTTCCATTAGCTTAAGTCAGCCACAGTATGAGGTTCAGTGTAAAAGAAAATTGAAAACTGTATTGGGGCAGGGAGTCCAACTGTTTGATGAAATTTAAAAACTGGCATACCTCAATGGGAGTTGATAACTTCTTGTCACAAATACTGTCATATTTTTCCTTTTTGGTGACAGCTTTCAAACCCTGCCAAGGAAGACTGAAATGCAAGAACCAGATAGTCAAGCCATATATTTACCAGAAAAACCTGTGTCATATATATGCACAATTATGTTTTTAAATGAGGATGCCTGGAAATTACAATGAATAGGAGAAACATACCTTCCTCTTAAAAAATACATTAGAACATATCCAAGAGACTCCAAATCATCACGGCGACTTTGTTCTGAAAAAATGAAAAACAATTTGTGGGAAATTTGTAGGTTATAAGTTGCAGTTATAGAGACGATAAAGTTCTTTCTGCTCACCAATTCCCATGTGAGTATTGCAACTTGCATAACGTGCAGTTCCTGTTAAGCTTTTATTCTCTCTGGATGAGTGTATCAAGGTTAAAACAAATATTAGGCAATGATAACTTTGCTAATTAAACTAAAACTGATAAAGCACAAGCAACACAGAATGAATCAATCAGAATAATTCAGAAACAGAACTATTTGAGATTCCACAGATCACAAGGCTTCCCATTGCTAAACAATAATGTCCATCCTAATTCTTTGGAAAAACAAAAGAATACGATATCTTACTTGGTAAAATACACTGCAAGGATGGTGATAGGTAATAGTTCAACCAGTTACAAAATCTTGGTGATTACAAGATTATAACTATTAAAATTTTGAACGGACAATATTGTTACGTGGTATTCAATAAAGAACATTTTGTTTACTGTTCCTTATTGGTTTCTTTTTATTTTAATTACATGTCAAGCCACCATGACATTAAAGCAAAATGATATCATCCAGTTCCACCTCTAAACCTTTGGTAAAACATTAAAAACGAAGAAACAGGAAAAACCGTATTGCTTTAGTGAACAAATTATGGAAAAGTAATCACATATGTTTGATCCTAGAAAACCTTATAACATAGGACACTGCTAGATCTGGGAGAACATTGATTCATAACATGAAGACATAAAAAATATAAACCAAAACTAATCAGAACAAAACGTACCTGTAAGGAATATGCTTGTTTGTGTTTGGATCCCTGTATCTTTTTGCTAGTCCGAAATCAATAATATAAACCTGTAAATGTAAAAAATTGTAGAAAACATATAAATGAGATTGTAAGCATAAAAGGACTATCAGAGAGGAAAACTATCCACTTAAGTTAATCATTAAATAGAATGAATTTTGATGATGTTACCTGATTTGATTTCTTCCCAAGACCCATAAGGAAGTTATCTGGTTTGATGTCTCTATGCAAAAATCCCTTGGAATGCAGGTACTCTATTCTTGTCAGCTGGAGGCAAGTTAAAGAAATTGACTTTATTTTCTATTGAAAACTCCCATGGATGCAAAACGCATGGAAACATGGAAAACTCCCATTTTCTATTGACTTAATTTTAAAGACAAAACTCATACAGTAACTTGAAGGAAACATGGGAAATAAAATAGTCACGAAGGAACAAATGCAGGCTCCTTGAAAACTTAAGCAATGCAGACATGAATAGGTGATTACCATCTGATCGGCCAACATTAAAACTGTTTTTAATGAAAACTTCCTCCCACAATAGACAAACAAGTCTTCAAGACTCCGTCCCAGAAGATCAATAACTAGAACATTATTGTCTCCATCAGTACCGCACCACTTCAGACTCGGAACACCACCTAAACGCCAAAGAGCAAGAGGAATTAAAAAAATAATTAACATTAATCTCTGACAATGTGCTGAGGGCATTTAAATTATTGAGGTGTTTCTTTTATATAACTTACTATCTCCTTGAAGAATACTATATAACTTTGCTTCATACAATAGTTGTGGATGTTTGGTCTTCTTGCTTTCCTACAACATCAGAACATGGCATCATAAATCCCAATTAGACCATATGTATTATTCTTGAATAATTGAACATGAAGGCTACCAAAAGAAGAGCAAAAAACAATTGCAAACATCTAACAAGTAAAGTTCTCTGTTTAAATTTAACCCAAGCTTTCTACCATTTATGCACACTACAGACTGTAGCCTATTCTAACACTTATCCCCATCCAGCATGCGCAAGCTGGAGAAGCACACACGAAAAATAAAAAAATGAGACTCAAACAATAGAACTAAGAACTTCTTTTACATTTCCATTTTCTGTTTCAACAAATAATTACATAAACATCACATTGTTTGACTTCATTTCTAGTTTCCAAACATTTGTGCTATCATTCCATTATTTTTCACTAGTTTCATATAAATATTTGTAAACAAAAAAAAAAAGTAAAAGAAAAAAGATAGTTTTCCGGTCATTTGTACAAAACAAAGTTTCAACCTAAGCAGGTCCTACCTACTCATACCTAATATTCAATTCAAACGAAATTTGAGTAACATGAAAAAGTGGCTGAAACCCAGAAAAAAAAAAAAAAAAGGCTAACCATCTTGATCGCAACAATCTCCGAGGTGTCGATATTTGAGGCTGAAAAAAGGGAAAAAAAAAACAATGATCAGATCATATGCATACAACAGTACACATACAGATAGATGTAGATATATAAAATAGCAATAACCATGTCTCCAATATTATGATTAGAATATACAAAATAGTCCATTCCAGTTCAAAAACAAAAGGCAGAAAGAAAGACATATATGGTGGTGCTAACCAATATAAATTTGTCCAAATGAACCGCTTCCGATTTTCCGACCAATCTTAAACTTGCCGCCGATGATCCTCTCCATGGTTTGCTGAGAGAGAGAGAGAGAGAGAGAGAGAGAGCTGAAGAGAAATTGAGGTTGTAGGGTAATGTGGGAATGGAAAGGTTTGGTTTAGTTTTTAATAAAAGTTGGTTGCTGACCTGTCCAATCCAACGAGCTCTACCTCAGCTCAACATTCCTGTGCTGTGCTGTTACCTAACTCAATCAACACAAACATGGCAACATTTCCTAGTAACTGTTCCAACACATGTTCAATTTCAAACAACACGCTTTCTGTCTTTCACCTCCCACATTTTCAATAATAACCGACGCTTCTCTCTTCAACAATAATTATATTATTTATTCTTCCAGCTTTATCTGCTTTGGATATACTCAAATCTGACTCAGCAGGATCTAACAATTCAATGCCTCAATTATTGCGCTCCTTCCGTAATTCTCTCTTACTAATTCCTACCATCAAAATTAATTAATTTAATAATCGTATTATGCTAAAACTAGGAACATTAACGGTCCTATAAATATATTTTTATTAATTACAAAAATCAATTTAATCATTAAAACTAATAACGAATATGTTAAAACTATGTTAATAATATTTGCTCTAGATTTTTGTTTGGTAGGGAATTTTCAACTGGATAAGGCTGTTTCTAACACAGGTGTTTTTTACTTTAAAAGAAGAGTTTGCAAACAAATAAAAAAAGTATATATACCATAATTTTGGTAAAAACGTGTTACAGTTCTTCATGACAATTCATGCTGACAGTCACAGTTTTACAGATAAGGTTGGAAATAAAATAATATAAAAAAATACTTAATTTAAATACAGCAATATATTTTTTAGCTTTGCAGCTATTAAATTAATTTTTCTTTTGAGATTTTATAAACCATTGTATGACTTGACTACTACCGAAATATTAGTTTATCTTTCTATTACAAACATTTTTATGGCTCCGTTACAAACCCCTCATAAATCCTGATAGCAATATTATCTGAGTATGTGTCAAATATGTTTAATATTGTCCAACCAAAATGGGTAATAAATATTGTATTAACTATAAAAACTACCAAAAAATATTTATTGACTTTATTAAAATAGATAAAATTATGCATATAATAATTTTAATTCAAAATATTAGCCAAATTGGATTTCAATATGATATTGATAAATAGATTGTGAAAAGGAGGGAATGTTGAAAAGAAAGTGCTGAGTTTAGTGGTCAAAAAAAGTAGGTAGTGGTACGCTTTTGATTATAATATTCTATTTCAAAAACTAAAATGCGCGATTTAACTGACGAGTCTCTGACATCACGCGTGTTAATGTGTCAGCCCAATGTAAAGGATTCAATCCAACCCATTTTGTGTGCCTCATTCTTTCTACACCACATAAAATAGTTTCTACACTTGTTTATTTTAAAAAAATACAAAGTATCATATTATTTGGAAAAGGAGAAAGATCTACGAAACTTTTTTTATTATTTAAAATGATTTTTTTTAATGAAATTCTAGCATGACTGGTTTTCAACTTCCATTTACCAATTAATTTTTCAGTTCTCAATTATATTAATGTAAACACTAGTCATTTAAAACTTTTTCTCGACAAAATTTTGTCTTTATAATTTGTTGAACACTTCACATTATTGTTTAATAATAACAGAATTATATGAGTTTATGATGTCTACGTACAGTAGTAATAAAAACTATTGAAACATGCAATCATTTAGAACAATTATCGTTATAGTTGTACAAACAAATAATCCTAACCTACTTTTTAATCATTTTACTTTTGCACATTTCACAATTTATTTACATTCACCAGCTAATAGTAATACAAAATGTTTACCTTACCTTCTCACTCCGTATACAGAGGTGAATCAAGTTGAAGAATTATAAATAGAAGAATCAAAGTAAAGATAAATAAGAAAAAAAAAAGAAAAAGAAAAAAGACATAAAAACCTAAACTACAAGTCAAAAACTATATAAATCCAAGCCTTTCTAACACAAAGATTCCATCCCAACTTAACGCTGGTCGTAATACTTGTTCTATATCAGCAAACGTGACTGAGAAACATTTCCCACAACTGGATAATACAAGGAGAAGGAGTTTATCAATTGATTTAAAAATTGTCACCTCATGTCCCTCGAGACAAAAACCGAGAACTATTATTACAACCTGCTAGCATGTGTCGCCACCCAAGTCACTGCACTTTTTCACTCTGCTCTGCACACCATTCCTTCAACCACCTCAACCACTCCCCCTTCATCCTCCACACCTTTTCATTCACCCTCATCTCTCAGCCATCTCACTCATTATTATTATTATTCGCATCGATCCCTTCCATGGCAACCAGAAAGACATGTGAGAAAATAATGATGAGTTTTGGGGCAACAGACTACGCCATGCAGGACGGCGGAGCCACCAGCTACGTGTTGCCTTTAAGATAGTAATAAAATTAGGTTTATTATTATTTATTTTATCATTGTATTTACATAATTTATATGAAGAGTTACTTGATTAAAAATTATAAATTTATTATTATAATATAGATTATAATAATGAAAAATAAGTTTTACATGTAATTTTTATATAATTTTTATCTAAATTATTATTAAGGATTAAAATGTATGTGTAGTGGTGTATATCATATAAAAATTAATTGATTTTATTTTTTAAATTACGGTGCATATATAAATATGATGATTCACCGAAAGAAGAATTCGTAATAGTTAATATTATCTTTGAAATATCAATTGAAAATTCTTTAAAAAAATTATATAATTTATTTAGATATGAGATTATCATAGTAATTAATAAATTATTTATTATATTTTGATATTGGATTTAATACCTTGTGATATTAGTTAAATAATTATCAGATATAATTAAATTTAGGTAGGATTAATGATTAATCAAGAAAGAATCTATCAATAATAATGAATTTGAGCTCTATAAAAATCTTGGTCAGAATATTATAAATAAAAGAAAAATATAGTTTCTTAAATTTTTCATCACATATTAACTTATTAAAATTTAACAATTATACCGTATTCTAAAATTAACATAGAGTTGAAAAAAAATTGAAAGAAATATTATATAAATTTTTTAGTAGTTCTAAAGTTAAAGATTAAGGAGTGATGATGCTAAGCATCAATCTTAATTAGTAAATTAATGAGTTAATTTATTATCAGGTAATAATAAACTTTGGAATTACTGAGTATTCTTATTTTTATTAGATAAAAAATATTATTAATTAAATTATAAAGTTTAATTTTATCTAATTAATATTTTTTTTAAATAGAATATTATTATATTTTTTTGCGGCACTAAAAATATAATTAATATATAATTTGAGAATGTGTAAACTTGATTAAGTGAGACTTAATAAAAATATATTAAATATATGATAATTATATAATTTGAGAATGTGTAAACTTATTAAGTGAGACTTAATAAAAACATATTAGATATATGACAATTTTCTCATAAAATCTTTAATATGATGTCACTGGAAATTTGAAAAATAATAAAATAAAAAAAGAATTAAAAGAGAAAGACCCTCGAAAATAAAGATTATATATGATTTTATTATTTACCTATTAAGATGTATTTTGAGATGGACATGTATATCGAATTTCAAACCGATAACATGTGAAGGTGGAGGACAAATACTGTTCCTTTTGCTATACCCTTCTCTTCATGGTAACGGGTAAGTGGTATGAAGTACTCTAATTTACTAATTATCTTGTTTTTTTGGTGAAATAATGAAGTTATACTCTTATTAAAATAATATTAGATAGTGTTGGATGTTTATGATTTAATACTTAGTAAACTATTCACCTGTTACAATTGATTTTAAGAGTAAAAAGATTTTGTCAAAACAATACACTCTCATTTTCTAATATTAAATATCAATAGTGATTTATCTTCTTATAAATTGAGAGAAATAAGATCTCCAAAGATTTTGGTTCCCATTATTTAATATATTTATTTATATATTTATAATTTTATCTTTATTATTTAATATATTTATTTATATATTTATAATTTTATCTTTTTATTATTTTATCTTTTTTATTTATTTTTATATTTATTTATTATTTATAAATATTTTATTATTTAACTTTCTAAAATTAATGTTCAATGTCAATACAGAATAAACTTTTGTGAAGGTTGGAATCATCCAAGTGCCATGAATGAAATTAAAATTTTGTTTGTATTAAATGTATAAAATTGGTTTATAATTATTGATATATTTTCATCTAGTAAGTTTGTATATAATTTCATTTACTTTTAATTTTTTTATTTTTTTAATGAATAATTCATAAGATTTATAATAAAAATAAAGATATATAAATCTAAAAACAAAAACAAAAAGAATGTGAGAGTAATAAGCATAAATGTAAAATGATTTGTATAGTTATTTACAACATTTATAAATAAAAACCTACTTTTCGTGAATCAAATAAGTATCATAAAATTGTCGATTAGGGTGATTTGTTTGAAATTAGAGAGATTGGGAATGGTATTATTTAATAGAAAATATCACATTAAGGAGGATTCTTACCAACGTAGAATATACTATTGTTTACTGATACATTCTACATTAATTACACATTATAGGTGGTGAAATTCACCTTTTATTATCGATATTACTTATTGATGTCGAAATCCCTCATTTTCTACGTCAGTTTTGTCAATCAAAGTAAAATGTTTTAAAATTATCTATATAAAAAAATCTCTATTATAATAATATCTATTTATTTAGTAAGTTACCACCTTTAAATTTCTTACTTTATGTTAAATACACAATTTATTTTACATTGATGAGTAACTTTCGTATTCTTATTATATATTTTATATTTGTTTAGAATTTTTTTTTCATAAATCTACTATAAATTAGTTATTAAAGTAATAAAAAAATTAAATTCTAAGAAATATCAATAATTATATCTTCGGCTTAAATTCTTATTTGGTCCCATAAATTGTTTCTTCTCGGTCCTTGATAAAAAAAATAAATAAAATACTTATCTATGTTAATGAAAATTGTTAACTCTTTTACATCATTATTTACTTAATATATGTTTTCTTCTTTTTGACTTAAATCAAATTTTATCTTTTAATAAATTTACTAATTTTTATTTTTCTTCTTCATAATTTTTTTTGGATTATTGATTCCTAAAAAAATCATACTTGATTTTATTATTAAGTTCTATTATCTTAGTGTGAATGTGATTTCATTTAATGTCCAAGTATATGAACAAAGTATCCATAGAAAATGGTAGATCATTGCACAAAACAAATATATTTGGACAAAATATATTATAACACTTTTAATTGTATCAATTTTTTTCTGCATAAGAAATAATAAAGTTAAACTTAGGCTCAATTTTTAATATTCACCATCAAATAATTAATAACACTTTACATTGTGACTGCAGGCTTGATGCAACTAATTTGAATCTTTTATTTGTGATTCCAACTGCTCCAATCTTTTATGATAATTTTTTATTAGCTTGCCAACAATTTATAGTGATTCAATTTTTTTTCTCAACCCTCGCGTCAACATATACCAGAACTTAACATTAGGACCAAATAAGAAAAAAATAAATAAAAAAACTTATTATCTAATTGTAGATAACATGAAAAATATTCGATTTACCAATGACCAATATAATAAAAAATGGTAATAGATATCAAATGTAAAATAATAAATTTATTAGGAAAAAAATTGTATTTAAGCCTATATATATATATATATATATATATATCCAAACTTAGCGTGGCTGCAATCACAATAAGAGTGTGTTTTTTTAATTAAATGTGTATAAAGCATAACAAAAAACTATATTGTTTAAAAGGTATAAATCCAATTACTTGTGATCCCTTGATCCCTTTAAACTTAAGTCTACTTAGGATTCGTTGGATGTGAGACTTTAACTTTAACTTATTTTTATGTTTGATTCGTTCGATGTGAAACTTTAACTTTAAAATATAGCAGTATATTTGTATAAATTTTTATGATTATTTTATTTACACGTCACAGATGTTTTCTAGCAAAAGTACGTTTAATCAAGCTTCAATATCAGAATAAAGTAATAAATTGCATTAAAAATGGCCTTAATTAGCATCGGAAAAGAAAAGAACTTATAAAAAGCATAAAAACTTGTTAGAGTAATCAGAGACAAAGTTGTCCTTCATCCAGAACCTTTGGAACAAAGTGAACGGTGCCTCACACGCTACGTTTTGGAAAATCATTTTGTTCAAAGAAGTTATTATCTATGAATGGTTGCTTTTTGTGTTTTAGGACTAATTGGTCCATGCCATACTAGAAAAGGTAGTTGAAACTAACAGTTATTTTTTTATGGGATGAAGAAAGGAATATAACTACTTATATCAGTATGAGAACACAATCCAGAGTATATCAGCACAGGAGGGAAGAAGTGTATTCCCGAAGCAAGGTTACAGACAGTGGAAAAGAATGTTTTTTTTTTTTTTTCCATCATTGGATTTACTATTAAGGTTAGAATAATAAACCTATATATAAAAACAAATCTAAATATAAAAAACATTAGTGTTAATGATATCCATTCATTTAAGATAAAAAGAAATGTAACAATACAGTCTTTCGGACATAGCTTTCATTATTAATTAAAATCTATATTCAAGTGATTAAATGAGACTCATATAATGTTGTGGCTTTTAATTCATTCCTTCTCATAATGATTAATGTGTTTAACATATTGAAGAGAAAGTTGTTTAATAGTAAATTAGAACATTAATTAATAATGGAAGGGTTTTATGAGATTTTATATTGAGATTTTATCATGTTGTCTTGTTTTTAAGATTTAATTGCAAATTTCCAATAGTAAAATTTAATAAAACCTATATTTTTTTTATTTATACTTCATTTTTTTGCAACTTAAAAAATTAATTTAATTATTATAATTAAATATGAACGTAATATGACTGAAATTATATGACAATTTACTATTATAGTTAATAAAAAATAATTTAATTATTATAATTAAATTTTAATTTAATATTATTGAACACAACAAATTATTTTTTACATTAATAAAAAAGATTTCATGTTCTTAAAATGTCACATAATGTTTTTAAATTGATGTTCTAAATACATGGTCTTCATATTGAAAATAGTTTTTTATTCTTAACGGAAAGTCTTGTACGTTACCCACCCAAATCTTAATTTTAAAGTTTCATCATGTTACATCAACTATTTAGAGCTTATGTTACCTATGTCTTGCTGAGAAAAAGTAATAGTGGATATGCTATTTATAGAACCCCACACACTTTTTATTCGTGTATCAGAGTTTTTGTCATGCGTATGATTCTTCCATAAACATGTGGGAGCTATAGCTGAGTGGACCACTTCCCCGTTTTGGTGTCACATACATAGGATATATGGTACACTGCCGTACAGTCTTCATTTCACTGCCTCACAACCTCATCCAGGTGTGTCTCTGGCAATGGAAGGCCTCTCACAAATGGAAAGTGTGATAGAAGAACCCCTTCTGAGAAAGCAGAATTGCAATGCCAAGGGTGGCTTCAGAACCTTACCTTTCATCATAGGTAATGAGGTACCATTTTTTTTTTTTTTCAGATGTGTGATAATGAATGTGTTTCCCTTTTGTTATACCTGATCAACTTGTTGTATGCTGATAAATGTTGTTCTTCTGCAGCAAATGAAGCCTTTGAGAGACTGGCTAGCCTTGGGCTAATGCCTAACATGATATTGTACTTGACAAAAGTGTATGGCATGCAAACTGCAGGAGCCACTAATTTTCTCCTGCTATGGTCTGCTGTCTCAAATTTCACCCCATTCATTGGGGCTGTGCTTGCAGACTCCTATGTGGGTCGATATTCCATGATTGCTTTTGGATCTGTTGCAAGCCTACTGGTAATTTTCTTTCTTTTCTCTTGTGATCAAAGTTTTTAATTGCAACCGCGGTTGTAGTTTGGCACGATATAGTTGTCATTCCATGAAATTGAAGAGAATGTGATTGTGGTCAAGATGCCATTGTAATGACTAAACCATTATTGCTGGTTTTTTAAAACCTTGTGATATTTTATTTGTCACTTTTCAGTCACTGATTTTATCTACATTGCTCAGCTTAGAGTAGCTCTTATTTTGTTTTGTTTTGTTAAATTTGTATTCCAGTATCATTGATGAGCTAAAATAATAATAATTCTTTACCAGTACTGTGGTGTACAATAAACCCAGTAAATTAAAACTGTTTTTCTTGTTTGTGTTGGGGTTGCAGGGGATGATTCTTCTGTGGCTAACAACTTTGATTCCTTTGTCAAAGCCATTTTGCAACCAATTTACCGACAGCTGCGATAACTCTCCTACAACAATTCACCTTTTGATCTTGCATTCTTCTTTTGCCCTAATGTCCATTGGAGCTGGAGGCATAAGATCATCCTCCTTGGCCTTTGGTGTGGATCAGTTGAGTAAGAGGGACAAAGAGGCAGGAATCCGAGAGAGCTACTTCAGCTGGTACTATGCTGCTGTTTCAGTGGCATCATTGATAGGTTTAACTGTTGTTGTCTATATTCAAGATTATATGGGATGGGCAATGGGATTTGGAGTTCCCGTTATCCTAATGTTAATAGCAACTGTATCATTTTTCTTAGCTTCTCCGTTTTATGTAATGGCGGAGGTTAAAAGGAACATGCTTAGTGGCGTAGCACAGGTCCTTGTAGCCTCATACAAAAATAGATTTCTCCAGTTACCACTGGAGACCGAGGATGGTACATACCACCTAGAGAAGGATTCTGATCTCCTAATGCCAACTCAAAAATTAAGGTATATATTTCGTTTCTTTTGTTCAGTTAATCCTTCTTTTGAATTTTTATTTGTTCAAATTGTCAAGATATTGTTATAAGCATAGCTAATAATTGCATCAAAATTATATATATATATATATATATATATATATATATATATATATTTTTTTTTTTTTTTCAGTCATTGCTGATACCATTTGAACAACCAACATTGTTGTTAATCAAGTTTTGGCTTGTAGATTGGAAGTCACTACTTGTCATTGAAGCCTGTATAAGTTGGAATGCCATTTTAACTTTTGAATGTGTGTGCAATATTGGTCTGGTGGATCATGTAGTAATGCTAGCTTATAGTTATGATGTGTGCACCAAACTGAAACTCTAGCATGCGTATATATCATATGTTCTATTTCTAGTTCACTTGAGTGATCTTGTAAACTATTTTTTCGAGAAAAGGCTTAATGAAGCAGTAATTTTGTTTGATAGGTTTCTCAACAAAGCATGCATAATCAGAGATCCCTTACAAGATCTAACTGCAGAGGGAAGAGCTATGAATCCATGGAATCTTTGCACAGTAGACCAAGTGGAAGAACTCAAGGCACTTGTCAAGGTAGTTCCCATTTGGTCAACAGGAATCATGATGGGTGTGAACATGAGTCAGGGTTCCTTTCTGGTACTAGAGGCATCCTCCATGAACCGCCACATTACTTCAAACTTCGAAATTCCTCCTGGCTCCTTTATGTCATTTATGATAGTATCTCTAGTACTTTGGGTTATAATCTATGACCGCATTTTAGTCCCTGTGGTATCAAAGATAAAAGGGTGTCCGGCAAACATAGGAGCAAAGCAAAAAATAGGAACTGGTCTTTTAACTAGTTGCACAGCAATTGCAAGCCTTGCAATTGTGGAGAGCTTTAGACGCAAAATTGCTATTGAGCAAGGGTATTCAGATGAACCAGAAGCTGTGGTGAATATGTCTGCTTTGTGGCTTTTGCCACGCCAAATCCTTAATGGTTTGGCTGAGGGCTCATGTGTAATAGGACAGAATGAGTTTTTCCTCTCTGAGCTACCTTCATCAATGTCTAGTCTTGCTTCCACTCTTAATGGCCTTGGATCTTCTGTTGCAAGTTTGATAGCAAGTTTCATTCTGAGTGTTGTGGACAAGGTTACTGGAGGTGGAGGATATGGGAGTTGGGTTTCAAGCAACATAAACAAGGGTCATTATGATTACTACTACAGTCTTATTTGTGCTTTGAGCTTTCTAAATTTTATATATTTTCTCTACTGTAGTAAATCTTATGGTCCTTGTAAGAACAGAAGAAAGTAGAACTTTAGATCTTATATGGTCCTTGTAAGGATAGAGGAAGATGAATGGATACTGATTATGATATATAGTACCTGATGAGACTGGTAGCATGAGAGTATTTGTTTCATGGATCTTGATTTTGTGGAGGAACATGTAATCACTCTTCTTGGAAGTTTTCACAATGAATTAGTGTTTGTTACATGGTCTGCACTATATCTAATGCATATACATATTCCGAAGTTTATCCTGAAAGAAATTGGTAACATGTCTCTAACATAATTGCAATTTTACTTATTATTTTCAGAAAATTCATAATTTTGTTTATCAGCGTACTTACATACCTCCAATATCTTCAAGATTTATATTTTAAATAAATAATTTTAAATTTTCCAAAAATAAATCCATTGTTCTCATTATCAAATATTTCATCTCCTATCTTAATTAATTTTTATAAATACAAAAATTGTTTTTTATCATCATTTTAGTTTAGCATGAATATATCTATTAGATATTATATTAATATAAAATTTTTTATTTAAAGAGAAGTTCAATGAGGAAAATTAAATAAATCATAAATAAATTAATGAGTCAAACCAAAACTTATATTTTTAAATCAAATTAAATTCAAGTATCAATTTGATTTCTTTAGATGAATTAAATTTGAGTAACTGTTTTTTTAACTAATTCGGTGTACTTAACCTTTTAGGGTTTATAAGTATTTCTAAAAAAAATTGTGTGCATAAATTAAAACTATTCTAAATATATAAGTTAAAAATATGATTTTTGAGAAGTTAACATGATAGAACTTTTATAAATTAACTTATGTATAACTAATTTGAATTTATGCATAAATTTATTTAATTTTTTAAATGTGTATACTTTTTTATCTAAAAGTAACCTCAGTTGTATTTCCAATAGAACAGTTATTTTAAAACTTGATATCCAGAACCAGTATGTGTTGGAGGTGTGAATGAAATTGATTTTAAACTTTTTAAATAAGGTTTTGTTTGAACTGTTGGTAAAAAATATGATTAAAAAATTGTGACTAATCCAGTTTTTAAAAAAATATTATAATAATAAACAAATTTAATAAATACTTTGAAGCACGATAGTTAAAAAATTAGTGACATAAATTGCTTTTGACATATTTTTTTAATTATTAATAATGGATGCTTGTATAAGAATATATAATTCGTACGGTGTTTACACATTTTTTATCCGCAAATAATAGTGAATTCAATTAAAACAAACAACAGTTCTTAACATTGCTAGAGATGTTTTTAAGGCCATTTATTGGGCTTTTGGGCTTGAAATATTCTTTCTTTGTTACTTTCTGCACCTCCATAGTTTCTTTCTGTATTTTCATAATTAATTTAAATTCTATTTTACCCTTACACCTCACCAACCCGCGGACGGGACGGGCCAACCCGCGACCCGCCTAATTATTAAAAAAATAAGTTTTTATTGTAATAAAATTAATTATAAAGATAATATATAAAGTTAAAAATTTTAAAAAGAGAATTAAAAAAATTTCACTCTCAAAGAAAATATTCTCCTTACCGAAACGTAACATTCTCTCATGTTTTCTTTGTTTATCCTAAGCACCGATTATTTTTATCCTTATTACTTGAATTAAAGGTGTAAGAATTACTCAACCAAGAATAATATGAAGTTTTATCAAATAAAAAAAATATAGGTATTTAAATTTTTCAATATAAAAAATATAAATTTTATAAGTTTTAACGTTATATATATATATATATATATATGTATATATATATGTTATTATTTATTATTATGTAAATTTTATTATTGTTCTAAATTATAATTTCTTAAAATAATGTATTGATTTATATTATTAAATTGAAATAATATATATTGAATTATTGACAAACAAATAATAATCTTATTATTAAATTTATTAAAAAAAAATATTTTAAAAAATAAATTATTTTTTTCTAAATTATGGTGAGGCAGGCCAAAACGGGGCGGGCTGACCCGTTTTGCCATCCCTACTCCTGATTGATTATATATTCTGGAAAAGTGTTTTAGAACAAATGCATTTTTGGAAAATCAATTTCGAAATATATTTTAGAATTTACTTTTTGGAATATGTTTTTGAAAAAAAAATTGGAATGTATTTATGGAATAACTTTTCCAAAAACGTACTGTAATGGGTGTTCTAAAATGCATTTTTGAAAAAGTCATTCTAAAAATACATTTCAGATTGGATGTTCATAATACTTTTCCGGAAAAGTCAACCTAAAAATGTATTTCAAAAAAAAAAGGAATTCTAGAAAAAAAAATACGGAATATATTTTCAAACTGAATTTTCTGGAAATATATTTTGAAACACCTCATCTGAAATACATTTCCAGATTGACTTTTCCAAAAAATATTATAAAATAGTGTTATGGAAAAGGAAATCTAGAAATACATTTCGGATTGAGTGTTCTGAAATATGTTTTCAAAAAATCAACTCAAAAATACATTTTAGATTGGATGTTCCGAAATTCAATCTAGTTTTCACAAAACTCTTATGGATTGAGCAGGGTCTCAATGTACAATTTTAACAGAGGAGCATGTGATAGATACTGTTAGTAAAAAATCGATACAAGGATCGAAAAAACGTAAAAGAGAAAATCGAAGATCATATGATTGGTTAAAAAGTTGATAAATCGGAAAGGTGGTTAGAAGACATTCGATGACCACCAGACAGTGTGAACACATAAATTGAGAATAAAAATCGAGAATCAGAAGATAGAAGAAATTCGATGAAAGTAAAAAATCGATGATAAAGTGTGGAGTGTAAAGTCAAGGTTAAGGGAAATCATACTTGACAATTGGAATCAAGATCGAGGGAAACGGTTATCATGCATATGGGAACATGGAAGCGGTTTCCTAAAACATAAACTAAGATAAAAATCGAGGATCGTGCACATGGAACGTGGTGACAGTTTTTAAACTGCTCTCAGGAAGTTATATTGAAGGATGCCTATAAATAGAATGAAGCTTGAAGAAGAAGGGGAAATTGGCAGAGACAACAGAAACACAAGTGAAAAGTCTACCGGAGAACAACGAATCATGAAGTTTCTGGCGATCTGGATTTCCATTCTCATTGACTGTTTTTACCGTTTTCTTTACTTTCCCTGGTAACTTATTTACAATCATCAATTTAAGTTCCTGTATTTTAAATTTTTGTCATTTTCTTCAATGCAATATAAGATTCTGTACTTAAATTCTCCTACATTTACCGTTCTTGCAATGTCGATTTCCTATTATTTACATTTCTACAATTTCAATTCCTTGTCATTTTACCTTTATGCAAGTTAAAATTTTGCATTTAAGTTCTTCGCCATTTACATTTCTGCAATTTCAATTCCTTGTCATTTTACCTTTATGCAAGTAAAATTCTGCGTTTAAGTTCTTCGCCATTTACATTTTTGCAATTTCAATTCATTGTCATTTACATTCCTCGGCAATTTAATATTCTGCATTGCTTGTCATTTCGATACCCTTTGCTGCTTTCTTTACTTCACGCTTCTTAATAAAAAAATACCAAAAATAGTACTTTCAATTGTAAATCTGCACACTAGGTTGTGTTGTTTGCATTTTTCGAGACTATTGGATTTTCGATTCTCATGCATTTTTGATTGAAAACCGTTTGCTAGCCTAAGTAAAAAGAATATACGTGGTTGAAATTTGGTTAGAACCCAAGTCTCTGATTTAATCGAAATCGATCAAATTTTAACCAGAAACAAATTGGCGCGCCAGGTAGAGGAAGTTGTGTCGAAAAACACAAACAATTGGCTAGTTCGAAAGTGTATGAGATTAAGGAGTGGGCGAGTAATAAGAATGAGTCAAAATCCACCACATAATCAAAATAACAGTGAGATTCTAAATAGTACACATTCACCAAACACTGGGGGGCAAGTTCACAATGGGAATATGCCCGTAATATCGACAACTGTGAGTACGTCAATACCTGTGAGTACTGAACAAAGCTCAGCCACATCAGTAAACACTCAGTTAGGGTCTAGTACTGTAATGTCAAACACTATACAAACTACGGGGAACCCCGTAACAACATATGCAGGTCCGCATATGAGTGTTAGGCCGCCTGGTTTTTCGATTAATAATATGAATGGGGCTGGTACTTCTTCAATATAACGAAGTACGAGATTTAACCTAGGAATGTCCCAAAGTTTAGGAACATTTCAAACCTTAGGCACCTCAAAATTTTGGAGTAACCCCAAATTTAGGGGTATCTCAAAATTTAGTAACACCCCAGAATTCAGGGAATGTGCAGAATTTAGGAACGCAACAGACGCCTCCAATGTCAAACCTAGATCACAGAGCAAACCTGGATCACGGGAGATATACATTCGATAGAGATTATCATCGATCCAATTTTGAGACTATCGAGAATGCTAGTACTGGAATTTTCAGTAATTCATTAGGAGTACTTCGACAACAAATGGACGAAAGCAATTTCGAGATGGTTAACATGTTATCACAACAGTTGACTATAGTACTAAACCTATTAGTTCAAAACACTACCACTAATTTTGAGATATTAGCAGACCAAATGACACAGATCGGGAATGCATTGACGATACCTCGACAAACAAGGGTCGAAAATAATGCCAATCAAAATATTAACCAAAACGCTAATATCAATCCCCTTTATTTATTACGGAGAAATCGAAACAATGATCAATATCAGCATGTGAGGAATGATACTTATGGAAATTTAAATGAGGGATGTCAGAATATGTATAATCAAAATAACATGCAGTATAATCATCTGATGGGACAAAGGATGAATCCTCAAGGAGTGGAATTAAGACCACCTAATCAATCGTACTTTGTTTCTCCTTTTCCAAATACAATTCTCGAGACAAAATTACCTAGAGGATACAAAATACCCAAATTCACCAAATTTGCTGGAGAAATTGGTGAATCCACTATCGAGCATGTGGCGTGATATCAAATCGAATGTGGGGACCTAACGATGAGCGAGGAATTCAAAATGAAATACTTTCCTAGTTCATTAACAAAGAATGTTTTCACTTGGTTTACGTCGTTGCCACCTAATTCAGTATATAATTGGTTGCAGCTGGAAAGAAATTTTCATGAGCAATTTTTTAGGGGGGAAACTCAAGTAAGTCTTATCGATTTAATGAATATAAATAGATATAATCATGAAAGCGTAGATGATTATTTGAATAGATTTAGACAAATGAAGTCGAGATGTTTTACTCAAATTCCTGAATTTGAGTTAGTCAGGATGGCCTCTGCAGGCTTAGAATTCTCGATTAGGAAAAAGTTAGTTAATTTACCATTGAATGACATGACTCAGTTAGCTGATAAAGTGAGAAGAGTGGAACAAATCGAATACGAGAAACAAAGGTACAAGAAATTTGAGAAACCTATGAAGAAAGATAGGGTAGCGTATATAAATGATATATATGAGGAAAATCCCAGGATAGAAGGAGATATTAAAGAATCTGTCGATGAGAAAGTAAATATAGCAGAGCTCAAAGTAGGAGCCCCATATGTTTGTAAACTGCTACAGAAAAATGAAGTGAAAGGCAAAATTGCAAATCACACATATACTTTTGATGTAACAAAGGCAGATAAAATCTTCGATATTTTATTGAAAGATAAACAGATTAAGTTGAGTGATAATCATAAATTACCTTCTGCAGAACAAAGAAATGGTCGAAAATATTGCAAATTTCATAATATCTATGGACATTGGACTAATAATTGTATACATTTCAGGAACACGATCCAAGATGCGATTGACCAAGGAAGATTGAAGTTTGAGGAGATGTCAATGAAAGTGGATACAAGTCCATTTGAAGTTCAAGTAGGGTATGTCGAGTCCCACACGGACATGACTGAAGAGGTCCGATTGATAAATTCGACCTTTATAGGTATGGTCGATATTACTGAAGACATTGATCCCAGACATGTCAGAATGGACATGTCAGAAGAAGACATAGAGTTCGACCTAAGCGAGTTCGAGAAGGAATTCGAGAGAGAGATCTATCCTCGATCAAAAGATTCCCTCGTCGAATTTTTAAACAGAAAGAAAGAGAAGGACGAAGGTGTGACATTATGTCCTCGATGCAGTGCGGTGTTCGATAGATCAACTGCTAAAGCCTTCAGGGCAGGACAGATCAAGAAAATAGAGGATCAACATAAAAGTTGCAGTAATAAAGTAGATCAAACCATCCAAGACACGGTGGGGGAGAGTCAGCAGAAATCTATTAGTTTTAGCGCTAGTAGAAATCAGAAACAATGGGTTAGAAAAGAAATGTATTCTCCTCGGGAAGGAAGGGGCAAACTTCAAAATAACGATGTTTTCGACAGACTTTCATATGATGAAGGATCAAATACTAGATTTCCTACATTCCAAAGGAGATTTCGAGGAAGGCCTTGGAGGAGAGGAGAAAGGATCTCTTATTGGGGAAGGATAAATAATTATAGGAATTTTGAAGAAAGTAATATGCCAATTGGGGGTCAATATGTAAGAAACTTTGTCGATGACAAAAATGGAGGTAGTTGGGATGGGCATCAAATTGGAGTAATATTGATACTGCCCGCGGAATATGTTAGCGAGTATGAGGAGTATCAAGGGCAAAGTAATGTCGATCGAGAGGATGATTTCTATTCCGAAGACATGAGACCGAAAGTCACCTGGGTAACACAAGCATCATGCGAAGTACCCCATAGAGATGCTGCTTTTATCGATCCCCCATCCGAGGAAATGAGGTTTCATTTGAAACCCTTATTACTGAACATCGAAATTCAAGGACAGAAGGTGAATAAGGTCCTTGTTGACAGTGGTGCAGCGGTAAACATATTGTCAATCACTATGCTGAAGAGGTTTGGTATCGAACTGAAAGACTTGGTCAGACATAATATCATGATTTCTGATTTCAGTGGGAAATCATCGAGCTCAGAAAGCATGGTTGCCTTAGATGTGAAAGTGGGTACTTATTCAAGACCCACTGTGTTTGTAGTGGTCCAATCACATGCCAACTTTAATGCGTTGCTTGGCAGGGAGTGAATTCATAGAGTTGGAGCCGTACCTTCTACGGCTCATCAGAAGTTGTTTATGTGGAAT
This sequence comes from Sphenostylis stenocarpa, assembly GCA_963425845.1. Classification (NCBI taxonomy): domain Eukaryota; kingdom Viridiplantae; phylum Streptophyta; class Magnoliopsida; order Fabales; family Fabaceae; genus Sphenostylis; species Sphenostylis stenocarpa. The sequence continues at coordinate 8,423,967 of OY731406.1, read as the reverse complement.
CGAGATGGACATCTTGAAATAATTTCAGGGGACCAACACGAGTTTGTGACATTTGTATCTCAGGCTGGTCGGTCATTGCAGAATTTGGCGCTCACTCAACCATTCACCTTCGAGACTATCGAAGATTTTAATTCAAAATTGCACGATGAACGTTTCTTGGAAATGAATGAGAAAAAAGGGTTTGTCATGATTAAAGAGGGGGTCAGTCTCGAAGTGGCTGGTGAATATGGATAAAGATTATGAAGAATTCTTGGCTCGATTAAGAAGTTGTGAAGATGAAAAGAAGGAGGGCCAAGAAAGTAGTAGTACTAAAATAGAAATAAATAAGTCGATTCACTCGACAGTAGTAGCAAATAATAGTGATCAAGTCATACTTGATTGCATTTATGATAATTCTCCTTTAGGTTTTGAAAGATCCATCACATCGAGTCACAAAAAAGTCGAAGGATCCATTAGAAGATATCAACTTGGGAAGTATAGAGGACCGAAAACCTACTTATGTTAGCAGGTATCTCGAGAAAGAAATGAAAAAGGATATGATATCATTATTGGAAGAATATAAAGACTGCTTCGCTTGGGATTATGAAGAAATGCCTGGTTTGGATCGAAGTCTAGTCGAACATAGATTACCTATCATAGAAGGCAGGAAGCCAGTAAAACAAGCCCCGAGGAGATTTGCACCTGAGGTGATGGGTAAGATTAAAGAAGAGATCGAGAGACTTCTGAAAGCAAAGTTCATCAGGACTGCCAGGTATGTCGAGTGGATTTCTAATATTGTTTCAGTTATTAAAAAGAATGGTAAAATGAGAGTATACATTGATTATCGAGATTTAAATTTAGCAACTCCTAAAGATGAATATCTTATGCTAATAGTCGATATGCTAATAGATGTAGTAGCTGGTAATGAAATGTTAAGTCTTTTAGATGGTTATTCAGGATATAATCAAATTTTTGTTTCCCAGAATGATATAGCTAAAACAGCTTTTCGATGCCCGGGGGCATTGGGAACTTATGAATGGATAGTAATGTCATTTGGATTAAAAAACGCTGGGGCAACGTATCAAAGAGCAATGAATTTAATTTTTCATGATTTGATCAATGATTTTATGCAAGTTTACATAGATGATATTGTTGTTGTGTCGTAAGAAAAGCATAAACATTTGGGTAATTTGAGAAAATCTTTTGAAAGAATGAGGAAATATGGACTAAAAATGAATCCCTTGAAATGTGCTTTTGGTGTGTCTGCTGGTGAATTTTTAGGATTCATAGTGCACGGAAAAGAGATCGAGATTGATAAGAACAAAGCAAAAACTATATTAGATACTTCTGCTCCAAAGACTAAAAAACAGTTACAATCATTTTTGGGAAAAATAAATTATTTAAGACGATTTATTTCTAATTTGGCTGGTAAGACTTATGTTTTTTCGTCTTTGTTAAAATTGAAAAAGGAAGCAGATTTCAAATGGAAGGAAGAACATCAAGAAGTCTTTGAGTAGATCAAATCGATGTTGACAAATCCTCCGATTTTGATACCAGTAATGAGGAACAAGCCATTGAAACTATATGTATCAGCATCAGATCGAACTATAGTCAGTCTACTAGCACAGGAGGATAAGAATGGTGTGGAGTGTGCTGTTTATTATCTAAGTAGAATCTTAAATGATGCTGAAACTCGATACAACGATATCGAAAAGTTAGGATTGTGCTTATATTTCTCTTGTATGAAACTCAAGTATGTATTGAAACCTCATGATGTGATGGTTTATTCCAAAAATAATATTTTGAAATTTCTGTTGTCGAAACCTATTATGCATAATCGAATAGGAAAATGGGTGTTAGCTTTGACAGAATTTTCATTGTCGTTCGAATCTTTGAAATCAGTAAAAGGTCAAATTATCGCCGATTTCATGGCAGACCATACAGTTGACTCATTTGATAATTTATTTATTGAAGTCAATAAATGAATAATGTATTTCGATGGATCGAGTACATCGGATAAATCAGGAGTGGGAATTCTTATCATTTCACCAAGTAATATCCCGACTAAGTTATTATTTGAAATTAAGCCCACTTGCTCGAATAATGAAGCTGAGTACGAAGCTTTGATTACAGGTCTCGAGACTTTAATTAAATTAAAAGCCTGACATGTAATTATAAGAGGTGATTCACAACTAGTGATCAAACAAGTACGAAAAGAGTATAAGTGTATCAATACCAATTTGATCAGATATCTAGAAAGAGTAATGAATTTAAGCAGAATGTTCGATGACATAACATTCGAATATGTCCCCCGAGAGTTTAATCAGGAAGCCAATGAGTTGGCGCAAATCGCATCTAAGTGTAAGATATCTCTGAAAAATTTACAAAAAATGATTCAAGTAAAAGAAAAATTACCCCAAGAAAGTGAAATCTTATAGATCGGCGACTTAGATGATCAGGACTGGAGAAAATCGATTATAGGCTATTTGCAAAATCCAAATGGGAAAATCGATAAGAAAATTAAATATCGAGCAGTAAAATACGTTGTGATGAATGATGAATTATATAAAAGAGGTATCGATAGAGTATTGTTTAGATGTCTAGGGAATGACGATGCTTATTTAGCAATGACTGAAGTACATAATGGAATATGTGGTGCCCATATGGCAGGCCAGAAGATGAGATGGATGTTAACTCGACAAGGATATTACTGGCCTTCGATTTTAAAAGATTGTATCGAGTATGCTCAGTCCTGCAAAGAATGTCAGAAATTTAGTCCTATACAACAAGTTCCTGCTAGAGAACTACACTCGATTATCAAACCATGACCTTTCAAAGGTTGGGCCATCGATTTAATCGGACAGATTTTTCTACAGTCATCGAAGGGACATAGATATATAATCGTAGCTGTCGATTATTTTTCAAAGTGGGTAGAAGCAATTTCATTAAAAGATGTAGATCAACAAGATGTAATTGATTTTATTGAAGAATATATCGTTTATCGATTCGGGATCCCACAGTCTATTACCACTGATAGAGGGACAGTTTTTACTGGAAAAAAGATGGTTAGATATGCCGAATCAAGAAATATTCAGTTATTAGCATCAACCCCGTATTATGCTTAGGCTAATGGGCAGGTCGAAGCAATCAATAAAGTGATTATTGGTTTAATCAAGAAACATGTCGGTAATAAACCAAAAACTTGGCACGAAACGTTATTACAAATTTTGTGGGCCTATCGAAATTCACCGAAAGATTCTTTGCAGAACACTCCATATAAGTTAGTTTATGAGCATGATGTTGTCTTACCCATCGAAATAAATATTGAGTCAACTCGAATACAAAAACAAAATGATTTACCCAGTTGTGATTATTGGAACTTGATGTACGATGAATTAAATGAACTCGATGAAATAAGATTGCAAGCATTGAATAGTATTATTCTACAAAAGAATCAAATCGCTCGAGTATATAATAAAAGAGTTCGACAGAAAACATTTAATGAAGGTGACTTAGTTTGGAAAACGATTTTGCCGATGGATAAGAAATGTAAAAGTTATGGTAAATGGTTGCTAAATTGGGAGGGACCTTTCGGAGTTGTTAAAGTATTATCGAGTAATGCTTATTCGATCGTCGATTGGTATAATAAGGAGAAAGTTTTGTCGATAAATGGAAAATACTTGAAAGACTATAAACCTCGAATAAGGGAAATAAATATTCAACATTAATTCAAATAATATGTTCTACAAAGTTAAGTATTGAGATTTAAGTTGATCGAAGTCTATTAACAATTGCATCCAAGAAGAGGAAGTTGAATTTTCTTCGACGATCACTTTCCGTTTACGCTTCATACTTTGCCCCAGAGAAAGTGCCACTTCTTTTGCAGAGGATTTAATCGAATTTTCTTCTGCTGTGAGGAATTCATCCTGTGATCTAAGTTGCTGAAGTCTTTTTTCCAATTCTTCGATTTCACCCCTAACCGAAGATTGTGCCTTCAACGCCTCTTCAAGATTGAGCTTTTGAGTTTTCAGCAAATTCGATTTCTCAGTCTGGAAGGAAGAAATGTTAGCTAACTCGGTCGCTACAAATTACTTTTTCTTCCTTGCAGCATAAGCCCTGTTGAATAAATCAGTGGCCGCCGCGACTTCAGTATCGAAACTCTTCGGAAGAGCGTCATCAGGGAATGCTTCTATGGAAGTGAGAATTTCTTGAAAAAATTGTTTCTTTTCGCGCGATTCCACAAAAACTTCCAGGGGCGAAGAATAGAAGAAGGACCTAAAGCGTTGTATCAGTTGATACGCTTCTTCAGTCAATGTCGAAGGCGACTTGGATGAATGGCTCGAAGGAGTGGCTTCTTCAGATAACAGAATATCGAGGATTGAGAAAGGATCTTCTTCGATAGCAGTTCGATATTCTCGTAAATCCTCTGGAGTAGGACTGCTTATTTCAGGCAGTGTCGACGAGAGCAACTCGACAGATGACATCGCAAAAGATGGGGAAGCTGGCGGCTCCGCAAAAAATGGTGGAGGGGAATCTCGAACTTGGACTGTGGGGATATTTACAGCATTATCTGAAAAAAAAAATGAATTCGAGGAAATGAATCGAAAAATCGTAATAGAAATAAAGGAAAACTGGGCAAAGAAAGAAATTATTACCAAGGAAAGGTAGGTCGAGGTGTGTTGGTGCGGGAGAAGGATCTTGTACAGCCTCGGGTTGTTGTGGATCGAAACATAAGTCGAAAAATAAAATAAAATAATTTTTTTTACCTCAAAAATGGGTACTGCTGATTGGACCAAAGACTTGACATTTGTCGATACCGTAGCCGATTGATGGTCCTGAAAGCATCGAAATTTGGAATCATGTTATAGGCCTTGTCAAATTCTAGATACACAATTTAGTTGAAAAAGGAAATTTCTTACATGAATCGAGTGAGTGGTATGTGTCGTTTGACCAACTTTGTTGATCGTATCAGAGTCCATCGATAATGGATTGATGACAGGACGAGCGGCTCGAGGACTCTTTTTTTATTTTTGTTTCTGAATGAGAAGTGAATCAACTATAGAAAGAGAAAGTTGAAGAATAAAGATGATAATGAATCGAAAAGAAACCTTCGATTTTCTCGAAGATGAGGAAATTGTGGCAGAATGCTTGCGCTTTTGAGTGGGAGCCGATGGATCCGACTCATCCGAAGACTCCCAGTCTTTCTCAGAGGTAGCGACTTTATGGGGTTTCGAAACTGTCGAGAAAGGAAAATAGTTAGATTACAATTTAAAGAAAATTAAAAACACTCCTAAAAGAGGCAGTAAAATCTCACCAAAAGGTTATAGAGTTAAAATCTTGACTCAGTCGATATGGACAAGCCAGGGAGGAAGAAGATTTTGAGGGAGGTTTAGGTAAGAAAAGTAGGACAGTTTCGATATCGAAATCTCTTTGTTCTTGGGTTTGAGTGAAATTGTTTCTTTCAAGGATCTTAACTCTCGGACCCATTTTGGATGAGTTAAAGGTTTGGCGATTCCAAAGGGAGCTGTAGGAAAAGTGGGAAGATGGTTGGGACAATACATTTCAAACGAAGTTTTTCCTCGAGGATTGATTATTTTGTGGTTTGATCGGTTGGTATCTGTTTTATTAACTAAGGAGATAACAACATTGTAAAAGGTTTCTTCTAATTTGAGGGGGTTGTAGCATTCTCGATAAAAAATTTTGAATCGAGATATTTGGAGATAATGAGAGTATGTATCTTTCTTTGCCTTCGATTTATCCTGCAACACGAGAGAAGGATGCGCAGTCAATTTTGATTGGACGATATCAAAACTAGAATGAATGCGTGTAAACCAATCGTTCCACCATTGAGAAAAACCAAGAGTAGATAAATAATTTGACTTAAAAGTATAAGGATAGAAATGCATTGGGTTTTGTGGCAACAGTTTGGCAAGTTCCCGTCCAACATTCGATTCATTTAATTTTGACCTTGAGGAAGTATCGAGAGAGAAAAAAGGAAAAGTCTGACTTAAACCAAACTGCCGCGAAAAAAGCTGGGGATAATAGATGACGAGCTGGATATCCTTCGATTGAAAACCCGATACAAGAACATCCTGGGTCAAGTAATTACTCCACACATCTATTAATTCCGATTGCAATCCTGGAGTAAGAGCAGAGAATTTTGATTTAAACCAAGATGGCCCTCGAAGTCTGTCACTAACTTTTCCATGGTATACAGTATAAGGGGCCAAATTTGACTCAAAATGAAATTGGGTCAAAAAAAATTTCAGGTAAGCTCGATAACTGGCCTCGTCAGAGGATTTTTGGTGAGGATGTCACGATGATAATCGAGCGCCTTCTAAATTTAAACTTGAGGAAATTTTGGATGTTGGGGGAAGGATGCTTTCAAATATTGAAGTGAGTCATAACTAAACAAACCAGATGAGACCCGAAAAATTCCCTAAAGGTCTTGGGGTACTCAAGATGTCGACGGCCTCATCGAAAGTAATATAAACATGGGCCAATAAAAGCTTTGCCAAACAAACTCTGGGCTGACCAGTATGGAGGAGGTAGGCAAGATTATAGAAGTGGGATGAGATTTGGATAGATCGGGGGCAAAATACGTGGGTACAGAGCCAATATACCAGAAAGGCCACATGCTCTTCGTCAGAAACAGCTACCGATTGATCATCGACAAAATGTTTTTCGATGAAATGTCCATAAGCTTTCGATTCCCAATCGATTTTTGATCTTAGAGAGTCATCTGAGGGGAAAACACCCTTAAAATATTTCTCCCTTGTAGGTTTTAATCCAGTGATTGCAGTAACTTCAAAAAGAGTCAGAGAAAGGGGACCACAGGGAAGTTCCATTGCATGAAGATCTTTATTCCACAAATGGACCGCAGACAAAAACATAGACATATCTAAGAATGATAGATCACATCGAGATAAATGTAGAAAATCGAAGATCCCTACATCTCTCCAGTGGTTCCCAAATTTGGTCTTTACTCGATCAAACCATCTAATGTACAAAGGTTTTTTGTGGGGAGGGCCCGTTCGATATACTTTTGAAACAGCAGTTAGGAAATCAATTCGGACTTCAGATTTGTGAATAAGGGCTTTACTTTCTGAGGGAAGAAGAAAACGATCCTCCACAGTAGCGGATGAGACCACCAAATGCATAATCTATACTATCAACAGCGTAAGGGATAAGTACCTGAGTCTCAGCAATCTTCTGAGAAGCCTCTTCCATCAAAGGTACTGGAGCAAACTTTTTCCCATTAATCTCTATCAGGGTTGAAGTCACCGAGGAAAGTGGTGGGGCGGAGAAATCAGAGGATTTAGAAGTCACCATTACAGTTGGTGGAAAGGTTGAAGACGAAGGTTGAAGACGAAGAAGAGGTGCAACGAAGAAGAAGTGAGGTTCGTGGTAAAAAACTGATAAGAATATTTAAAGAGGCCGACTAGGGTATTTGAAACGACGAATGTGAAGAGGGTAATTAATTCGTGGTGTGCGCGTTGTGACAATAGAGGTGATGTGATTTGATATTTGACATAAAGTAGAAAAACCCTAAAACCCCAGAAACCCTAAACCCTAAGAAGTTATTTCGAGCTTCAAAGAACGTTTAAGGGCGGGAGTTATTTTGAAAGAATATAAAATTGGTACAAATATTTATATTCTTCCAATGGGGCATTTTGTTAGTAAAAAATCGATACAAGGATCGAAAAAACGTAAAAGAGAAAATCGAAGATCATATGATTGGTTAAAAAGTTGATAAATCGGAAAGGTGGTTAGAAGACATTCGATGACCACCAGACAGTGTGAACACATAAATTGAGAATAAAAATCGAGAATCAAAAGATAGAAGAAATTCGATGAAAGTAAAAAATCGATGATAAAGTGTGGAGTGTAAAGTCAAGGTTAAGGGAAATCATACTTGACAATTGAAATCGAGATCGAGGGAAATGGTTATCATGCATATGGGAACGTGGAAGTGGTTTCCTAAAACATAAACTAAGATAAAAATCGAGGATCGTGCACATGGAACGTGGTGACAGTTTTAAAACTGCTCTCAGGAAGTTATATTGAAGGATGCCTATAAATAGAACGAAGCTTGAAGAAGAAGGGGAAATTGGTAGAGACAACCGAAACACAAGTGAAAAGTCTACCGGAGAACGACGAATCATGAAGTTTCTGGCGATCTGGATTTCCATTCTCATTGACTATTTTTACCGTTTTCTTTACTTTCTCTGGTAACTTATTTACAATCATCAATTTAAGTTCCTGTATTTTAAATTTTTGTCATTTCCTTCAATGCAATATAAGATTCTGTACTTAAATTCTCCTGCATTTACCGTTCTTGCAATGTCGATTTTCTATTATTTACATTTCTGCAATTTCAATTCCTTGTCATTTTACCTTTATGCAAGTTAAAATTCTACGTTTAAGTTCTTCATCATTTATATTTTTGCAATTTCAATTCTTTGTCATTTTACCTTTATGCAGGTTAAAATTCTGCGTTTAAGTTCTTCGTCATTTATATTTTTGCAATTTTAATTCATTGTCATTTACATTCCTCGACAATTTAATATTCTGCACTGCTTGTCATTTCGATACTCTTTGCTGCTTTCTTTACTTCACGCTTCTTAATAAAAAAATACGAAAAATAGTACTTTCGATTGTAAATCTGCATACTAGGTTGTGTTGTTTGCATTTTTTGAGACTATGAGATTTTCGATTCTCATGCATTTTTTATTGAAAACCGTTTGCTAGCCTAAGTAAAAAAGAATCTACGTGGTTGAAATTTGGTTAAAACTCAACTCTCTGATTTAATCAAAATCGATCAAATTTTAACCAGATACATAATATTAATGATTATTCACCTTTAAATATTGGAAACTGAAAACTATCTTAAATAAAGGTTATATTAATCAAATTTGCAATATCTATAAAGATATAGAAGATGAGCCATAAAGATGCAAAACTTTTATAAAATATTTTAAAAAGTATATTTTAATTATTTTACTTAAATATATAGAAAGAAATTATGGAGTAGCAAGAAGAAAATCCCTCTTTCTTTTCTTTCTTTCATCGATGTGTATCAATAGATTTTTTTTTCCGAACCCGTACGATTTTCTTGGTTAAAGTAATCAGGAAGAAAGTACACGAAATTCAATACTTTTCTTTTTCTATAAATAAAAATCATGAATATAGTTTAGTATTGACTGCTGTGTTTGTTTGATTTTTGTAAAAAAGTTATTAAAAACTATCAAGTTATTTTAAGAGTGTTACTTTTTACGTTTACTCTTATTTTTAATTGACAATATGGATTAAGTAAAAGGTATTTTTATCCACAAATGACAAATCTTAATTCAGGACAAGAAAAAAAAGTTAAATTTTGACTGATATCATGTTAAGGTTAAACAATAAACTAATTAATAATATCTAAAGTAGTTTAAGAGGAAAGTGATGGAAATCTTTTAAGAAATATCATTCTGCAAGATGACGAATAATGGTGCCCTCAATTAGTCTATGAGGATGCAATTATAAAATTAAGAAATTCAACCACGTGGTATTGAAAATTTTAATAAACAATATTTTAAAAATAAACAATATTATGAGGAACTCTACACAGATGTTTTTATATTGTATAGGTACAATTATTGTAGAGATTTATATTAAAGAACATGTAGCACGTAACAATTTAAAACCAAATATTACTATTAAATTTAAAGTTAAATACATTTTTTTTATTTAGACAATACTCGAGTTTAATTCTTAAAAAAAATAAAAAATCTTTGACATTGACTAGATTAAATAATCTTCAGTTAAATTTATTTATGTTTTGATTAAATCATTAGTTTAATATAAAACTTATAAAATGTTTTACAATATTTAAACGTGTAACAATATTATACATCACCTTATTGCATGCTAAAGGTTGTTTATGTTTAATAAACTTAAAAAAACTTGCAAGGTTACTTGAAAACACTCCTTTAATTATTATTTTATATATATATATATATATATAATCATATTGTAGATATAAAATATTCATAAACTTTATAACAACTAAATCTCCATTAGTTTAGGAAAAAGCCTTGCAAAGTTACGAAGAGATTAATGTTTTGGTTTAAAGTTGAATGCACGTTCTTATTATTCGGAAACAACCTAGGGTGAAGTTGTCTATTACATGTGCATAGAAGAGTTAATATTGAAATACGATGTATTACATGGACCACCACTTAGAGTGGAGTGACAAGAGCTTTACGAACTCAATGACGACGGTGACGGAGTTAGTCGCGGCGATGGATAAGAAGGTATCAGCTTCGTTGGACTCGGCGGAGCCACCACCGGCCAAGTCGGAGAGAGCCCTAAAAGCAATGAAGGGTACCCTTTGTTGAAGGCATATAAGAGCCACGGATGCACTTTCCATGTCCACTGGACTCACTTCAAATTTGTCGTAGATGAATGTTCTGTACGCTGAATTGTCTAAGTAGATGCTTTGGCTAATTCCTCTCTTCACAAACTTCACCTTCGGTGTTGTTGTTAAGCATGTCGTCGAGTTTATGCACGACTCTAACTCCAAGTCCTGAACATTTACCACGTTAATTACTGTTTCTTTATTATCACACTATCTTCCATTAATCATGTAAAACAAAATCAAAAAATATATTAAAAATTTTAAATTATTTAAGCCTTTCTCATTTTCTAAACCCACGTTGTGAAAGTCATTTTCATAATAATTTGAAAATTCAAAGTCACCATCTGAAATATTAATATGATAAAACAAAAGTGGTAACCTGCGAAGACGTCACGCAATAAAATAACTCCTCGGCCGGCACAAGCGTTATCATCTCAAATTGATTAATTATTCAACCATGTTTTTTAGTCGAATTTGACAATTGTATTCGCCTATCAAAAAGAGACCTTTTATATATCTATATATACGCATGATGTGACTCAGAATAAATAAAACAAAAATCCCATTTAATATCTTCAGACAGAAACAAATTGTTTTGGCACCATCGAACCATTTACTCTACGTTGTTTATACAAAATAATTAATGAAGTACAACATGATAAAAAGAACAAAAAAGTGGCTTGAAAAGATATATATTATGTCCCTCATGTTTTGTTTTAGTTTCTTACAAAATCAAATGACTTTTATAACATAAAATTTATTAAATACACCATTTTTTACCCATCCAAATAAGCAAAGAAATTTCTCCACTTCTTGCTTCTTATTTTTTTCTATTCGTCCAAATAACATATCATTTGTATTTTATATATCTTTTGTTTTCGTATACAAGAATAGGGTTAGGGTGATTCACCTGCAGTTTTTTGGCAATGTGGTAGTAATTGGGATCAACCTGAACCCAGAAGGCATGTTGCCTTTGTTCCGGAATGCCATCGATGGGAAAAACTTCCTCTGGTTGGTACCATATATTGTTTAATACACTAGTGCAAAAAGGGGCTTTTACGTCAGGTATTTAGGGCTTTTTACGTCGTATTTAAGTCCGACGTAAAAGCGGGAGACGTAAATTTACGTCGGACCCTTTTACCCGACGTAGATTTACGTCAGTTATGAAGATACGACGTAATTTTGCGTGGCATATACAATAAACAGACGTAAAAACCTTTTCAATTTAAAAAAAAAAACAGAAAATTTACGTCGCATACGAGTATATACGACGTAAATTTACGTCGCATATTGGTATATACGACGTAAATTTACGTCGCATATACCAATATGCGACGTAAATTACGTCGCATATGGTATATGCGACGTAAATTTACGTCGCATATTGGTATATCGCGACGTAAATTTACGTCGTATATACCAATATGCGACGTAAATTTCTTGTTTTTTTAAATTGGGTTTATTTACTCGTTTTACAACTAAAACCGCAAAAATTACAACCAGACAGTCCAGAGCGAGTTTTCTTTTGCTAGTAAATTAAAAATATAATATTATATAATTCAAACTACATAATAAAACAAAATAATACAAACATACAAACTAAAAAATCTATTACAAACTAAGCTACCTATACAAACTAAGCTACCTATACAAACTAAACTAAACTACATAATACACACAATATAATATGAACAAGAACATAAAAAATAATGTACTAGAATTGTAGAACAAAAAATTTTGCCCATTGTTCTCTAATTTACGTAATCTCGGATTCTGGTAATGGAGATGGATCTTGAAATACACGAAACATGAATTTGACTCTTGTAAGCATGCAACATGAATAAAGTTAAATAAACTTAACTAATGTTAAAAGTAATTACCTCAGTCCAAGAATCAATTAAACCCGCACAAACTATGGCTCTCATCCAATACATTACATAGTAACCACATTCAAACGAGTCAGTTTGCTTATTACATTGAAATGATGAAAAAAACATAATATTATTTTCAAAATTGAAATATAAACAATAATTATGGTATTCACTTATATAAATAAGTTTCTAACCTTAGGATAAATGAACTGCAATGTCTTTGTTCTAGGTTTTCCACTTAGAACATTAGTTCAGAACACGATTCTAAGTGAAAAAAAGTCATATATTATTCAATATGTATTCACAATTTAAAAACATAATTAATGAATAAAAGATAAAGTTACCCTTGTAATAAGCTTTTCATTTCTTGACTCGGTTTCAGATGTAATGAACAAAACCATACCACGAGTGTAATCCGGGGTATGATTACAATTAGCTGCCAATGGGACCTACATTGTATGACATAAAAATTAGTTACAAAAATATAAATTAAAATACAAATCAAAATACTAACCCTTCAATGTATGGAGCCAAATATATATGTCTTCTTGAGTCACTCATCCATGTTTGCATATATTGTTGGATTCCAACCTTTGTATTTCAGATTTTTGGATGGATTGAGGCTCAATAAATCAGTATACTTCGGATTTTTCTTGTTCCACACTCAAATTGTCAAGGTACCTAAAACAATTAATTATAAGTTGAATATAATTATTATAATCTTAGAAACATAAATGAAAATGACTTACATTGCCCACGATTGTATGATGGAAATGTTTAACATGCAATTTCCCAGACAATTTCTAAAGCATCGGGCAAGGAAATGTACGATGGAACATCTGGAATTGTCAATTCCAAACACTCTAACATCCCATTGTATCGACACGGTCTCTTCCTCAGCCAGTGGTAATACGGCTAACAACATAGAGATGGGATCATCATCACATTACGTTAGATCCTCATCAATAATAGGTTGCTTTTTATGCTTAGCACGACGCAAGTCCTCCTAAACAAATGATAACAATTAATTAAACATTTATATAATTATAATACTAGAAAAGAAGTAAATAGACAATATGTATATATATATATATATATATATATATATATATATTACCTTGGTACGTGCTGATAGTGGCATAACCAAACGTCTTGGCCAAGCCAAGAATGTCCCGCTTGCCTGCCCACTAATTGAATCTCTTCATTAGGAAAAGGCACTTTGGAGCATTAGCATCATTAACTTCATCAACTACTACTCGTGTCCGGTCACGGCTGTAGAGGGACACCATGGATGGTTAAGCCACCCTCGAAAACTCGACCAACGACCACTAGACGCGGGGGTCATCTTCGACATATAACTCACACTTGGTGTGATGCATCGATCCGAGTATATTCTCTGAAGGATCAACGAGTAGTAGCGAGCACTGACTCCCTTTAGTGCTGACTCGAACAATATCATGTTCAATTGTTTGAGGTGTTCCTTGAGTCTCGTTCTTCGAGAGCGGGCGAGAGATTCAATTTTCTCATCAAACTCTTGCTTGCAAGGATTGCCTTATTTGATTTAACTTTTCTTCAAACTGCATCTCCATTTTATGCAAGGCCTCCCGGTTGCAAGAGTCAGCGAGTGGTCCTTCGTGATGTTGGACCAAAGTAATCACGAAGGCCCCAGGTTCCACCGGCACCACGCACACGTCCTGAGTAATCTGGTTTTCCTATGGCTGCTGCCAATATATCTTGTCGACCATGAGGAATAAATGATCCTTGGCTGAGTGCCGCTCAACTAAATCATCCTACAACACATTAACAATAATTAAGTCATACACTAACTTTCAAATTAAAATCAATTCAAATTGACATTATAACTTACGATTTTACGAGCAATGATTCGTGCGGACTCGAAGTCATTTGTCCATCGAGATTTTGTCAGGCTGCCTTCCACATCGATAGCGAGGGGTGGAGATGCAAGGTCGGTAGAATCAACTCCTGGCGACTCTTCTCCGGATTTCATGAGACGTTGCTCCAATAATGCATACCCTCCTCGTGACAATACATGAGGTGCATCATTCAACCTCGACGTTGTTGGGCGGCTTGTCTTTTATCTCGCCAAGAGGGGTCCATTCGGTGGCACAAAGCTGTAACCAATCCTCCTCACTAATTTGATACTTTAGACAGGGAGATTCATCTCGAAACTTTCCAAATACATACTCCAGTGTCAAGAAAGTCTTAAAGTCCCTCCATCTAATGGCAATGGAGGATAAAATCTTCTTCCTCATCACCTCGGTGTTAGGAACATCAAAATTTTGCTATGAAATGACCAATAAATGTTAAATTCAATTAATAATGATATATAAAGTATTCAACAAATATAGAAATACCTGAACATCCTGCCACATGAGGTTCTTCTCGGTTTCCTCAACATCATCCCAAGATGGAGTAGTAATCGGAACATGGTGTCGAGCTAGTAGTCCCAAATAGCTCTTAAACTTAGCGGCATTTGGGCCGGATGCCTTACCGAACGTGGATCAACTTCAACTTGAGTTTTCTCTCTAGCTACCCTCCTTGCTTGTCAACCCCTTTAGCAGAGTGACGAGATCTACCTTTATCACCACTTCAGCTCACGCCACTGCCACTTACCACTTCCGAGTACCAGTTGTGGAATCAGACATATCTCGAAAAACAAAACAATATGAAGTCAACATACTTTATAAGTTTGAATAAAAAGAACTAGAAAATGTGAAGATAAACACCTATTATGTTGGTATGTTTTCCCATATCCCTTCATCATGATCACTTCGAATTGCATGTATGTCATCAACTTCATTGTCAACTATGTCATCAAATGGTCTACTTGAAAATGAAGGTGTTTCATGTATATCTAGAGACTCATCTTCATGAATTCAGTGCATGCTTCTTCCTTCTAGGACAATTGACCATCTCTCATTACATGGATCCTTGACATAAAATATTTGTCTCGCTTGATATGCCAAAATAAAAGGTTCATCCTTATACCCAACTTTACTCAAATCAACCAAAGTAAATCCTAGGTCATCTGTTCGCACACCAGTATTCCCTTCAACCCATTTACACTTGAAGACGAGGCACCACTAAAAGTAACATAATCAATTTCCCATATCTCTTGTATGACCCCAAAATAACTCATAGAAAGCTGTGATAGGATTTTTGTCTTTAGAACTAGAAAAATGCATAGATTCAGCTTGAATTGTGACCTCACTATTTTGTACTCTACCTTTATCATCTTCTATTTTTGAGTAGAAACAATAGTTATTAATGTCATACCCACCAAATGTAATGACATCACTATTAGGCCCACGAGCAAGTCTCAAAAGTGTTTACGAAGCATTAATCTCAACATATACCCTTTTTTTAAACCAAGAAAGGAAACTTTTGTTATGTTCATTCAATACCCATTTTTCATTCATTCGTGGATGTGTTGCCTTTATTTCGGTTATGTGTTGTGATATGTAAGGGATTACTTCATCGGTGTTGTTCAATATGTATAAATGTGCTTGGTCAACTTCTTTCAGACTAACATTTTTAATCTTCAAATTTCGAGTACCCTTACCTTCACATCTTCCATCATGTCTCATCTTAGGAATACCTATTGGTTCCGATTTTGACATATATCCTTGACAAAACTCAATGGCTTCTTACGCAATGTACCTTTCCACAATAGAAGCTTACGGCCTGTCTTGATTCTTCACATATCCTTTTAAGATCTTCATGTATCTCTCAGCAGGATACATCCATCTAAGAAAAATTGGACCACATAATCGAATTTCCCTTACCAAATGGACTATCAAATGCACCATGATATCAAAAAATGAAGGGGAAAATACATTTCTAAGCGGCACACTATTACAATTGCTTCATTTTCTAATTCATCTAACTTTTTTGGATCAATTACCTTTTTACAAATGGCGTTGAAAAACAAACATAACAGAGTAATAGCAATTCTAACGAAGTTGGTAAGATGTTTCGAATAGCCACTTGGTAAAAGTTGTTGCATCAACACATGACAATCATGAGACTTTAAACCAACTAATTTCAACTCTTGCATAGACACAAGACTCTTAACATTTGAGGAGTATCCTTGTGGCACTTTGACCTCACGTAAACACTCACAAAAGCTTCTCTTTTCTTTCTTTGATAGAGTATGACAAGTCTGGAGGTAAGTAAGTGCGTTTTCCAATTGATTGTGGATGTAATTCGAACGTATACCCATGTCAGCCAAATCTTGTCTTGCTTTTATTCCATCTTTTGTCTTTCCTTTTATGTTAAGCAATGTCCCAATTACACTATCACAAACATTTTTTTCAACATGCATCACATCTATACGATTGTCTAACTTCCAACTTACACCAATAAGGAAGATTGAAGAATACTGATTGTTTCTTCCAAATGTTTTTCTCATTGGATTTCTTTTGGGTCTTTCCAAACACAATATTAATATTTTTCACTTGCTCATATACTTGTTCACCATTGCGTGAGTACTGATGCAACTGCATTCTCCGACATCCATTAAATGCTTTCTTCATTTTACGATATGGATGGTTAGCAACTAGAAACTTTCTATGCCTATTGTACGCGAGTTTTTTGTCCATGTTTCAATTGGATATAACTTGTGTCTTCTTGACATATAGGACACGCTAAATGACCTTTCACACTATAACAGCTCAAATTACCATATCTTTGGAAAATCATTTATAGTACAAAATAACATTGCACGCAACTCGAAATTCACTTCGTGATATGAATCAAATACATCCACTCCTGTTTCCCACAACATCTTCAAATCATCAATTAAAGGACTAAGATATACATCTATGTCATTTCCTGGTTGTCGAGGTCCTGAAATCATCATAGATAACATCATATATTTTCTCTTCATGCATAACCAAGGAGGCAAATTGTAAATGATCAACATAACTGGCCATGAACTATGTTTACTACTTAAATTTCCATAAGGATTCATCCCATCCGTAGCTAATCCAATTCTCAAGTTTCTTGGCTCTGCACCAAATTCGGAAAGGTTTCATCAATCCTTTTCCATTGTGGAGAATCAGTTGGATGTCGAAGAAGATTGTCACATTTTCTACCATTTGCATGCCATGTCAAGTTTCTTGCATCTTCTTTTATGGCAAATAATCTTTTAAACCTAGGTATAATTGGCAAATACCATAACACCTTAGCAGGGGGACCATCTAGTTCTTCCTCACCACTACTTTCCTCAACTTTGGTTTTGAACCTCGACAAACCACATGTCGGACACATCTTTAATTTAGCAAAATCATTTACGTACAATATACAATCATTAGGACATGCATGTATTTTCTTGTACTCTAAACCCATTGGACATAATATCTTCTTTGCCTCATAGTTACGAATAGGTAATGTATTATCTTCGGGAAGCATCTCCTTCAACAACTCCAATAATTCGGTGAAACTTTTATCGAGTCCATCCATTTCTTGCTTTTAAAGTAAACAATTTTAAAGTTGCTGATAATCTTGTAAAACTACATCCTATGTACAATTGTTGCGCAAAATCAGATTTCAAAGAATCATATAGATGTGCTTTCATAAAATGTTCTTCACCAATATCACGTATCATATCCTCTAGATTATCATCCATCCGCTTCATCAAAATTGTACGTAGTTGACACAGTTGGGATGTCTAATATTTCTCCATGCCATGTCCATATTGTATAACTCTTAATAATACCATAAACAAACAAGTGATCACGTATATCCTCAAGTTTATGACGAATTTGATTCAAACAACGAACACATGGACAATAATATGTCCACTTTCATAGCTTTTCCATTTTCACTAGCAAATTTAGAAATTCCTCAACTCCCTTTTCGTACTCTTCACTAATACGACGTGCATTCATCCAACTTCGATTCATATTATGTTATAAAGTTTCGTCACTCCTAAAGATTTAAAAATTATATGTAAAAAAAAATTAATATACAAACAACAAAGCACGTTCCAACAACAATGGAGTGTGTAAACCAGAATGCACTCAAACAAATAAACAAATAAGCTGCATTCCAATAACAATCCGAGTGGAGACATTCATACTATAACGTGATTGAGATCCCCAAAAACAATCACGGATTCAATGTAAACATATAGCAATGACAATGAACACTAACCTCGAGTGTAGACGAAAGCGATTTCAAACTCGAATCCAATCGGGGAGAAAGATGAAGTTCGTCAAATGACACGACAATGTAGATGTTTTTCACCGTAAAGCCGCTCGCAAATGGTGTGCGGAGGTAGGCTGTTGTCGTTGTTCTCGTCGTCGTTCTCAAAAACCCTGGTTGCGCGAGACGAGGAAGTGGGGCTGGGAGGAAATAAAATAGACTTTTTACGTCGCGCGGTGTAGTAAGCGACGTAAAAGTCATCTTTACGTCACACCTGGGAGGCGCGACGTAAAAGATGGCCTTTACGTCGCGTACAGGGGCGCGACGTAAAAGCTAAGGCTTTTACGTCGCGTCCCCATGCGCGACGTAAAGGCCATCTTTTACGTCGCGCCTCCCAGGTGCGACGTAAAAGATGACTTTTTACGTCTCCTATTGGGGTGTGCGACGTAAATTTTTTGTCCCATATTTACAAAATTGCCACCGCGTTTTATTTACGTCGAATATACGTGCATGCGACGACAATTGGGTGACGTAAAAGCCATATTCTGCACTAGTGATAGGTTATCAGCTGAACTTTCTGCACTCACGTTTGAGGTGAAATCTGCAAACTTTAAGTACCCTATATCCCTCCTATAGTCTCCATTGTCTTCCAAGGGTAATGTATCATCAGGCCCTAACCCATATCTCTGCACAACACCCCAATCATTCCTTAATCTTTCACATTTCTTGATCATTTCCGTGTAGAATTATTGAAATATATATGTATGTATGTATATATATATATATATATATATATATATATATATATATATATATATATATATATATATATATATATATATATATATATATATATATATACCTGCCAGCTCCAAAGTGCTAGATGAGCCCAGTGTTTGGGAATGGCTACATCTCCAATATGCAAAGAAGGGTTTGCATTTCCAGCAATGCCGTAATGCACCACTCCTTCTACTGTGAATAAACCCAACAGAAGCTGAGTTGTTATAGCTGCATTTATCTGCATATTTCAGTAACCAGAAACATATATATTCCAATTAAAATATATGTAACTCGCATAGAAATATAAAGGAAAAATTATTTAACCATGATCAAAAAGAAAAGGAAGCCATACCACGCTCAATCCTGTCATCACCAGTATCACAGGCTTGTCACCAATGGCTCCAAACCGAAATCTCCTTCCTTCATTAATTATTATACATAAAAAGTTTAAAATAAATATTTCATGGATTAGAGGAGACCTTAAAAAATTATAATTGAATGAGTATTATATATACATATATATACATATATATACCCGCGAAGTCTATGATGGTGTCGCCTGGTGTGTAGCCTGGGTTCTGAAGAAGAGGGTCAAGTTCAAAAGAATTTGGTATGATTAGACCTAGATAAGGCCCCTCTTGGTTGGCTTTTGCAATTTTGCTTTGCAACTCAGACGTCAAAGCACAACTTACAAAAGCATGTTGAGCAAGTTTGAAGCAAAATGCCGCCAGAAACACGTATAAAACTCTACCACCACCTCCCATCTTTATCCCTACTTTCCCAGCAAAAACTATGAACATGTGAAATGAAAGACCAGAGTTGGGTTTTATAGAAACAAAGGCCTGAACCCATCACCATGAAATAAAGAAAAGAAAAAACATATCCTCCAACAAAACATTCTCAGGCAACTAGTCAGGACAAGCATAATCAAGAGTGAAAATTGCTCGAGAGATTAAGAAATTGAACTTTATCACTCTTAATTAATTATCTCAGTTTAACTAAAGATTATTTTAATCAGTAATTAACATATTTAAAACGTAAACATATATGAAGATTAGTAAATGAACACAACACACGACATATATGATTCAATAAGTATTTTCAATTAACAATTATCAATTTTTGCTGCTAAAGAAATTTTCCTTAATATAAGATGTCAAATATAAAACTCCTATAGTTATGTTTCACTTTACAACTATTTTTCAGTTTTCTGCACATTGATAGGTAAATATATTAAAACAGAAAGAACATGGATAAATATATATATATATATATATATATATATATATATATATATATATATATATATATATATAAAGGTTACATTTAGGAATCCAATCACTAACTTTTAGTTTGTCTTTGATCAAGATAATTAAAACAAAACACAAAAAAAACTTGCTTTTAGCGATAAATCATACAAAGTTTAAGCTAAACAATTTTATTTTATTTTATGATAAATAAATCACATTTGATTTTATATAGTGCTGGAAACCAAGTCCACAACATAAATTTTCAATATCTCGTTATATGTGACAACAAAACCAAATCCAATGATACATATACTAATGAATTTAATAATGCGTAGTTGTTCACCTAACACATCTTTTAATCATCATGATGTT
The DNA here is from genome assembly GCA_963425845.1 of Sphenostylis stenocarpa. Lineage (NCBI taxonomy): Eukaryota > Viridiplantae > Streptophyta > Magnoliopsida > Fabales > Fabaceae > Sphenostylis > Sphenostylis stenocarpa. The sequence goes on along the minus strand of OY731406.1, from coordinate 8,403,145 downwards.
AAAGATATACTTTTAACTTTCTTTTATAAAGTATTATTCTTATTTTAAATCATCATTGTTTTCAAAACAAAAATATAATTATATAAGGCCAGGTGTGGTTCACGGGTCTAAAAAGTCGTAGATAAAATGCTAAAAAAAAAAAGAAAAAAGGAAAACTGATCCACTGATGCTAAAAAGTTACCGAACAGAAAAAATAAAAAATAGATTATTAGATGCTCGTGTATCCCGTGACTACCTATTGACGGTATCCACTGTACCAAAATTTTAATTACTAAAAACATATATTTGAATTTTAAATTTAATTTTTAATGTGATATATTCTTAATTGTAAAAAATTACCACTAATTAAAATCACTTTTAGCCTAAAGTCTCTTTACTACAAAAAGTAATATTATTTGTTAAATATAATACTTTATTATTAAATAATAATACAAATTTTTTCACCCTATCAGTGAATAAATATATGGATTTCTTACGTTTCAAATCTTTAACATGACGTTTTCTTAGAACTATTTAAGAACATGATAAGCTACCCTCTCGCCCTTGAATAAATAAACTCGTTTATAACAAATTTTTGATAACTAGTATTAAATATCTATACACTTTTCTCCAAACATATATATATATATATATATATATATATATATATATATATGCTTTTGAATAAATAAAAGTTATAAAAATTATTTATATATATATATATATATATAAATTGTATTGAATTAAAATTTAAAATAAATAAACCGTTTACAACATATACATTATAACTTTAATATATCGGTAAGCATTAGAAATATATCATAATTTTTTTTTAGTTTTTATATATATTCTCCTCCTTTTGTAATTTAATCGAGTCAATATTAGTTATTGTTCGAAAACTCATGCGTAACTCAAAATAATCACTCTTTTATTGCTCCCACATTGTTCTTTCTACTCATTTTATTATAGTAAACTTCAATTATTATTATTATTATTTTTATTTCTCGTGTAGGTCAACAATTATATGTGTTTCACGAAAGTTTTTCTTTTTTTTTTTCTCTTTCAATTTTGACAAAGAGAAGAAATTTATTTTGAAAGTATACTTTCTTTACTATTATTATATATATATATATATATATATATATATATATATATATATATATATATATATATATATATATATGTGTATGTTTTGGAGGTTCAACGAATTAATACCAAAAGGTTTTTTTCTCACCTAAACAAATTATATATTTATGAAATAGTTGAGTTTTTTTATAAAAGAAAATGTTTAATATATACAAAGTTCTTACATTTTTCATAATTGTTTATACAAAATGTTTAGAATTACCTCAAATCATAGGATAGATTTGAATCAAGCTCCTATTTACTTTAGTTATGCTAGTGGTATCACTTTTGGGAATTTCTAGGGTTTTGTGAATATGTATTTCGATATATCATGTGGGTATATTTCTATTCATGTATTATATGTATATATAGAGTAAAAATATTAAAAAATATCAAATATTAATAATATCTCAATTATAACTGCTTAAATCAAAATAATAACCTAATGTCTTTTTACATTCTCTCTTAAAAGATAATAAAATCTCTTAATACCTAATTTAAATAAAAGATAATAAAGTAATATTTCCAACATTCCTCCTTACTTTAATATCTATTTATTTGAATTTGATATTTTTCCTTTTATTTTGCTTATAATTTTTCTTCATTTTTTGTTTATACTTCTTGTCATCTTCTTTCTTGTATGAGATCACATCTTCATTCAACTTCACTTTCTTCATCAAAGTATTTCTTTCTTTATCAACTTCATCTCCTTTATTTCTTTCAAACTTCATGGTAGTACGGTTGACTCTTTGATGAACGTTGAACGTTGAAAACGGTTTCTTCATCTACATCTTTATTTTTCTCTTTAACATCAAATTCCTTCAAGAAATCTTCTTCATGCTTTTTCTTTGACTTTTCTTTTATATCTTCATTTGTAATCATCTCTTCTTTCATCAAATCTAAAATGAAATTTTTTTCCTTTCATGTGAACTTTGAATATTTCCAAGTTATTTGTATCTTTAATCACACAAAGTTTGTGTTCAAAAGACACCTTATAACTTTTCTCTAATAACTGAGAGACACTTAACAAATTATGATTTATATCAAGAACATATAAAATATCAAAAATCAATTTGATACCCGAATGACTTTTAACTGCAATTGTTCTCATACCTTTCACATCCATTTCTTCTCCATTACCAATTCTCACTTTAGAAATATATGATTCGTTGAGCTCTTTGAAAAGTTTTCGATCATGAATCATGTGGTTTGTACAACCACTGTCTATAAGCCCCAACATGTGGATTTGTTGATTGTAGAGCATGTTAATGCAAGGAGAAGTACCTCTTATACTTTATCCTCTATAAATTGAACGACTTCCTCTGGTTATGATTTGCATACTTTTTCTATATGTCCCAATTGACCACATTTGTAACATTTCACATTAGGTCTCCACCAACACTTGTTGGGTGTGTGATTATTTTTCTTGCAATAAGGACAAACAGAAAAGACTCGTGATTTTGTACCTTTGTTGTTCTTGGCTTGGAGAGAACCTTCATCATGATATAGTAAAGCATGATCTCCTCTCATCAATCTTCGTTGTTCTTGTACTTGTAAAGCATGTAGCACTTCTGCCAAAGTAATATTAAACAAATCTTTTGTGTTTTCCAATGAAGCAATAGATGCTTCATATCTCTCTGGCACAGTTACCAGAATTTTTTCAACTATTTTGGAATCAGAAAATTCCTTGCCTAACAATTTTATTTTGTTAGCAATACCTAACAATTTGTTTGAGTATTCATTAATTGTTTGAGACTCTTGCATCTTTTGTATCTCAAATTCCCTTATCAAGTTTAGAACTTTCATACCTCGAATTTTCTCATCCTCTTCATATTGATCTTTCAAATAATCCCAAATTTCTTTGGGTGACTTTAGCGTCATGATTCTGGTGAGGATCATTTGTGAAACACCAGCAAATAGACATGATTTAGCTTTTGTCTTCCTCGTTTTTCTTTCTCTGTAAGATTTCATTTGAGCTATGGTGGGATTTTCAGGTAGTGGATCAACAATATAATCTTCTTCTACAGTTTCTCATACATTCAATCCTTCAAGATAGGATTGCATTCTCACAGCCCATAAGTCATAACTTTCGCCATAAAAACTGGAATAGCGACTTGTGAAAAAAAAATTCTCCTTCCATTGTGTCGAACCAAAGCTCAGATACCAAATTTGTTGGGAATTTTAGGGTTTTGTGTATATGTATTTCTGATATATCATGTGGGTATATTTCTATTTATGTACTCTATGTATATATAGAGTAAAAATATTACAAAATATCAAATATTACTAATATCTCAATCATAATTATTTAAATCAAAATAATAACCTAATATTCTTTTACCTTCTCTCTTAAAAGATAATAAAATCTCTTAATACCTAATTTAAATAAAAGATAATAAAGTAATATTTTCCACAATGACTAGGTATTATATAAGTATGGCATTTTGAATAATTTTTACAAAATTATACTACCTACTCCATTAAACTTGAATTTAAGAAGATTAAAACAAGATGTACATCTATCATTTCTTTATAAATGAGATTAATTATTCATTGTGAATTGTATTAGATGATAAAATAAATAAAAGGAATTTAAATCTAAAGCCATAAGTTATTATTGATTTTTTCTTCCCTCTTTTATATTTCTTTGGCTTTTTGCTTCGTCTTTTTTGGAGAACTTTGACGGCTCTCAACTGAAAACAAGAAAATATAAAAATTCATTTCATCAAATTTAATATAAAGGGATGCTGTCGTTGCTTTTGTTCCACCTCCTAAAAAAATTATTCAACTAATTATATATATAGTTTGTTGTAACATTGTTAATATTAAGTTTAGTATTTTTTTTCTGAGCACTACCTGTTATGAATATAATAGACTAATCATCTTTCCTTTAATCTTTTTTTTCTCTATTTATTAAAATTATAGAGAAATTCTACTTATATAGTCATAATTGTAGTGATCATATGCAGGCTTAAAGATATTTAAAAAATTTATTTATTTATTATAATTGCATTCAATTTATATAATTATAAAAAAAACATTTAACTAAATGAACTTCAATACAATTTGTAATAAATTATAAACAAGTGGCCAGAGTTATAGATCAAAGGCTTAAATATTAACTTATCCCATCGTATTAACTAGGTATTTCATTATAGGTTTAAAAATATTTTTTAATGTTAATAAATTTTCAAAAGAACAAGTTGAAAGTGATCAATCTTAATAAAGCATAAAACACAACAGTATAACTAAATAGAAACCTAAATTAAAAATAATGTTACATAAGTTGAACTTGAAAAATAAAAATATCATAGTGTAATCCATCAATATCCTCTTTTGGAGTTGAACTTGATTTAAACATGGTCGCATCAAAACCAATAAATCTAGTTGTTGTGTTATGTATATAACGTTTTTGAAATTGATAAAATTGAGTATCAACCACTCTGCATCAAATTTGATGATGCACCATTGTTTTCAACTTAGAACCATAGAAGTTCAGTATAAAGACTGAGCAGAAGGGCTTAAGGATAAATGGAAATAAGATAAATGTCAACAGGCATTTTAAATAGTTAATATCCTTACTATTTTCATTAGCAAATTTATTCCGAGTACTTCTAAAGCTGTTATTTAAGTATTGAATCTGTGTTAGAAAAAATAGATGAAAATAAGACTTTTTGAACTTTAGTTTTTTTGGTGCCTATTTAGAGTAAATAAATAGTTATTATATGAAACTTCTATTCAAAAAATTATAATATTATGCAATAATATCAATATAAAAATTGTTATTATATATACTTTCTTTTATCTATTCCCCACACGCATATGTAACAAACAGTTTTTTTATTCTCTCATTTTATGTAAGTATACAGAGACTGTTTTTTCTTTCCATATGATGAAATTCTGAATCCTTTCTGCACTATTATAACATTAAACCATGCATGCATTATGCCGCATGATTAGATTAAAAACCAAAGAGGAATATAAGGAAACCAATTGACTAAAGGCCAGGAGGTTTAAACAGAGGAAAAAGATTAAAAATGCCTTCTACGTCGATGGGTAATTCAAGGGCACGTCGAAGGGCTGCTGGAGTTGATGTCTTGCCCTTCCAAGTGTCAAACCATGGACCTCCTCCAATTTCTAGAGCAGCCATGTTACTTGAAACGTCCAGTATGATCTGCCATTTATCAAATATTCATCAGAATGTTCCACTAAATACCAAATCCTGAAACAATGTATTCATGTGTGAAACAGAGTGATACCTTCCCCTTGCTGCCATCGTACTTTCGTTCCCACATTTGCAGTTTTAGATTTCCAAAACATGTATCTTTACAAGCAGGGGAAAGACCAGCTTCTGCTGTTGGAGCACGCAATGGGGTACCTGGATCCTCTGTTGTTGCTTCTAATTCAACCTGCCAAAATAACAATATCTTGAGTCTGTCATACTCAGCCAAATCACTTCCCACTACCTAATCTCTTTTCATACTCAATTATGATTTCATACTTTATAGATTCCCACTAAACGGAAATGAAATGCTAAACTTGCATAAATATAACTAGTGTGGTCTGTGTAAAGTATTCGCCCACTGAAAAAGGTAACAAGTACTTTCGAAAGATAAAATTTACCACATATCTGCCATTGTCTGCTGACATAAACCAATAACCCCAAGTAGCAACCTCCCAGTTAACAGTACCATTCCATGGCACAAATTCGTAAAATTTTCCATCGTAATGAATTCCAATCTGCAGCCGTTTGCAACATAGAAAATAGTATTAAATTAAAAAAAAATCTAGAATAATAAAATAAAAGAACTAAAGATCAATTGTCCGTTGCGACCAAAAGAATATGGCAAATTGAACAAGTAGAAGAAAAAAAAACAGATTAGTCACTAAGATTGTAAGCACCAATCTCTTTAGTCCCTGACCTTTTCAAAACCTTATTTACTTGACTCTTGGCAAAAACTCATCACTTTAGTCCTTAATATCAATATAAAATGAAGTAGAAAAGGATTTATGTGAATAATATTTAGTAAGTTAGAGAAGTCAGGGCAAATGTAACCAATGTCCACAGTCTCAACAACTAATCTAGGTGTATACTCAAAAACAAAATCACAAAAGAAGAACATAAAAGAAACTTTTACAAGTTCAGATGCAAACAAGGGGAAAAAATACTATCAACCATTAGTGATATTAATTAGAAATTTTCCAAAGAAATAAAAAGAACTTTCACCTCACACAAGGTTTTCTCAAATCATAGAGAATTTTAAAGAGCACAGATTGTTATTTTGACAAAAAGGACAACAATCAATTTAGCTATACAATCTTGTTCTTTTATCAATCCCATTACCCTTGGCACTACCATTTATCTCGGAGCTAAACTTAATAATATTACATAAAGTCAGTGAAAAAAATATGTCAAAGTAGCGAAATGCTGTAAAAAGTTACCAATGCAGCATTTTCAAAGTTCTCAGTTATTCCAGGAATTTGTCTCAATCCACCAGCTGCCGTAAGTGAAATTTCTCCACTAGCACCTTCAAAAACATTACATTGAACCTGCACAAGACATCAACAATTTGAAATGCATGAAAATATGCAAAAACTAATCCAAATGTTGGTAAGAATAAGTAAACATTGATATACAATAGAAGTATATTAACCAGCTGTTAAAATCCCGGTACAATGAGTCACTGATGGAAACCAATATCTAAGAGGGTGGGTTAAAAGGATCTATTGGTGGATTGGAAGCAGATTAGGATTATATATGATAGGATGGGAAAAAGAAATATTTTAAGATTTAAGAGCCACTTTCATGTTTATTTTTTCCAGCTAGCCTAATCTGCCAAGATATATACTTGGTATATCTTGGTTCAACACACATCAAGAAGTAGTGGTATCTTAACTGTTCTCTTGTAAATTTGCTTTGGCAATAAAAACACTAACTCATTCAGAAAAAAATATTTTTCTCATTTTCTCACAGACAGGAAATAACTTATTAATAGTTTTGCAATAGAAACTTCATGATGGTAGTTATTCATAAAAAATAGCTGATGACAGTTATGTATTTGGATTATGTCTAATACTAGTGTGTACAATTAGGTAAGTGGGTCATTATTTGTTGTTTGTGGAGGGAGAATACTCCCCGTAGGACACTTTTTGTCTGGGACATCAATTGTATTGTTGTAAACTTCATTCATTACTCTATTTTCAGTATCATAACAGTATACACATATACATACATACATACATGTGTATATACATACATATATATATAGCCAATATTGCTTGCAACTAACCAGTAACTATGCATAACAAGAGCCTACAATTTTTGGGATTCTGTTATACTTCCACAACAAACTATAACAAAATGTCTAAGTGTAATTCCTTTACTACCCTTACAATGATTTGTATCCTTTATCCACTTCAGCTAGGTTCATAACATGTATTATTTGGTTTTAATTTTTTGAATTATATTTTATTAGTTTTATCAATTAATGTTGTATCAGTTTTTGTCTGACCTGTCACAACCGAAAGAGAAGCCAGAATTTTAAGAGGTCAAGAATTTGTCATATTACCATGACAGAACATATGAATTTCTTGGAAGAAAATCTTGAAGGATGTGGGGGCAGCATTAAGGCTTGAATTGGGGCTAGCATAGAAGAAACGATGGTACAAATGGAAACTACTGTGACATAGAAACTTGTAACTGCAATGAGGAAGGTGTTGGGAGAACCTGTGGATGAAGAACATGGAAGTTCCAAACATGGAGAAAGATTACAGAAAAAATGGGTCTAGTTAATTCAGATTGTAATACAGCGTGAATGAATGAGTATATGAAAATTAAGAAAGTTAAACTGCCCACCTTCAATGGGGAAGACAGTGTAGGATGGATCAATGGGGCAGAAACATACTTGGAAGTGAAACTGTGCAAAATACTAGTGAAGATCAAATTGGCTAAATATGGAGCAATTACCATCCATGGGCTCAGTCAAGAGGAATAGAGGCCAATTTCGCTGAAAGTTTGGAAAGAGAGTTTGAGAATCAATATGAGAAATAAACATCCTTGAAGCAGTTGGGTTCTGTAGAGGATTATATTACAAAATTTGAATTCCTCTCTAAAAGTAAACAAGCCGCCTCAGAGCAATATTTGGGTGGGAGGACTTCAACCAAATATCAAGAGCAGTATCCATACTTTTAACCCCATATCTTGCCTTCAAGGAATGCAATTGGCAAGGGATTTCGAATGGAAATGCCCAAAATTCATCCTAAGACTGGAAGTTACACTTGTCAGTCAAAGAACTGGCAACAACAGCATTGCTGACCTTGAAGTTTGGAGCAGGAAAGAAAAATAGTGAGTAAATGTCTATAATTGCTATAGCCAAAACAAATAACAGTTGGAATGGGACAAAAGGCACAAATTCTGGTTTAGTGGCTTCGGGGTTTTCTCAAACTGGAGATCTCACTTCTCATTGATGTTAACAAAGAGGAAAGTCATGGGGATCAAACAAATATTCTGGAAAAATGGAAGGGGCTGCAATATTTAACTTATGAATAACTCAAGGTGGAAAAATAAAAGGTTTTTTTTTTCATGTAGAAAAATTACACTCTTTACATCAATGCAAGGTGAATCAGCTAAGGTTAGTAATTTTGGATTGAAAATGGAAGAGAGAATAAGGAAGAAGCTTTTTTTCTATTTTCAGCCTTGGGGACAAGGCTGATTTCAGCAAGCAGTAAGTAACGATGGGAACCAAGATCCACGTGGATTGATTAGGAAGGATCCATTGGTGAATTGGTGGGAGTCATTATTAGGAGTCTATGCGGTAGAAAAAATTTATCATGTATTAGTAATTAAGTATCAGTTCTATATTAGAAACTGCATGATGGCAGCGATTGATTAAAAAAAAAAAAAAAAAAAACTGATAGCAATCTTGAATTAGGATTATATCTGATGACAGGGTGTGTAATTAGGCTATGTGTTGCTATTTGTAGTTTGTGGACGGAGAATACTCTCTCTGTAGAAGACTTCCGTCTCTAGAACAACAATTGTATTGCTGTATTCTATGTACAGAATTATACTCTCTCGGTCTATTAATTAGTGTTCTAGCATTCATATATCATGAATGACTATAAAGCTAATCCTTTTAGAAGATTATATTTCGTCTTTCTCAATTATACTTGATCATTCAAAAGTAACAAAAGGACTCCACCTCTTACAGTCTTCAAGTCTAAATGAATAAGGACTACTGTTCTTGCATCTAGTGATTGCTAAGTAATTAGACAATTGATTATAATAAAAAGTAAAAATATAAATAAAATGAAGAAACAACTCATTCTATCCATAATACTCAACAGACAATAAGGTTTGTAATCGCATACATATACAACAAGCTATAGCTTAAGTTTTGTAGCGAGCCATGGAATTGATGTGATCATGAATACTAAAGATATACTTCAGTGATGAAAAGAAAAATTACCCAAAACCATTTTCTTGGGAATCCTCCACCCCAGTTCTTTTCTGAATAAGACGGAGCATTTTCAAACTCAATCCTCTCGCCATCCCACTCTATCCAACCTGAGATTCAATATTTATGAGGAAAATGAATGAGGACACACTATCTTATCGCAAACAAGGGTGATTAATTTTTTAAGAGTACATGCATTTCACATACTGATTATCAAACAGGATCCTAAAAGCCAGTCTTAATACAAACATTAAACTTCTAAATTCTAAATGTGAATAACACCACTCTCTCTTCTTATCTGACTCACATTACGGCTTTAGCAATAATTATACATGCTTTCAGCCTTACAATGTTCTTGATGTTAAATCCTTATGAGCCTTGTTTCTATCTATTATTTATCTTGTAAGTGACTAAATGTCAATCACTTTGGCAAATTAAATTAGTAGTTTACTGCCACAATAGATTCATATCAATAGTTCAATCGAAATTTCATGTTGCACTTCAGACATAAGAAGCAGGACACCAGCAAAATAGCCAAACATTGTAAATAAATAAAATATTTGTCATGTAGCCAATAGCTGAACAAGTAGCAAATACCTGTTGACAGTCCACCAGCCATGCATATTTGCCAATGTGGTTCAAAAACAGGGAAAGCTGCAAGCCACCCAGCAGTAGACTTCTGTGTAGATCCAACATCACCCCAACCATATACTGGGCGTGTACTATACTCCCAACGGGCTGTCTTCACTGTTTCTACATAAGTTGACCTATAATTAAAATCCGTGTCAAGTACTAATAGCATCAGGGAATGCAAAACTTCAAAAGCAATCGAACTCCCACCTTCCATCATCCTGAATAAAACCTTGATTCCAAAGGGGAGTGACTTGAAAACCTTCCAACACTCTATCATTAAATTCCTAAGCAAAATGACCAAAAACAAAGCAAAATTATAAAAAATAGAGAAGGCATGTATCTGAAAGCCAACTATGACATGATGACAGATATAAACCATTTTTGGGTGGTTTACAATTGTTGGAAAATTAAGAAACAAAGTCACCGTCGCAATTTGCAAGAAAGTCAAGGACTTACCAACAAGAAAAACCAAGGTCCAAGATAGAAACAAAACTGATGCCACTGAAAAACTATCACTTGAAGACTTATATTTTGAGTTTAGGCCTAGTTTACCCTCTTTAGTGGGTAGGCAAGAGTTGTTTTTCACTTATATTATGATTATATCAACAGTCAATGAAATATCTTTAACATATCGTCACCAACGAACTGGACGACACTAATATAAAGTTTGAGTGACCATACATCTAAGATGATACGATAATAAGAGATTTAATAGTCCTAACAGCAACTACTAGAATAGACTCTAGTTTTAACTTATTTGAGTTTAGATGTACCACACCCAACAAGCTAGTTCATGAGGTGAAGGTTACCTCCTACTTATATACAATTCTACGTTCACATTATGGTTTTCCAACACAAAGTCAAGGAAGCATATAATAAAAACAGTGAACATGTCGGGGGAATACCTTACGTATAAACTTCAACAAGGAATATCCATAAAATATTCTATTTTTATGTTGACCATGAGACTGAAAGATAGAATATAAACCTGAGGCGGAACCTCCTTGTTTGGAGGCTTGGAATTTGGGTTGGGCACGAAAGTGTTCCCCAAAATCAGTTCTTCCCTGTCTAAGCATTTCCAAATTCAAATCCAAAGAATAAGATAAGTGAAAAAAAAAATAAGAAGAAAAAAATCGAAAGAGCAGAAACTAATCCTTACTTCCCCAGAAGAATTGCGATTCGGGAGAGTACTGACAAATATACTTGTCATCAGCACCAAGAATTTGGGCTCCGACACCGGTAAACCTGGGCCCATATTGGGCCTGTTCGAGCGGCGTCAATGGCTTCCGAAAGGAGGGACTCTCGACGGAATACATGAAGCAAAAACTCTGCCTCCGTTCCGGAATGGAGACTTTGAAGTACCATCCCTCGAAGAATTTGCGAGTAGTCCCATCGAAATGGTACCTAATTATAGATTAATTAAAAAATGGGAACACTGAAACGGTTAATTGAAGGAGGGAAATTGAAATACCCGCTGTGAGGGGTTCGAAGGTCTCGGTTGGGAGGAGTGGGGGAGTAAGTGGGTTTCACTTTAACAGAAGGCCTTGCTTGTTCCGTGTTTTCAACAGGAACGATATCGGAGACGGAACTGTGAGCTACGAGGCGCGTGGTTGGAGTTGTTGAGGGAATGTGAAGTTTGAGAGAAGGAAGAGGGAGACGAGGAAGAAGAGGAAGTGCGGGAAAGAGCAGAGGAGGGTCCCAGAGCTTGGTTTCCATCTTAAGGTGCATTCGCAAGAAGAGAAAACAGTGAGACTTCCTTTAAAACAAAAAAAAAAACTGAAAGAACACGTTACACGTCACTCCTGTTGTAGCTGTTATATGATTTGATAAGATTATTATGCATGGATGACACGTCTTAAAACTTTTTTTCTTTTTTATTTTTTTTCTTTATCATATTATTAATGAAAACACATATGATGATAAAGCGTATCTACATATTTTTTATAATTAATTTTAAAAAAAATTGGCTGGACTCCAACCAGTAATAAGAGAAGTTATATAAACAATCCATTTGCATGCATGTAATTTAAAGTTGTTGGAAATTAAATAAAGAAAAGTTACCATCGAATTTATTCATATAAATTGTTACAAGATATGATGATGTTTAATGGAACACTACGATGAAAATGTGGTAAATGACAATATCATATTGGACATTTCCGCTAATAAGACAAAAATAAAATTAGAGGAATCCATAGTTGAAAAATTGGAAACTCATAAATTTGTACATTTTTCTCTAAATAATATTTGGTATAATAAATATGATCTTAAGGGTTAAAAATAAATATGTTCGAATCTTAAATACAATCACGTTTAATTTTTGATACAAAATTTTATTTTAATATTTTTTAAGTGAACTCAACTTTACTAAAGATACCTTTTGAATTTGTTTCAAACATAATGTATAATGATCTTTTATATCAAAATTACTTGATCTTGACTAATAATTTTGAGATTAAATAATATAATATTAATAAATAATAAATAAATATAATATATTTAATAATCATTAAGTTAAGAAAAACAAAATATACATAAAAAAATTTAAAAAAAATTTAAAAAAAAAGTAACAACCCTCTCAACTTTCAAAAGGTTTTATAAAGATCATTAGAATCTATTTTAATCAACCTTTTGTATTAGTTTAATTTTGCTTATAATATTAGCATGTGTTATATCTATAACATGTTAAGCAAGATTAATAAAATTTTCACTTGTTGCTCTAAAGAATAATAATTAAGAAGTTTAAAACAAAATATATTATCTATTGTTTGCTTATAAATGACATCTAGTTTTATTCTCTTCAATTGCATAAAAGGATACAATAAAAAAAATATCAACACGAAATAAAAAAGTTTTAAGTCATAATTGACTTGTTCTTGTTTCTTTTTACCTTTTGCTTGCCTATTTATTATATTTCTTTTATGGTTCTCAAATGTAAACATTGATATTTATAGATTCATTATATAAGATATTATGTATAATAGTTATTGCCGTCTAATAAACATTATACAACTATATTTAGTGATTTTATTGTTTACATAAAGTTACTTGAAATTTTCAAAAGATATTTAATAACTAAATAAGGAAAATAATTAATAATTTTCCTTTTGTAAGCACCATCTTTTCTTGCAATAAGTTTATAGTTATTAGTGGATATGTGTATTAATATTCTTTAGGTGACAAATATCTATATATGTTTACCTATGGATGTCTAATTATTTACTTATGGATTTCTATTCTATTATTTAAAATTTCTAATATAATGTCATTATTACATATTTATGATGTTTCACTAAACATCAAATCTAGAAATAAAGTGTGAATTAGAGTGACTCTTTGTAATCATAATATATTCCTTTCCACATTTGTAGTTTTAGATTTCCAAAAATCTTTACAATCTTGTGAAAGATCAAATTCTGGTGTTGGAACAGGCAATGGAATCTAGATCTTCTATTGTAACTGCTAATTCACCATGTCAAAAAAGAAATTCCAATTATCTAATTAATAAATGTTTAACTCTTTTTATATGCAATTTTGATTTCATAGTTTATGAATGCCATTAAATATAAATGAAATACAAACTTCAATAACTACATGGTACATGTAACTAGCCATTCAGAAAAATAAATAATATATATATATATATATATATATATATATATATAATTACCATTTATTTCTTATTTTTCTTGTGGACATAAATCAATAATCCCAAATAATACTTGTCCATTAACAATATATCATATCATGATACATATTCATAAAATTTTCACCTTAAAAAATTTCAATATGCAATGTTTGCAACATAGAAATAGTATAAATTTTTGAAAAATATTCTAAAATATTAAACTAGTATACTAAAAAATATATATTTTTATACTACCAAAAGAAATATGGAAAATACAAAAAAAATATAAATAAACCCATATAAGTTATTAAGATTGTAAGCACAAATCACTTTAGTGCCTAACCTTCTCAAAACTTTGTTTATCTGCCTTTGCAAAACTCAGACACTTTTAGTTCTTAATATCAATGTAACATGAAGTTAAAAAAAAGGATATTAAAGTGAATAATATTTTGAAAACTATAGATTAATAAGGATTGAGAAAATACAGGACTAAATTAACCCATGTCCACAATCTCAATAACTAATGTGGGTGTTTACTTGAAAACAAAATCATAAAATAGAAAATGAATGCAATTTGGCATGACTTCAGGTGAAAAAAAAATCTCTATATTTCATTAGATATAGTAGTTTGAAACTTCAAATAAATATCGAGCAACTATATCAGTTGAAAAAATCACTATCTACCATTATATGTATTAGTTAGAATAAGTGATCACTGATATAAAAGAAAATAATATTAACCTGTGGTGGATTTGTTTCGACTCGAGTGGTGACATATTGATGTAATGGATAAGCTTAATTATTTCACCATTTCCTGTGGTGGATTTGTATTTCATTTGGTGAATGGATTGTCATTGAAACCTCTATAAGAATGTCCTTGCTTTAGTATTGGTAGATTTTAATATGCAGAACTACCATGTCTTTTCTCAACTCAACCCCCTCTTTGCCTCCATATAATATACAAACTAATGTGATATACCCCCAACTTCCTAATCGCAAGCCAAAAATCCAGATTGATCATTTTTTAACTTATTTAGGTCAAATTATAGTTAACAGATTATTGATTTTAAACCTTGGAGTGATTTGATGGTACACAGTCTTATCAACAAGATTTCAAAATTGTCAAGATCAAGATAACACAGAATAACAATATATGATAAAAGGGATCATTGTAGTGTATACAAAGATCGAGAGGACCAAATTTATTTTTATCAGAGCACCAACAGTGACTACCAACAAGATTTTCAGATTTGTCAAGATCAAGATAACACAGAATAACAATATATGATAAGAGAGATCATTTGGGTATACAATGATAGAGAGGAAACCAAATTTATTTTATCAGAACACCATCAGTGAACCACACATTACTTTTCCAGTCAAAGGCTAAATGGTAGGCTTATAGTCGATCACAATCACTTTCTCCAAGCTGGGAAGGAGCACATTTGCATATTCAACATGGGCAGGATGGGCCACATACTCTGCAATGCCTTCTGTACTCTCAAAGGTTGATTCAAAGACATGAGTGAAGCCTTGATGCAGGTTTTCAGCACTTACATCCTTGCCCCTACAATACATAATTCAGTTATCAGCATTGGATATATATTGTTTTGAAATGTTTTAATTAAGCCACTAGAAGGGGTTTAGACGCAAATGTTTGGAAAATTGGATGCAATAAAATCTTGAATGCCATTTCTCAATCTATACAAGTACCACCTATTCTAACAGGATATAATTCTTTTAACACAATCCAAAATTCTATTCATTTAGGCCTTAATTGTCCACTAAAATTGTAAATTTGCTAAAAAAACATTCCTGGATCAAACTTAACTCTTAGACAAAGGATCTTTAAGAAGCAGGAGTTTTGTCATGTACAACAACAGATTGGACAGTTTCGAAGTTGGAGATCAAGGAAACTAATACCAACATCACAAATTCAGAAAATAGTCAAAAACTCTCTTAAGAAGACAAAACCAAGCAATCGTCACTTAAAAATAATAAGCTGAACCATGCATGCATCTCCCTAATATCATACTCGCTTGTATAAATAAAATAACAATTAACAAGAGACCCTACAACGCAAAAAAGGCAGAGACCTTGTTCTGAAACCCTGCAATTTCACCGATGGACTTATTTAATAATCTCAGCAGAAATTACCATAACCATTTCTGAATACTACAAACAAGCACAACCTCCACTGGATCAAAATGTAGCAATAAATAAATTGGAATTCAACCCAACCCAAATATATTCCACTCTGTTCATCAGTACTCATCACTTTTTCTTCAGCTATAAGGGGGAAACCCATTTTAATCTAGTTAATAAAAATTCAATCTTCTTGCCCAATGGGTTTAGATTTTGCAGGCCCTGTTCGCATTCAATGAATAAGAAAATGTAGTTTGCCCTGATCCAAGTGGGTTATTGAATTGGAAGTGTGAGAAAGAAAAAGAAAGAGATAAAATGAACAAGATAGCATACCAATGGAATGACTTCATGGGTGGGATGAGATTGACTAGGTTGGCATAGTCCTTGATAAGCTCTTCAACCCTCGCAGGAGGGATGTCGTCCTTGAACTTTGCGATGAGCAAGTGTTTCACTATTCCCTTTGCTTCCCCCATGTCCTCTCATCCACAGCAACAACTGTTCGCCCCTGCTCACCCTCTATATATCCATCTCAACAAAATGGAAAAATAAAATAAAAATTATTGAATTATCAAAGTCTTCACACACATAAATTGTTTTTTTTTTCTTTTTTACTATGCACCTATATTTATACCAGTGGTATATTTTTTTATATGTCATTTTATTAATAATTTTATCATTTACTATATTAAAATATATTTTTTATTTAATAAAATATATATCTTCTCTACTCGAAGTTAACCCTTATAATCACCAAATAATTCTTAATAGGACATTTTTTTATCATTATATAAAAAATAATTATAATAGTTTTTTTATCATTTTTAAATTAAATAATTTTATTTTTATCAAATTAAAATAACTTCATTATTACAGAATACATAATTGTACAATTTCTCTACTCAATATTAGGTCTTCTAATATCAAATATTTTATTTCGTCATACAATTCTTTTAAAAATATTTTAGTAAAATTTATCAATTTTTTTTAGAAAAGTTGTATTTTAAGATTATATATATTATTTAAAATTAATAAAAGTATAT
The DNA here is from genome assembly GCA_963425845.1 of Sphenostylis stenocarpa. NCBI lineage: Eukaryota > Viridiplantae > Streptophyta > Magnoliopsida > Fabales > Fabaceae > Sphenostylis > Sphenostylis stenocarpa. The sequence continues at coordinate 8,386,139 of OY731406.1, read as the reverse complement.
ACATATAAGTTGGAGACAAGTGTTTTAAGTAGTTATTCATATTTCTTCTTCTTTTATGAAATCTTGATGAAAGATATTAATGACTCTAAAAAAGATTAATATGGAAAAAAATAGTTAATCTTAGTAAAATATTTTATTAATTTATGATAGAAGAAAATGATGATATATGATAATTGTATTTTTTTTCTTGTTCTATCTAGTTTTAATCATCAAGTTATTACACTTAAAAGTTTAAATAGGTTCGTAAGAGTTATGCAAATTCCATTCATACCTATTTCTTCATATCTATTTCTTATGACGCATGTTTATATTTTATTTTTTAATTTATTTAAAATATTTAATTCATATGATTATTGAATATTTATTTTATTTTGTTATTTTTACTTGACATAAAAAAATTAAATCAATCTTAATTATTGATATTTCATCTTTAAACATAAACAAAGACTTAAAAACCTAATTCTTTAAAGAAAAAAAACTACAATAGAATAAAAAAAAAACTAAAATTTAAGACGTATAAAAAAAATTAAAAAATAAAACAAATAGGAATAATGAATGAAAGAGTAGAGGAGGGAGGGAGACACGTGAATAATAAAACCAAAAAGATATGAAATGAGTTGCAACCCGCGGGGAAGGAATCTTACATTTTATATTTATATATTATGAAAACTGAATTATATATATAAAAATTATCATTTGAATAAACTAAAAATAATGATTATGTAATTAATTAGATAATGAAAATTTCTAGTCAAGATGAATTAGAAGTAACAATATACTACAATCTTTCACCTAATTGTAAACATACATGTCGGGAAATCTAAAAATAAAAAATGTGAAAGATTTGAAGACCATGAAGCAAATAGTTACTCTTATTCACCTATATTGTTTCAAGAGTTGGTGTTAAGTGGAACATTACCATGAATACGTGGTAAATGTTTGAATAGACTGTACATTTAAGTAATATGACAATATTAAAAGTTAGAGGAGCCTTGAACAATTAGAAATTAATAGGTAAATATATTTGTACATTTGTCTTTTAAAAAAAATATTAAATATAACAAGTATGATATCAACATCTTAATCGATAATGTTAACTTAAGTTGAAAGTAAGAATGAATTATTATAAGATATATCAAATGATGATTCTCCATCAGATCCATGAATATTTGAATTTTAGATGCAATCACATTTAACTTTTAATAATTTTAATATTTCTGAGGCACATTTATGAATATTTATGAATTTGATTTAAGTGTAACGTGTAATGATATTTTATTATAAGTTTATTATAATTTCTTCTTATTAATATTTTGATTAAATAAAATGATATTAATATATATTCTATTTAAGGTTATTAAAATAGACTTAGTTCGATGAATTTATTTGAATGATCTAAAAAATAAGTTAAGTTAGACAAATGAAATTGTAGCTTAAATTAAATCAGATTTATTTTTATTCAACCTATTTTGATCATAACTTACATGAATTTAGGTCAAGTTAATCATAAGTTGAAGGATAGATTAATTTTATAAAATAATAATTATTTTTAAATAAAAATAAAATAATATTATTTTATTAATATATATATATATATATTATTTTTATAAAAAAATTATAACAATGATTAAACTCGGACAAGTCGGTCTAAATGACTGTCACTCATTCTAAGAATCAGTTTTTAACAATCACTTATTCTAAGATATAATTATTAAGATTAATTATTATTTTAAATTACTAAAGAAATAATGATAATAAAAAATAAATTTTTAATTCTTATTTTGAAACTAATGAGATGTATTTTCTTGTAATTTATATATTAAATAATTATATCTTAAATAAAAATTAATTTAATTAATAAAATATAAATTTTTATTTAAATAAATTTTTAATTAATTGATTTGATATAAATATGATAATATTTTTTTAATTTAATCAAACCAAAATTGGTTAGTTAACTTAGTCAGTTGGTTATAAAATCAAGTTAATTGAAAATTTTTGCCCTATTTTAAAATAAAACACATTGAATCGTCAAAATTTTTTTTATGAAATCCATAAGACAGATGAAGTTAAGTTGTCCAATCCATTTTAATAGTTCAAATTACGTCTACGATGAATTAGATATGACTAATAAGGTTTACACTTATTCCATGATATATGAATTAAGAAGATTATTTTACTTGCAATGAAATTTAACTCTATCTCTTGGATTACTAAAAAGGATACATAAATAAAAGGAACATTAACATGAAAGAAGAAAAAATTATTGTCATTAATAACTTATATTATTTCTTTTTATCTCATTAAGAGTTTTGCTCTATCTTTTTCTTAAACTTCTATGATTGCAAACAACGGTATTTATAGGTTTATCTTGTAAGATCTTAGACATAGTAGTTGTTGCTTAGGTATAGTAGCATTCAAAAACTATTATACACCTAGATTTAGTAATTTTATTATTAACATATAATCATAAACTTGAAATATTAAAAAAATGTTAACTAAATAAGAAAAAAATTAATAATTTTTATTTTGTGAAAACCATCTTTTCCAAAATTGTTAAGATTAATTATTTCTTTTTCTAAAAAATAAATAGAATTTTATAAAATGGACCTATAAATATCATTGTTTATAAATGAGAATCATACAAGAAGCCTAAGATAAAACAAAACGTTCAACGAGGGATAAAAAGAAATAAGAAGAAGCCAAAAATGACTAAAAACTTTTCTTCTTAGTGTTGGTATTCGTACATTTTGTTTTAATCTTCTTAATTTATATCCTGGTGGAACATCAAATGCAAACCTTATTGTATTACCCAACATGTCCTTGATGTAACATACACTAATATCACCACCATAACTAAAGTAATGATGAGGTTGATTAATGATCTTGAGACAAGAGATCATTACACATTATGCTTGAATCAAATTCATAAATGTGCCCTTAGTAAAATTGAATCCACTCAACAAGTATTAAAATAAAACAATTTACCAAGAGTTAAATGTAATTTATTCAACACATTGACGAAGAATCATCATATACATCATTTATATACATTGGTTTACTCATCCATACACAAACTCAAGGTTATCAATTCGAGTAAAATAAGATGAGTTTATCTCAATTAATTTCTTTAGTCTTAAGATTCCCACGAAAACTAATTATGAGTTTGAGAACGTGTTTGGCCACACTCGGGGCTCCTAGAAAAAATATCATGTAGTAATAGACAAGCACACAACCACAAGTTTCAAATGCAGTGAAAATTGTTAAATATTTTCACATTCAAAATTCCTCTCATAATTTTACACGAGAGCAGTGGGGTCAATTCAAACGTTCCTGCCTCTGCGACGAACTCTACAAAAATCCAAAATGTGCCACAAATGTGGAGTGGACTACTCGTAGAAACTATATATAATAATTTTCATAATGTACAAATTGTTAGAGGGAAAAATGCACCATTAATTAATGGAGTTTTTCACAAGAAACAATCGTGCCACCGCGTGACAGAGTGGTAGTCATTCACTGTTACACAGAATATCTGAGTATCTAACCACTGGATCAGTTGAAGATAAATAAAAAAGCATAGCAGGCCACCTCCAATTCTTTATAATATCTTCCCTGCAATGCAGAATGCTGAAGTAAATTTCTCAGAAGAAATGCATGAATGTAATGCTCAAACTCTGGATTTATTTGAGATATGACCACACAAGTTCAAAACATAGACAGCATTCAAGGTATGGAGGTGACCAAAATATCTCCTCACACAATTTTAACCTCCCCCAAATTGGAACATTTGGTGGGGAGACAAGTTTTATATTAATTAGGTTAAATTATCTAACTAAAATGGGTTTATTTGCCCATTCCAAGGATATAATAATAAGTTATTTATCTGGGATTGATCTCTAAGAAGTAGCTTTCATTATATTATTTGTCTCCCCAGCCTTTCTTTTGGGTGTGTTGCCCATATTTCTTGGATCTTTGTCATTGCCTCACAACATCATCTCCGCTAAGGCCCAACCTCCATGAGTCCCATCACTTGGGATTAATTGAAGGAAGAATATGGAAGAGATAAAAGGATCTGAAGCATGCAGGTATTGAATTTAACAAGAGAGGTTGAATTAAAATGAATGAAAGAATCTAAGACTACCAAATAATATTTTGGCATTGCTAATAGGGTACGATTATTGGGCAATGAATTCTTAATTCCATAAATGTATGAAAAAGATCTTGCAACTATACTTGTAAGATATGGAACTTTTACAGCCACCTTAGAGAACACAAAGGGTCTTTGTAAAAGACTTTGAAAGAAATGTTAAATACATTCCAGGCACTAGAGCATGAGGGTTATGAGGCAACATGGAACTGTGGAGAGTGTTTTTCAAGCCAAATTGAAAAACAATGATGACAACAATAAAAAGGTGCAAGTCTAGTATTTTGGAAATAGCAACCAAAGCAATAACACAAGCTTTTCCACCAAGACCTTACTGCAAGAAAACTAATTATCAACAAAAGAGATGTTGGTAGGAACCTAACCACGATGTTCCAAGTATGATCAATTAAGACACATGAAGAAAATGTCTTAAGTCTCATCAACAAGGAGAGGCCAAGGTTGCTGAGAATCAACTAAAAGAGATACAATTTTTTTTTTAAATTGTTCATTTGAAATGTTCTGAAAAACTAATCATATGTTCTTCTCTCCATTTGAACAATGGGGTCATTAATTTGCAACCGCCAACCTTACAAAATCTTAGTTTATTGATAGTGGTTGCACAAACAATGTGACTTAATTATCTTTTCAAAGAGCTCAACAAGGCTACAATTTTCAAAGTCCTAACTGGAATGCAGAACATATAGGCAAAGAAACAATTGCAATTAAAAACTACTCGATTTTGAAAGTAATCTCCAATGTTTTATACGGTCCTAGAATTAAGTGAAATCTTTAAGAATTTCTCAACAGTGACAATTTCTTTTCCTATCTCAATGGAGTTTCTTCTTTCTTGGTCATTCAATATTCCAACTGATGTGAGCATGAATAAGGAAGAAAGGATTCAACAATTACAAGAAAATTACTAAAAGCAGAGCTAGGGAGCTTGAGGAGCTAAGGAAAACTAGAAAGATGATTAGATTAGAAAATTACTCTTCTCCTTGAAAAACATATAAAGTTTTCTTTTGTCTTAGTACATTTTATAAATAAGCCTCTTGTTTGGACAAAGGAGTCGTAAGATGTTGGCTACAACTTTAGTTCTAGAAGTGTTTGATTTGTAGAATAAGAATGCAAGTGATTGGCAAACCTAATAGGTAGCTTACATGGGAAGCTTTGTTCATTTCGGTGACTATTATGCACCTACGTAAGCTAGGAAGAATCTAGAAAATTTTCTAATCTTATTTTAAAAGTTAATTTTGTGGCTCTCTTCTATAGAAGGAGAGTCGCACTTCATTGGAACACAACATTGGATTCATTTAAAAGAAATTGAAAGGTTTCTAGAGAGAAATGAATTTCTCCCTTCTTTGAATTTGATTTTGAGTTTTCTATATTCAAGTGGCAATTCCTCATTTGCACCAATCTTGAGTCTCATGTAGAATGCTTCTTCAACTCTTAATCTCCATCCATGTTTTTCAATTGGTTATTTAGTTTCCTTTTGTTCTTGGACTTAAACCACAGACATCATTACCTTGTTTATTCATTTTATTCATCTTGTTCTTATGCTCTTGCTTGTGTTTCAATCTAGTTATATAACTCATTGTCTATTCGTGTATATTGCAATAGGAACTTGATTTTTATGGTTCAAATGGTTGAATCTCTTTCTATGATCAAGATAACATCAACAATGGAGAGAAATCAATATTTGTTTGATTGATTCTGATCCTTGACCATAGCTTGGAAGATCAAACCCATTTATGGGTTTCATCACCAACAAACACTTTGGACTCGTGATAATTCCAGTCATCTTGCAAATCTATCTTTGAACAATTTTATCTCTTCAACATCTCCACCATCCCTTTTTTGCCTCCATCTATGTTTTAGATTCTGTTTCAATTTTTTTGTCTTTTATTGTGTTTATTATAGCAAGCTTAAAGCTAAGTAAGGTTTAACTTTAGGAGGAGTATTAGGACATTTTAAACAAATCTCATGATATCTTTATTGCATCTTAGAATATAAATATTGATTTTGATAAGGAATCTGGTATTAATATAAATAGAGGTTAGAGCTCTGATTTTAGTAGTATTATGTCTGTCTATCAACACTAATTCCAATTTACTAACTTGTGCCAGCTTTATTTCTTTTCCCTCTTGTCCAATCCAAATCTTTTGTTATCAACAGTTTCAATTATAAAAGATAAAGTTCAAGCATTTTGGGTCACAAGGCCATATTATTGAGCAGCATCTAGTTTTTTAATAGGATTTTAAAAAATGGAAGAATAAAAAGGTGGTTTCATCAATGCCATGTTTGATATCATATGTGCAGGAATAGCAAATCATCCTACTTTAATAAATGAAAACTTAATTTCAGCAGGATGTTTTACTTAGATCTGACAAACAATCACTTCTATTACCGAAATTTTAACATTGTTCCAAACATATATTGGTAAAACTTGAAATATAAAGTGCAGGAGAGTAGTTGATTTTAAAACAAACCAAACATGGGCTATAGAAGTAAACGATATTAAAGATTTCACTTACAGCCAGAAAGAAAATTTGCTGCTCTTATCTTCTTCATCCAGGATTTCACACAATTGGAAGCTGCAAAATGGCATCCAGGTTGTTCTTTACAGTCCTTTTTTGCGGATAGGACGAATAAGATGCTTCGAGATCAATATGCCAGACCATAACACTCGAGCAGTTGTCCATTAAACCTTCCATTTGACTTTCATCTTCAATCAACTGCTCAATTAATGTGCTGACCTGCATATAGAAAAGCAAATCCACCATTGATAAAGGCATAATATAAGGTTGCATGGTTCTGAATGCTACATTTTTCTCCCCTCCTCATTGTAGAAAGCCATGAGGGCATATAGAACAATGCCAACCACTTATTAATGTCACCTAATCTGATTAGATATGTTTTTCACAATTTGGATCAGATACAGAAAATGATATGTTACATAATATTAGATAAAATCAGCAAAATAGAAGATATATGAATTTACTAACCCACAAACTTTCCTTGACTGTGTCAAGTTGCCTGATAGGTTCCAGAGTGGGACGATGCCACTTCTTTGGATCCCAGAGTATTGTGCTATTGAAGGCAAAACCCGGCATTTCAGCATGAAATCTTTTAGATTTCCCATTTGACTCATATGTATGCCATCCAATTACTTGACTTCCATTACAGATGGGTCCTTGCAAGACAATACTACTTTTATCCCCCGTTAATCTTGCCACAGTCCATGTTCCAAATCGCCTGCAAATCAAAATGAAGATATATCCCAACTAATAAATGAAAAAGCAAAATAGTTGTAGGAAAGGTGAATATGCTAGAACATTCTGCATAACCCAGTTTGATTAAAGAGTGAGAGATTCATAACAGAAACATTACCACACAAGGTTCATCACTGTTCATTTTCTACACATGCACAAATATATACACATTATATTCTTAATTTTTCAAGGTGTTTTGATTTGAAAAAACTATCTATTTTAGACAATAATTTTCAATTTTGTATGATAATATTTGTATTTTAGAGACATTTTAGTGGCGTTTGTCATAATAATCACACCCGTCTTAGGGCCAGTGCTGATTTGTCATATGATTCTAAACCAAAGGAGATGAGGGGCAGGGGTTTCCTATCATTTGAAATTCTATCAAAATAAATGCATGCATGATTGATAGAATTTGACTGCTAAAGTTGCATTAAAAGTAGGGAATGACCACCATTCTGACATTACTTTGCACAATGCAGAAGACCTTTGCAGATGCAACGTATCTAGAAAATAGGTAGTGTGTATCTCAGGAATTGACAAAAATTTAAAATGTCACCAAATAAATCAGCAACACTTGTAATGACCCTCCCCACACCCCTCCTTCAATAGGTTAGACAGAAAAAATTTGATCCATGTGGCCATGTCTCTTATCCTTAAAAAATGACAATCAGAAATCATAATAAGTTATAAATGAAGGTTTAGTTGCAGTTATCCTATTATCCATGTAGCCTCCATACATTACTTATAAGAAGCATTTGACTATAAATTGCATCAGCGCAGCTAAGGTGTGCAAGATAAGGAGAAAGAAGCAACGACCTTATTTCTCGCATTTGCTGAAAGAGCTCCACTGAGTAGATGTTATCATCATCTGCAAAGTAAACAATCCCATCAAGACGATGGGTTTCGATATGAGCCATTGCAACATTTCTTTGAAAAATGCTCCTATGGCTTGGGTTGGTTATATTCGCTGTACAAATTAGATGCCTGTACATAACCCCACTACTCCTTAAGATGTCAGCAGTTTCTTCAGATTGGGAAGTCACCTCAATAACAATCCACAACAAGGGAGGTGAGACCAGTTTTAAAGTTTGTGACAAGCGGTGCAAGTAATATGCTTGAAATAGATGATTGTATGTTGGAGTGACAATTATGAGAAGCTTTTGAGACTCCACATATGAATGTTCACTGATTTGGCTATTGGATATATTATATGACTCTCCATCTATTAGATCTGGTTCTTTCACAGCTACATACAAAGAAGCATTAAAATTCACAGCCTCATTGGTTGATGGTGTCACATTTAACGCTGCATTTTCAAGCTTCTGGAAATTCCCCACTGCAGATATTACCTCGAAGGAGAAGGCTCGATGTTTTGGCATGAGATTTATTGACATGTGTGTTGATGCAAGTGGAATGAGTCCAATGGAAATACCAACCATGAAACAAATGAAAAAATGGAAAAGCACCTTCCTCCAAAGCTGGCCCCTTGGCTTTGATCTCTCAAAACCCCTGAAACACCTCGGCGAGAAAGCACCAAACACAAAAGCACGATAGTCCAATCCAACTGAAGGTGAGAAGTTCTGAGGACTCGACGATGACTTACACAATGGAGAAGCTACTGAACAGACTTCCACATTTGCTACAGTTCCAGCTCTAGCAACCGGGGACAAGGTTCTTCGAATAGATGCCATAAAAATCTAAACAAATGTTTAGTAACCCCAAATGATCCCCTTGTGTACAAGAATGGCAGGAACGTATCAAAATTCCAAAACAATCATAAACTTTTTGTCTTTCAAAGCCAAAAACAACAGTTGTCATGACCTATTGGCATTCACCAAGAGCTTCAGGAAGACCATGTTATAGAGCCAGAGGTGCAAACCAAAGCTGGCATAACAAAACAATGTAAGCGAAGTATCAGGTTAAGCACTTAGACAAAGTAAATTGCCAGCAATCCTTCCAAGAATACATCAGTAAGCCATCTCAACTCACACAATATCTGCAAAACACATTTCAAGATGCATAAATAAAAACACCCCAAGTGTCTATATATTAAACGAACCAAAATGACCTATTAAATAATAAAGAGGAACCATCAAGTATCTTATTCAAGATAGCATTTTTAGCAACTTAACAATTAACCTGGGAGTGTAAAACAAGTTACCGAAATGACAGCGATGCAATATGGAGCGGCATGAATGGTCCAACTTTCCAAACAACTGGGGGAACTGAAAGGGAAGAATTTTGCACTGCAGAGTTTTACCCTTCTGCTGCAACTAGTTATATGGTCGAGGGTGAGTCAAGCTAACAGAGATTCAGGAATCTGTCTTGGTCTTAGATCTAAACGGAAGGAACTCCAAACATATTAGAATACAAATCCTTGAAAAACACAAATAAGGTAAAGCAAAGGAAAAAAAGATAAACAGAAAGACAGAGACAGTGATATGTCGAAATGTTTCTTTAAATTTTAAAAGAAAATTAATACCGCTTTTGTCATGCGATCGACGATGCCAATGGGACAGGAAAGGAAATATAATAAAAATAGAAAAACAAATCTGTAAAAAAAAAAATTGTAAAGATTTGCAATTATTAAGGTAATCCCTATGAAAATCTAATAAAGTCATGGAATTGTAATTTTTATATTCAAAAGGTCAAAATTTTCATTTTTTTTAATTTAAATAATAAATGTGTCATTAATTTGTATTTTTGCTCTATTTTTTTCTTTCTTTTCATCTAAAGATACTTTCTCATAGTATAAAGTAAGGTGAATGGTTAGATGAGCTTGGTCACGTTCTGGAAAAAATTTAATCGGAATCAAATTACATATATTTGATTTTAAATATAATGTAAAATAGTTTACTGATAACTCATTATATTGTGATATTTTCTTATTTTTTATATTTATTTTAATTAGTATTTTTAGCTTTATTATTTGTTATTAGTAATTTTTTATTAATTAAATTTCATTAGACTAATCATTCAAATTTTAATTAATTTGAATTTATTTGATCTAATTTTTGTTTATTATTATTTTTATGACCGTTTAAAGAAATTTTGAACTTTAAATATTAGGTCAGATGTCATGTCAGTTGTTCATTAGGATAAAAAATTTTATCTTATTTGTTTCTAATGTGTTTTATGAGCTAGTTGGAACTAAATCTAAATTAATATTAGGTTCAGGGTTATTTATATGAGTGATCACGTAGGGTTAAAGGAAGAAAAGAGGAAAAGAAAATGAAAAAATTAGGTTTTCGCAAGGAGGTGCGGCTACTACTCCAATGTTCAATTTTTCTTCATTTGGATTATTGTAATGATCATCATGAGTGACTAACTTCATTCTATTAGGATTGATTGTACTTTCTCTGAACTCTTTTATATCTTGGTGATATTTTGAGATATTAATCTATATTCTTGATGTTATTATTCTTATCATTTGTGTCTTTTAATGCTTTTATCCTTGATGTTCTTATATATTGAAAAATATATCTTGAAACCCTTGATTATGTTAACAATATTTGCTACATTGATTGTTAGGAATGGTAATAGATGTATTAAGTGTTTAACACCCTAAACCTAATGCTGAAAAGTCTATTAAATGTTTGAGGAATCTATGTTTACAATGTTTTCTTATGAATTACATGTTTGAGGAATCAATGTGAATGATTTAAGTAAGTAGCATCAACATTGATAGGTTAATTGATGTTATTAATTTGACCTAGGCATTATACAAAGGAGGGAAAAAGAATTAATCTAATCCTAAGTTCTTATAGTTTATCTTTTCTAAATATATTTATAGCTCTTTACTCGCTTATTTTTAACCCAAATATTTATGAAAAACCAATTTTGTGTCAATACATTTAGTAAAGTATATGATTCAGAATTTCCAGTAAAACCATTTCTCGTGGGATCGACTTTTATTTAATTAAAATATTATACCGCAATTGATAATATTAGTACGTTTTCGGGGAACGACGTTCCTTGAAAATTCTTTGTTTAACTTATTAAGCATTTGAATAATTTAATTTTAGTTATTTTAAATTTGAATATTTTATTTTTAGTTATTTTAAATTTATTCTTTTTATTCATTGCCCTGTGCTAATTCTTGCTTTAATTGTTTTTTTATTTATGTTTTTAAGAGGACAGATATTTATAGATCAGTTAGAGTTTGATCCTGAGATTGAAAATGCCGCTCGAAGAAATTGTGGTAAAAGAAGAAGGGATAACAACAGGAGAATCAGTTAACTCTTCTCTCACACTCAACTTACCAGACCCAATCATAGAAGACATGGAGGGTGAAGAAACAAACTCACCTAGAATAACACTTGGAGACTATGTTATGCAACAAGATCAAGGTCCGAGACACTTCTCCAGTATTGCGATACCACCCAACCAATCTTTGGAGATGAAACCAACTTTCTTAAGCTTGATTAGTGCTCATCAATTTACCGGAATGGATCATGATGATCCCTATATTCATTTATCCACTTTTTATGAGTTGATTGACATCATGGGGTAAAGAAGGAGATATTGAATCTGCATATTTGAGATTATTTCTTTTTTCACTGGCTAGTAGGACAAATGAGTGGTTAAAAATACATCCTAATCAGAGTTTGACTAGCTGGGGTAATGTAGAAAATAAGTTTCTGAACAAATTTTTTCCACCATCCCGCTACATCAAGGCAAAATCTGATATTTCTACTTTCAGACAAGGAGCGGATGGATCCTTTTGTGAATCATGGAAGAGATTTAAATCACTGTTAAAGAGGTGCCCAAATCATGGAAGACATTGTCCACTTAAATATTTTCTGCACTGGCCTGAGACCTGATACAAAGATGCTCTTAGATGTTGCAGCAAGAGGAACCATGATGTCTGTGGATGCTGAATATGCTATAAGAATTATTAATGCACTAGCCTCTACAGACCAGCAAGTCCAACATGATAGACATCCAGTTTAGAGAAAAATAGTGTTTGATCTTAGCACCACAGATGTTATCCTAGCTCAGAATAAAATTATGACTCAACAGATTGAAGCATTGACCAAACAAATGACAAAACTGTCTCAACAGATACATGTTATCCAATCCACTTCCAATTAACAAATGAGTTGTGACTTTTGTGGAGGTGATCATCCAAATGGACACTGTTCTTACCAATGCAACCTACAAAAAGAAGAAACTCATTATATAGGTGCTCAAGGTGGTAATGGTCAAGGAAGACAAACAAAATTTCCTAATTCCAACAACTATCAGAACAATTTTTCACAAAGATGGAAAGGGAATCAGAATCAAAACTTTTGGTGGATGATGAAAACAAGGTGTTGGTCCATCTAATAGACAACCTTCATATCAACAACAGTCATATCAGCAACCTCCATATCAACAACAACAATAATATTACTCTCCAGTGCATGAGAGAATAGCCAAATTGAAGGACACTTTGGAGAAATTCATGCAAGCTTCCTTGATTAGTTATAAAAATACGGAGGCTTCGATAAGAAATTTAGAGACCCAGGCGGGCCAATTGGCTAAACAGTTATTTGAGTAGCAAGGAAAACATTTTTCAGCTCACACACAAACCAACCCTAAGGAGCATTGCAAGTCAATAGTTACAAGGAGTGAAAAAGTTATAGGTAAGGGGATTGATAACAATCTAGCTGATAAAAAATATATTTTGGAAAAAGAATACGAAAGATGAGAAGTGAAAAATAATAAAAAGAAACATCTCGTTTTAATAAGAATAACAAAAATAGAGAAGAAAAATGAATAGAAAGAAAAAATAAATTCACTTAACATACAAAAACCATTGTTTTTGAAAATCATATTTTTCAAATTAAAAGAAACTTACACAACCTTTATATATGGTTTAGCTTGAATAATTTCTTTACACTGGTGTACTCCTTGCATGAAAAAGTTTCTTATTATTTATCCTCTTTCTCCTCTAATATTGCCCCATCATCACCATTTCTCCTCTAATTCATTGCTTTCTTACCACACATGTCAGGACTTTTCTTCAATTTATATTCTTTTGTTTTTTTTTTATTTATAACAAACTTGCCTATTTCACCATAGCCAAGTCAATTATTGCAAGTTAACATCTATTTCCACGGGTTATAATGCCACAATTTTTCAAAATATACGTACAAATTTGTTCCAAATTATAGTTGTAAATTAGTAACAGTTTCTAAAAAAAATAAAAACTATTAAAATTCAATATAGAGATAAAAAGAACATATGATTGATAAATATAATGATAATTTTAAGATAGTTAAGAGACTTTTTTTACTAATTGCATAAATTATGTATGAAATGAATCTAAAAAGCAAAGAAGGAAGAATACGATGCATGGCAAAATAACTTTTAAAGCCTCTAACTTATATTTTGTTTTAAATTAGGTATTGTTAACTTCGTCAAGGAAAACTAATAGCACAGACATAACTTATACTACCACATAATTTAAAAAATAAATAAATAAAATTTTAATTATAATATTATGACAAAAAATAAAAATATATTTTAAAAAACTAATAATATAAAATATCTAAATAATACTAGACACATAATAAAGGGATCAATTAAAAAGTTTGTTGGAAATTAAAATAATTTTCTTAATAATTTAAAGAACCAATAAATAATTAAAATAGCAAAAAATATCACTAAAAGAGTAAAAGAAAAGCATATTATTGAAACCTGAAAAATAATCAAAGACTTTATAACAAATCAAATAATTTAAATAACGATAAAATTATAAATATTATTTTTTAGTTTTTAATCTATTATTTTCAAATACAAATTAATTTCCTAAATATTTTCTTTCGAAAATTCTAAGCCCTTGTTCTCTTTTTGGTTTACCTTGTTAACACGTTGGAAGTCTGCGTTTGCGAGAATCCGGCTTCTTCAGTAAACATCGTCTTCGACTGTGAGCAACACAAATACGAAACACTACTCTCCCACTCTTCAGATCCGTGCTCGTGGCTGAATCGCCATGGCCATGGCGATTAGGGTTTTTCTCATCCTTCTCCTTTTTCTCTCATCAACTAATCTCGGTTATTCGCTTTACGAAGATCAAGTTGGCCTCATGGATTGGTGAGTTTGACAACTCTTTTTTATTCACACACTTACTGAATGCTCCCTTAACCCTTGCTATTATTCGATTTTCTTCCAATTCAATACGTTCTCTTTCTCCACTTGTAATTATCGCCCGAACACTTCGATCTAATTCAACCTACGCGTTTAATTGCGTTGTTGGTCGATTATCGTATTTGATAAAGAGATTTCCGATTCGAATTGCTAATCTGTCTGTTATGCCTATTTAAATGCTAGTAACTACTGAATATTATTTGACTACTAATCATAGGCACCAACAGTACATTGGGAAAGTGAAGCACGCATTGTTCCATACTCAAAAGACTGGGCGGAAGCGTGTTTTGGTGTCGACTGAAGAGAACGTTGTAGCTTCACTCGACCTTCGTCATGGAGAGATTTGTTAGTTTGATTTGTTTGACTGCTCTTGCTGAATCCATTAAATTATTTGTTATGTCATATTGTCTATGTTGCTCCAATTAAATGTGGCCATAATTTAACTTAATAAAGTTGAACTGGCTTAAAAGTAAATCAAGACTTGCCAAGCAATGGCCATTGCTTGCTTAACTATTTGTTTTATTTGTTTAGAATCAGAAAATGCTAAAATGTGTTTTGTTTGCAGTTTGGAGGCATGTTCTTGGGACCGACGATGTTGTTGATGGACTTGACATTGCCCTGGGAAAATGTATTATGCTTAAACTTTGACTGCATAGAACATTACTTCATGCTATCTATTCTTTACTATGCTGCAGAAGTACAGAGCAGTTTTACTGTACCTTATATTTGATTATTACAAATACCTCATCATAAGGATGTAACAGTGATCATTGTGGCATAGTGTCCATGAATCTCCTTTTTATCATGATTCTTTGCTATTCTTCTTTTTTCTACCCTGTTGAATTTATTCAAAATTTGTATTTCCTTTGGAAATATTTTTGTTTGGATATCAACTGGATGCTGATGTCCTCTACTTACATAATATATCTTATATTTCCTCATAAAATGCATAGTCAAAAGCAGTTCTATTGTGATTCTCAACTGTGGTAGCAAATGAACATCTTGGAATTGGAGATCTTGTTCCTGGGCTTGTCAACATGTTTGCATGACTCTAATTGTAGGAAGTTATCTTATTAAACTGCATTTTTGTGAAAATATAAACTTTTTAATTCGACTTCCTTTCCAATTTTAAGTATGTAATATCCCAATCTTCTTTGGTTGTATCATATAACTTATATGCATCATAAAAGGCAGAAATGTTCTTAGTCTTTGTTGTCCCTTCTTTTGAATAATGATGTAAAATCAATTGAAAGATTTCTGCATGACCATGTACACCATTATCACATACAGTGATTTCTTAGCTTCAAGTTTTAGTAATTTTTCTTTGCTTGTGTGCATATTGTTACTTGTTAGAGTAAATTGTTTTCTGCATTGATTTTTATTTAAACGTTTAGCTTATTTTGGTGGTGATCAAATTCATTAAGTATGCATTTTAATGCTTCAGATGTTATAACTCTTTCCTCGGATGGAAGTATATTGAGAGCATGGAACCTTCCTGATGGACAGATGGTTTGGGAGTCCTCCCTTCAGGGCTCAAAGGCATCAAAGTCAATATTATACGTTCCAGTGAGTGAATAGCTTTTTTATTTTCTTGATATTGTAAATATTATAATTTTTGTCATAGATTTATCTGAAATAAAATGTGTTTTTTATTGGGTAAAGTTAGATAAAATGAGAGTTTTAAAGGGTGAACAAACTAGTACTTGACAAGGGTACAAACATCCTCGAGGGCAATGAAAAAGGACTCATATAGAGTAAAATATAAGTAGTACATTAAGAGTGTAGACTTCTAATTCCCTTGGACATAATTAGAGAAACCCCTCCTTAAGGTGACTTAACTTTACACTTGAAGATTTAAGCCTTCCTTTCTAGTCAAGGGCATGGTGCTAACGCAAACACACCTCAGCACATGTGAACACTGGTTTTTGGCAGTATTCTAGAGGATGATGATGTTGTTTTAGGTTCATGATTTCATTTAGGTGACCCTACCTATTGGTAAAATACTGTTATTGCATGTGAAACCCTAAAACTAAGTTACTTTCATTCAACAGAATGGTCATTTAATCTTGAAGTAATTTAGCCAAAAAAATTATTTGAACTCATGCCACTTACCCTGTGAACTTTCCTCATGTACTCCATTATCACCTTCAGTATTTTGTGTGATCACTATAATGAACCTGCATTTGGCAGCCCTTTTATTGTAACAGACCTGCACTTGGTTGTTTATTTAATTGTAGGCTTGTATTCGAGTCTGAGAGTTCATGAGCAATTTCCTTACATATGCAATTAAGTTCCTATTTTAATTTTACAGAAAAACCTGAAAGCTGACAAGGATGATTTGATCCTTGTTTTTGGTAAAGGCTATCTCCATGCTGTTTCCGGCATAGACGGTGAAGTTCTCTGGAAGAAAGATTTTGCAGGTGAAAGGTATGATAGATTCAGAGTTTACTGAGCAAGATTTTCTTTTTAAAGTTTGACTTGCTGTTAACATTGTAATTTCATCATATTTGCAGCATTGAGGTTACCCATATTATTCAGTCTGCTGACAAGATCTATGTAGCTGGTTTTTTTGGCTCTTCAAAGTTTTATGTGTATGGATTGAATGCTGATAATGGAGAATTGCTTAAGAATGATCATACAGTACTTCCCTCTGATACTTTTGGGGAATTGTTATCAGTCTCAGGTGATAAATTTGTGGTATTGGATAAGATAAGGTCTAAGATATTTACAATAAACATCAAGAATGGAGAGATTAGGTACAAACAGAAGCCCATTTCTGACCTCATCAAGGATTCATCTGGACAGGCAGTAATATTACCAACAAGGCTTCCTGAGTTGTTTGCATTGCGTATTGATTCCCATGTTTTTATAATTAAAGTGACAAATGAAGATGATTTGGTGCTGGTGGACAAAATTAATAATGCAGCATCTCTTAGTGATGCGTTGTCAATTTCGGAGGGTCAACATGCTTTTGCATTTATTCAACATGAAAGCAGTAGTATTCACCTCTTTGTAAAGGATGTTAATGATTGGAGTGGTGATTTACTCAAGGAAAGTATAATAATAGACCATCAAAGAGGGAACATTGATAAGATTTTTATAAACAATTATGTGAGGACAGATAGATCTTATGGTTTTAGGGCATTGATGGTAATGGAGGACCATTCACTCTTATTAGTACAACAAGGAGAAATTGTCTGGAGTAGAGAGGATGGTCTTGCATCAGTTGTAGATGTCACAACTTCAGAACTACCAGTGGAAAAGGAAGGTGTATCAGTGGCAAAAGTGGAACAGAACCTCTTTGAATGGCTTAAGGTATGCCTTTGATCCTTTTAATACATCATCCTGCATAATTTCCACGCACATACACTGGTGTAAGACTTGGCACTCTTAGTATATTTAATGACTTTGTATATTATATTATTATGTGTTTCAACTGATCCAACATTCAAAGATAATTGTATATTACCTCAATTTTTTGCATCAAGTCTTATATAAGTTAAGTAACAACAAGAATATAATCAACTGGTTCTTATTTTATATATTTCAAAAGTATATGCTACACTTACCTCAATATATATCAATGGAGTATCAAATAATTTTGGATTATTCTAAGATTTGTGGATATGATCTATATGATCATAAGAACTTTCAATTCAATAGCAAGTTTTGACATAGATTTATCCAATACAAAATTATGGAAAGATGTAATTGACTTTGACTTAGACCAGTGTAACTGGTCCCCCATTCTGTTTGTGTACTATTTTTTAAACTTTTTTTATGATTAGAAGAATGGGCTCATGCTGTGCATGGGGAAAAGCCCCCAACTCATCCATTAAAAAATGCGCATCATTCAGAGAGGTAACTAAAAACCCATTTGGAGGGGGAGAAGTCAACAGAATGAGGATATGCACAACTTTCCTTGATAATTTTATTTATTATATCCTTAGATTAGAGATTGTGGTTTTTATGTGGATATCATTTACTATTTTTCTAATGGTAGTTTTTTATGCAATGATTTATTATTGAAAGGGACATGTGCTGAAGCTCAAAGGAACTTTAATGATTGCAAGCCCTGAGGATGTAGTAGCTATTCAAGCAATGAGGTTAAGGAGTTCTGAGAAAAGCAAAATGACTCGTGATCATAATGGTTTTCGTAAGTTGCTTATAGTACTTACGAGGGCGGGAAAGGTTTTTGCTTTGCACACTGGAGATGGACGTGTAGTTTGGTCTATTCTACTCCATACGCTGCGTAAAACAGAAGTGTGTGAACATCCGGTTGGGCTCAACATTTATCAGTGGCAGGTTCCACATCATCATGCATTGGATGAAAATCCATCTATCCTTGTAGTTGGGCGATGTGGACCAAGTTTGGCTGCACCAGCTGTTTTTTCTTTTGTTGATGCATACACAGGGAAGGAACTCAAATTTTTGAGACTTCCTCATACTATTGCTCAAGTTATTCCTCTGCCTTATACTGATTCAACCGAACAACGTCTGCATCTAATTATAGACATAAACCAACGTGCATACCTATACCCAAGAACTCCCGAAGCTATTGACATTTTACAACGTGAATTTTCAAATGTTTACTGGTACTCAGTTGAGGCTGATAATGGTGTTGTCAGAGGTCATGCCTTGAAGAGTAATTGCATCCAGAAAGTAGTGGATGAGTACTGCTTTGACTTCCGGGATTTATGGTCTATTGTATTCCCATCTGAATCAGAAAAGATTATTGCAACAGCAACCAGAAAATCAAATGAGGTATGCAGCCTTTGGCATTAAATTTTTATTCGTTTAACATTTTTTTTATAAAATAAAATTGATTATGTTATATGTACTTTGAATGTAGTAATCTTGTCACGTTTTCAAGAATTATATAAACTTACATTATTTAAAATCCTCATTTTTTTCTTCTAATAAACAAGCTTACAAGTTGCCTTTTTGTTAAGGTGGGTTTTATTACAAATCAATAATAGCATTAATGAATGAGTCTAAATTTGGAGGGATGTTGCAAAAGAATTTTTTATCTACCATATGTAGAGTGATGTTTGTCATTTTTGTCCAAGTCTGATAATGCTCTTTCATATGCATTATGTATTCCTGAATTCATATTAGTTGTATCTATACTGATCTGAGTATATATACAAATGATCACAAATAATATGACAATTAAGGGTTTTCTCTCATGTTCATGTTTTAAACTGACCTTTTTTTCTATTGAGTCTTAGTCGTTGCTTTGCTTCTTTGTAAAGTTTTTACTCCCTTTTTCACGTAGGTTGTACATACTCAAGCAAAAGTTATGACTGACTATGATGTCATGTATAAGTATGTATCGAAGAATATACTTTTTGTCGCAAATGCAGCACCAAAAGCCAGAGGGGAAATTGGAACAGCCACCCCAGAGGAGGCATGGTTGGTCATCTATATCATTGATACTGTGACTGGTCGCATATTGCATCGCATGACGCATCATGGTTGCCAGGGTCCTGTTCATGCGGTAAGTTTTTGAACTACACTCATTTAAAAGGTGTAAAACTAAATTGTTTAATATCTTACATGAATATTACTTCTATAGGTATTTAGTGAAAACTGGGTTGTCTACCACTATTTTAATCTCAGAGCACACAGATATGAGATGTCAGTTGTTGAGGTCTATGATCAGTCTCGAGCGGTATGTCTGTTAACTTGCGTATCTTCATTTAATGACCCCTCTCTCTTGTTTTGGTATATGTTACTATCTTTCTTGGGTTACATGCTATTTTGTGTTCATACTTTTGTTCGAGGTACTATTCTCATTCTGATGTGATATCCTTGATTATAATTCACAGGATAACAAAGATGTCTGGAAGTTTGTTCTTGGGAAGCATAATCTTACATCGCCCATGTCTTCGTATTATCGACCAGAAATTACAACAAAATCACAGTCATACTTTTTTACTCATTCTGTCAAAGCAATAGAAGTGACCTTAACGGCCAAGGGTATAACTTCTAAGCAGCTTCTTATTGGAACAATTGGTGATCAGGTTGGTATTATTTACACTACCTAGTTTTTCAACTTCAGATCAACAGAAACAATTTTTTGTATCATTTTGTTTCATCAATCAAATCTTACAATTTTGGGTGTCAACTGGGATCTTTTCCAGGTTTTGGCCCTTGATAAACGTTTTTTGGATCCTCGACGCACACTTAATCCCTCGCAAGCTGAGAAAGAAGAAGGAATTATTCCTCTTACCGATTCATTGCCCATCATTTCTCAGGTTTAGTTTCTCTCGTTCCTTCTCTATATGCATGAAATAAAGAAAAACCTAACAAATGGTGCTATCATGCATGGATTCTCAATGTATGGTGTTAGCTTGTTCGAATCTGTCTTGATTTATGCATTTTCCTTTTTCATTGTAAATGCTAAATTACTTTTGGTCAGGTAGATAGAGTAAGTTAAAAGTGGATAGAGGTTAGGGGAAATATTTTGGTTGACAACAAAAATGAAGGGCTATATGTTGTTTAAACTTAAGATGAGCAGATTACATGGAACCATTAATGTGTGTATATATATATATATATATATATATATATATATATATATATATATATATCCATGCATGATGTGCAGTCAATTTCTGGCATAGGTGCCCCTGTCCTCTCTAGATTTATCTGCAAACAAATGTTTGTAGTATCCAAGTAACTTGTGGAAGTACCCGGCTTGTGTTCAAGGTTGAAGGAACCGTAGAAATAGTAATGAATCACTGCTATTTTTATGTAGGAAATACGATTTTAATATCTGCTTTTCCTTGCTGCAACCGGTATTTATATATTTTCTCTCAATTGGCAAGTTTAGTAGTATGCTTAAGAAAATACATATTTGTAAGATTTGCTTTTATCACCAACTTCAACCTCTCACGCTTCTACTTGAGCTTAATGTACTTCTAAACTTGCATTGCTTATTTGTTCTGATTGAATTTCTGCAGTCCTATATTACACACTCCCTTAAAGTGGAAGGTCTGCGAGGCATCGTAACAGTGCCTGCCAAGCTGGAGTCTACATCCCTCGTATTTGCCTATGGAGTAGATCTATTTTTTACTCAGATTGCTCCTTCTAGGACTTACGACTCATTAACTGAGGATTTCAGTTATGCTCTACTTCTTCTAACAATTGTTGCACTTGTAGCTGCAATATTTGTCACTTGGGTATTATCCGAGAGGAAAGATCTACAAGAGAAATGGAGATGATCTGTCCTCCATTTTTGCCTTATTTCTCTAATTTTTAATTTAAGTAGGTTTATCTCTGTTTCTTTGCTAGTCATTAGTTAAGTTCGGATTACGGTTAAAACTTGTAGCTGGAATTGCAAAAGTAATGTAAAATTCTATTACATTCCATTGTTTGAGGTTGTATGGAGGATCTTTTAATTTTAATGACTGTAAATTGAGGCTGGTTGCATTGTTGTGAAATAATTATGTAGGCTCGTGCTGATGACATATTTTGCTCCCCTTCTAAATGCCATGTTTCATTTACAACTATTAGATTACAGATCTTCTGTTCAATCATTCTCCTCTCTCTCTCTTCTTTTCTTTTTTTTTTTTTTTCGTTGTTTTCATAATGGTGTTTAGTATTTGTTAAAGCCTTTTGTGATTAGGTCGATAGGTCAGGTTTGTCTTGAATGTTTTATCATTGTTAAGGTAACAATAATAAGATGATTCTTTTATGCTGGAGCAATTGCTTTGATACATTGAAAAACCACATATGATTTCATTCATTAAATTGTTTTATTGTAATAAAATTGATTTATAAACGTAGTTACTAATTCTATAAGCTGAGTGACAACTTCACACGTTGCAGCCTAGTTTTTGAACTCCAGAGTATCTTATCTAGATAGGTAATGATAGAAAAAAAATGGTAACATGAGATTGGTGCAAGAAAATAGAACTTTATTCTATCAAGTTGTGTATTACGAGGAGAGTTGTTATTGCTTTAATAATCATAGATGAAGTATTTTGTAATTAATTACTAATATGAAAATCTAGTGTTAAAAATAAAACCTTTGTAAAATAAGTATAAGCATGTTAGTCAAACTATTTTATATAGTGGAAAGTTCTTCAATGGGTTAAAATCAAAATACAATTTTATAAATTTTTTTATTACATCATAGATAATATTACATTTAAATATGTTTATGTAATAAAAGATTCTCATTAATTTATAAGTATTGAATTTAATTATATTGTCTTGTATTAACGAATTAATTTAATTTATATTAACGAATTAATTATACAATATTAACTATTCATTCAAATTATCTGCAATTGGAAAACTAACTGCACACAATCATGGGCTTTAAAATGTTTAGGTTATTTGATAAAAGCATATGGGCCTACGGAGCAGTTCATATTTAAATCTATTTGTATATTTAATCGCTATTCTTTTCAATATTTTTTCATCATATTTCAAATTTATTTTTAATCATTTTTAAAATAATTAATTATCATTATAAAAATATTTTATGTTATTATTTAAATTATTTATTATTATATGTCTAAAATATATTTAAAAATATTCCTTATAAAGGTTGATTATATATAAATACATAAAGTTAAAAACAGGTTATTATAAAAGTTAATAATTTGTAATCATATAGCAATCTAGGATTATATTACATCAGTATATTTAATTTTAATTATATAATAATTTTTAATTATCATATATCTAAAATATATTTAAAAATAATCGTTATAAATGTTCATTATATATAAATACATAAGTTAAAAACAGGTTATAATAAAAGTTAATAATTTTAAATTATATAGAAATCTATGATTATATTACATCAGTATATTTAATTTCAATTAAATTTTTACATATTTATTTGGAAGGAACACTTCAATCATTAATTTTTGTATATGACGAAAAGAAAATCGAAAGAAAGAGAGAAAACAGTGGCTGTTCGTGTTTGTAAATAAAAAGAGTCTCGTTATTATTTAAGATATGTGAACTATGAAATATATTCAAAGATGAGTGCGTGTCTTGCAATTAGTTCGTTTTGGTTTGTGAGGACTAAATCTCATAATTCTTTTGTACGTAATATATGGACGGGAAATACTTGGAATCTTCTCATCTCAAGCATGACCTTCATGTGCATTTATATTCATATAATTTTTTTTTAAAAAGAGAGTATATTTTTTTGTCATAATTATAAAAATCTTAAACATATTATGTAAAAAATTTATGTCATATGTACCTAACTAATAATTGACGCGAATTAGAGACCATGTTTTTTTCTTTTTTCAGTTTTGAACAAATGTCCTATCTTCATTATTGAATTCATCTAAACTGACCATAGCAGAAGCTCACTAAATGCGTATCTATTTTGTACTATTGCAAATTTCTTGAAGAGAAATGCATGTAACAATCTTCTGAGTTCTTTACACCCTCTTCATAGTAATATTGCTTTTTATCCAGGAATTTGAAAAAGATAAATTTTATTTTGACACCCAGTTTAAAAAATATTATTTTTTTAATAGTTGATTGAATGTATTTAGGTGTACATATATCACCCTCTTTGAAAAAACATATGAAGAACGGAAATTAGAGTTGCTACGGTGTATAAATTGTTTCTTTTATATCACCAGTTATCTTGTTTCATATATTATTAAAAGCCGATAAAAATGCAAATTGTAAAAGATGAATGCGCAAAATGAACAGGGGAGGGGAAGTGGAAGTCACTCACGTAACATTTGACCCATTCCATTGTTTTTCACGAAGGTGACAGAAATAATAGACCCAGGTAGTACTAACAACAGTATCATTATTGTCACAGACCAAACCCAAAAAGGCACACATCACACTTCATTCACACACAACGAAAACACAAACGCTCTCATCCTCTTCAAAGTTGTTCCACCATGAAAACCCATCAACAACCAAAACTCAAAACCCAACTGTTCTCCTGTGGCTTCTTCCGCCACTGCGCCCAAACCGTTCTAAGCCCCACCGGCGCCACTCCACCTCTTCCTCACACTCCCCCAAGCTTCCAATGTGAATCCGCCACCTCCTCCTCTTCCTCCACCACTTCCCAAAGCTTCACCCAGTGGAGATTCTCTCCCCCAACCCCCACTCAGAACACCAACACTCCCACCACCACCAACAACAACACCACCAACAAAAGAAACACCAACAACCTCATCAAAACCAGTACAAACACTGGCTTTAATGTTCCTCTTCCTCTGCCACCACCACCACAAATCCACAACCTCCAAGAAATCTTCCACATTTCAGAACTCCAACTGACAACAGACCCAGCTTCTGCTCTTCACCTTCTAGAACGTTCTCTTGTTCCTAACCCTCCTCAAGACCAACCTCCTTGCCCTCCAAACCTCATGCGTGCTCTCACGCGCAACCTTGCGCTCGCCAAACCCGCCACCAAGATCCTCTTCGCACTCTGCCTCTCCGACGTCAACCGCCGTGTAGCCGTGGAGGCTGGCGCTGTCTCCGCCGTCGTTGAGGCCGCGCCCGAACTCGATGGCGCACCCGCCGAGCGTGCCCTCGCGGCTCTCGAGCTGATGTGCACGCTGCCGGAGGGAGCGCATGAGATCCGCGCCCACGCTCTTGCCGTTCCGGTCATGGTCACTATGATGGGCAAGACTGCTTCCCGCGCCAAAGAATACGCCATCGGAGTCCTTGCAGTCGTTTATGGCGGCTCCGCCGCCGACCACCACACAGCACCGCCGGAGGAGGTGGCGCGTGCTGTAGAACTCGCGCTCCAGGGCGAGTGCAGCCCCAGAGGCAGGAGGAAAGGTGCCCAGCTTCTGAAGACGCTGAAACAACTCTCTGAAGCTGAAATTGAAGCAGAGCTTGACACTTATGAAGTCAATTGAAGTTTGTTAAACAAAGTTAGAAGAATTTTGTCGGTGTTTATGAAACTTTTACTATCACTAAAAGATTCTCTATTTTTAAGTAGAGAAGTTCTAAAAATGCTTCCAATTCGTTCTGTTTCTTATTATGTTTCTTATTATTAATACGAGAAGTTATAGATAAATGTAACTGTTTTAGCCACAGTTGAAGTCACATGAGAATCACAAACACTTCAAAGAGTTTTGCCATTGTTGTGACAAAAATGGAACTGGGAACTGTTTTTTAGAACCTTTGTATAATAAAGCAGACCTCTGTACTTTTCAATTGTTCCAGTTGTACAGTATTTTGAGTTTTTTTTTTGCTGCTTTTTATGGATTTGAACTATTTGTAATGACTTCTGTTTTAGAATTATCAAACTTGTGGTGTATTTTTTTTCTCCTAGCAAAATTTATTATTTTTCTTTAGAGGATGAATAAGCAATTGCTTCACAAACAGTTTAGTTTCTTGGTGATTGAATAGTTATACCTTCTTTACATATTGAAAGAAAATGATTTGAATGATCTTAATGCCATGAAGACTGGTGTTGCATGGAATAGTTATAAGTTAAAAAAAGTCTGTTAAATGAATTAATTTCACTATATAAATGCTTTTTTTTTTTAACATCATATTTTCCTTAAAGGAAGGAATAAAAAGGTTCTGATTTTTGTTAAACTTTTATTTTATCTTAATTATCATATCTATATATATGTTATTATAATTTTTACAAATGACTTTGTTTTCATTTTTAATACAAGTTTAATGAGAATCATTATCACATAATGTAAAAAGTGTAAAATGTCTGTTTAGAAAAGACACAGCATTTGATTTTTGCATGTTATTTTCTTAAACAAATTAAAAGTCTAATTTTTATTGTTTAAAATTTATTTTAATGAATTAACCATGATAATAATAAGAATTTAAACATCAATTAAAAAGAAATAATATTTTTTATAAAAATGTACACATTATAGGTAATTGTATTTTTTAATAAACTGAAATGACTTGTTTTCTAATTTTGTAATAATAAATATGAGAAAACAAGAGATGAACTTAGATGACTTGTTTCCTGCTGTCAGAATAAGAAAATATGATAAAAAAAAGAATGAATATAAATAGAGAATTAAAAAAAAAGAAGTGAGAAAATATATAAATATAGATGCTTAGTTAAAAAATAAAAAATAAGACAAATAAATTAAATAAATAAAAAATATATAAACATGGAGTAAAAATAACTCATAAAACTCAGAAATTTTTATTTTTTTTTCTCTATCAAACACACTAACCTTATTTTTCACAATGTTTTCTCCAATATTTATTCTGTTAATCAAAGGGTACAACTTTTTCTGGAATTTAAAATATGAAAAGTGTACAACTTCTATTTATATATTTAGCAATTAACTAAGAGGAAAAAAAAAATATATATATATATATATATATATATATATATATATATATATATATAAGAAGTTGACTTAGCTGGAATATGAAGAAGTGGTGCATATTAGACATGCCAAACTCATCAGTTCCATTTTAAGTCAGACCTATCCTTTAGACTAAAAAGTCTATTTCAGAAATTCTCAAATTAATTTTGAATCTTTAAAATATTAAATATTTACCCAAGATAACTTATTTTTCCTAAGTATATTCAAGTGAAAAATCACACATCAAACTCTAAATAAAATTATTATGTTTAAACTTTTTTTTTTAAATAAGTTGTTTGAATTATTTAAAGGTACATTTGGTACAGTAGAAAAAAAAGAAAAATGCAGATAGTTTATAAATGCAGAAAAATAATATTGAAAGAATAAGTAGGTTCTACATAAAATAAAATATTTATATTAATGAACATATTTGTACTTGAATAAATTCTTCTAATTCATTAACCTAACCCTTTTTGTCATTTTTTTTTCTGATTTTCTTAATACCCGAGATAAAACAGTCAAATGTTTTTAATCAATACTTAAGGTTAGGAATATATATATATATATATTCCACATTTTTTAAAATTTTTCACCAAATTAATCTATTAAAGGATAAAACTTGTTTACTTATTAATTAATATATTTTATTTTATGCTTTTTATATTAAATAATTAGTGAGCTCTTATGAAAATTTATTATTTCTTTTATAAAAAACTGAAAAAAAAAATCATATTATAACCGTTGAAAAACAAGACAAGTATATTTTTTTCTACAAGTTTAATGTAAAGTAATTTCATAATGTTGAGTTGTTCTACATCTTTTGAAGACAATTGAGCCAGAATATAAGCAATGTCATGAGTTTGATATCTAAATTATGAAAAAAATGAGCGTGTCAGATTCACGTGGAGTGGGGATAAGTTTCAGAAATTGCTGAAAATGTATGTTTGTTTCTGTAGGAAATATGTCAGATATGGGAGAGAATAATAGTGCAACAGAGTGATGGTGCCATTTCCTGAACCCTTTACACATACATAAATGGTGGGGAAATAGAATACTAGTAAATTACACTGTCATAATTAATTTTTGAAAACAAGTAAATATTTATTTGATAAATTATTTATAAGCTTCATTAAAGTTTTCACATAATAGTTATGGAAACAATTTAAAAAAATGATATTTAATTATTTTTGGAAATAAATTTTAATTAGATCTTTTATGATAAAAGTATTAAACCTCAATATATGTATGTATAATTATCTAACATTAAAACACAACAATAATTATATAATGATAATAATTA